>BMAU01018774.1:0-507232 GCA_019973935.1 Trichonephila clavipes
ATACTCTGTGGTAGTACATGAAATCTAACATAATAAATTTTAACCAGATACATGCCACACTTTTTTTAGCTTTCCTTTTCTTTTATTTTTGTCTGAAAAACAGATCATAAAATGTTTACATATCATCATTAACAGCCAGAAAAATAACGTGTCAGCTCTACTATGCTATCACCAGATTTTTCTTGTATTTCTTTCATTTCCAAGTTTCTATTTAGAGATTGCTTATCAGAGTTCTTGTGATAAAGAAATAATGCAAGTACAAA
The DNA here is from genome assembly GCA_019973935.1 of Trichonephila clavipes. Taxonomy (NCBI): domain Eukaryota; kingdom Metazoa; phylum Arthropoda; class Arachnida; order Araneae; family Nephilidae; genus Trichonephila; species Trichonephila clavipes. Next base: position 264 of record BMAU01018774.1, read on the forward strand.
AGAATTTAAACATTTTGCTTTTAAACAGCATGCTGTTAGAGATTGCTTTCTCTTTTTTTTCAAGGTTGAGAAAATAAATAAATAAATTTTCTTAAGGTAAAATATATAAGCATATAGTTTATATTAAATTGTTTTAAATAAATCTATAACGTTTTCCCCCATTAAATATTGTTACGTAGATCCGGATTCGAGGATTTTATGCAAAACAATCATAAAGAAAATAAACAGTTCCTTAACAGCGAAGTGAATTTATTATCGAAAATCCAATCCTTTAAATACAGGATTCAGCAGCAATATTTACAGGGTAAATATCTGAAGGTCTTCACACCTTCAACAGCAATCAAACACAATCACCAGTGTTTAAAAATACACGTACGTAAAGATCATTCACAAGCACAGCATAGCTAATCACTAGTCAAATCAATCCTCACTACTCGCTGGCTTAATCAAAACTGATCGCCGTACCGGCGAGGATCTTTTTATAGGCGTGACAGAAACTTCTAGAAATATAACCGCTCGAGTCATTGAACGTTACACAAGTGGAGGGATCTACTACTTTCTAAAAGATTCCAGAGAGTTCCGAACTCACCAATATGGTCGCCAATGACGCCAAAATGGTCGCCAAATTGGCTACCAACTTGGTCGCAAAAATGATGCCAACTTGGCTCTACCGCCAAGATTACGCCAAGTTCTCATTGAATCGCCATTATAACGTAAGGAGAGGCATTGCTTGTGTGAATAGTACAATTTTAACATGAAATACTCGTAAATGTAACATGGAGTAATATAAATGCATTAAACACTCAAATACAAATTATTTACACTATTTACACAAAATTCGTAAAAATATCAATAAAAAATAATGCTTTACCATTGACCCTTCATATTATTGTTGGGTAAAGATAAAGAAATGCTGAAAGCTTTGATATTTGGTGAGGATATTACATTGCATGTGTGCCGTCAACCGTTATTTCGATTTTGTTGAAAAACCTTTACATATCGTTAAATTTATTAATCAGTTCAGTAAGTTTCATTTTTTAAAACTTTTTTTGCAAAAATATTTTTTGTTTATATGAATTCCTATTAAATTTTTATAGGCCCTGATTTTTAATTTAAGTTTGTCAAGAGAAATAAATATAAACAATATTTAAGTATACTATATTTAAATATACTATATTTAAATACTAGTGCATGATATAAATATCTATATATATTCATCAAGTTGCCTGCTATATTGGGTTGTACTGTATTTATTTCATATATTTTTTGTACGCAAAATTAAAGCACGAGTTTCATGCATAATTTCGAAAAAGCTCCTTTTTGCAATGCTTATTTTTAGATACAAATAAAGTGCACATATTTGAGATGCTAGCGAATTTTTCTCACGTAAATAAACATGTAACAAATATATAAAATATCTGATTCAATTGCTAGTATTTTGAGTTTGGACTACTTTACTTATCATTCATAACATATTTTTGGGTCTCTCCTCTTTTTCCTCTCACATTTCTGTACCTACATGTATAAATCAAGATTATATATATATATATATATATATATATATATATATATATATATATATATATATATATATATATATATATACTAGAGGACCCGACAGACGTCGTCCTGTACACACATCTTGAATTCAAAAAAGATTTTTGAATATTCGATACTGCGATCGTAACGAAGTCTGCCTGGTCCAATGTAAAACATTCCAAGATCAACAATTTATAAATAAAAAATTAATTAAATAAACATTTCTAAACCAAATTACAAATCTAAACCATTCTCGAGTCCACTGGAACAGACAAAGACTTTCATCAAAATCGGTCCAGCCGTTTAGGAGGAGTTCAGTTTCATACACACGCACAGAAGAATTACATATATAAATATTATTTGAAAAGATATTAATTAAAAACGCTGAAAAGCGTGAATCCTCTGCATTTTCGTAACAATAAAGACCAGGTTTGTCCAGTTTGGCTGAAAATCAATTTTCTACGCCAACTTACGTCTTTTTCAATTCCTACTATAACCTCACGATCTCTATACATATTTTATTTGTTTGTTTATATTTATCTTGGTGGAATTTTCAATCGTTAATAAAATGCATTTTAAAGCGCTCAATTGAGCTGAAATGTAATGTACATGATTTTTTGGATGACAATATAATAATTTTTAATTATAATTAATAAAAATAAATTGATTAAAACTAATTATTTAAAAAAATACAAATACAGCCACGTTGGCGACTTAGCGACCCTTTTGGCGACTTATGTCAAAATTTGAAAAGGTTTTTTTCTCACCTGTTAAAGGATTTATTTGAAAGGAAATTTTATATTCACGATTATTCTTTACTAAAAGCTTTTAGTTACTGAAATAACTAAACAAAAAAACATAATTCCTGAGATTAGCGATTTTTGGTAACCTCAACCATTTTTTGGAAAATTGTAGGCAAAACACTTCAGTTTGTTGCTTTTCATGAATCTTATTTGGTTCACTTTTAGAAGAGCCCACACCCTTGGCGTGAATTACTTTGGTTGGCGATAATTGCGCCATCTTGGTAACCCTACTTTTAAACACTACATACGACAACCTTAACTATTTCTAGCATTTTCGTATTTTGTGGGTGCGCATTTCGAATTTCATTTTGTTGTTGGTCTCCGGGCTGGTTGCGTGTGTGAGGGAATCTACTTTAGAATTTTTTACTTTGTTGAATGCGAAAGGTAAGAAAGAATTGATTTAATGGTGTATGAAGGAAGGATTGATTGCTTCGAGTTATGAATGTCCTAAATGTAATGATCAGCATGATGTAACATGGTCGGCAATAAAACGCTTTCTTCGAAATCGTGCCAGCCACGCCGAATGTATGTTCGACCATTACCTCGCAGAATAAATATGGCGGCATCCCCACGATCATTCGCTTAGCGATGAGATCTTTAAGACTTTTTAAAAAGCTGTTGTTACGCTGTCCCCTCCACTCGGAAAAGATCAGCAGTAAGAAAGTAAGTGCTGTTTTTATATTTTTTTATCTCAAATGTTTAATCTCTGTATTGCTTACATATATTTTCATTATGCATCCACCTTATCCCGCTATATTTACTTGCCACCATTGTCGCTTTCGCTTGGCACCATCTTGTTCTCGCTTGGCGCCTTTTTTGGTTTGTTGCCGAGGATGTGGGCTCTCCTAGGATTTTACCGCTTATTTTCAGGGCATAGAAGATTAAATAAAGACGTAAATATAGCTATAGTGCTCCACCACATAGAGGTCAATCCTATTAGTGAAACGCTAATTATAAAGTTATACATTAAGTGGTTTATGAAGTGTTGAAAAATGGCAACTACTGCTCTAAAGCAGGCACAGCAGACAATTTCTGTATGTATACAGACAATGAAGCAACACAAAATGTCTACTCATAAGCATTGTAAAAAATTAACCCTTTCACCTCAAGAAGAGTCATTTAATTTGTTTTCAAACTTGGCACCTCTTCTATGGAGACATTGTAAATAATTTTAGATTCATACCATGACAAAAAAACCCATAATGACTTGGGAGTATTCCGTTAACAAATTACAAATGAAATAAATCTGTTTAGAAAAGTTTTGTTAATGTATATTTCCACATTTTTTTATAAAAAAAATCATACCTCAAGTGCAAGCAGTTAAAGATATTAGAAATGTGTGCTTTCTCTTTTCTTTCTTTTTAACCAGACTGAGCCACAGGAAAACATGATTGGGTACAGCTAGCTAGCTATAACAAACTTAAATGATAAAAAGTTATCAAAAACCAATTATTAACAACAAATTATCATTTTGATAAAATCACCAAAAAAAGTTGCAAACAAAGGTTCTTGGGTACTGTTGCAACTACATCAACCCCGATTTTGTTCGCATCATACACGGTGAATTGGCAATTAAGTGCTAATGTTGCCAATATGGTTGCGATAATACATAAATATCAAAACAAACACAAAATATACATCAGAAAATCTTAATTTTTCCATTTATATTTCACAGTAACACCAAATAAAATTTTGAAATTACACAAAATAGATATTTCGCGAGTCTAATGTTATTGCCCCAACTATTAAAAACTACAATAACTATTTCGTGGAAAAATTCACTACCAAGTGCAAAAAAGTATTATTATTATGCACAAACAGGCGTAGAATGTTCTTCCCTTATTGAATGCATATTGCAGTATTTGGCGATGTCTTTTGATTTTAGGTAAATGGCCGACTAAAGAAAAAATATAAGTACCATAAAAAATTATATATTAATTTAGATTCATTGGAGAAAGATAAAATACCGTAAAGTCTGGCATATAATGCACACCCATACATTCAAGCTGCAATTCTTAAATTTTAGGTATATTCGCTATATAATGTGCATCCCTTTTTTACGAAGAAATCTGAAATGTACAAATGCAATGCTGTTATGTTTAGAAGCGATTTATTCAAGGTGTTTATCTAAGCAATTGCAAAAATAGTATACTTTTAGAACTACCACCTTTTAAGTTCAATAATAATGTCATGTCTTTTAAATAAATAATATTTCGAAATATTTAGAAGTTAAACTTTTTTATGCTCATTTATTTTTTAATTTTTAAAGCCCTCATTTTTATACCCAGCGTATAACTCAGACCAGTAAATTTCGATCTTATTTTTTGTTTTCAAAGTGCGCATTATACGCCGGATTTTACAGTAGGTGGAAGATTTTAATCGGTATGCTACTCGCTAAACATATACATAGTGTACAGAATTAAATTTAGTATTTTATATATAAAAATTATCCAAAGTAAATATTCTGTGCTTAAAAATAAATTGAAAAATGATATACAATACGAACAGTAATTGACATAAAAAGAGCTGAACTATCTTTATCTACGCGAAAGTAAAATTTGAAAAAATAATTACAATCTTATGACAACCTGCTTCCTCAACATGTATTTGAGCCCTCTGTCTGTTTTGCTCATTCACTGATGCTTACTCTAATTTGATCAGCATTTATCCCTCGCACTGCGTTTGCTTGGCCAGTATGATGACCTAAGTTCGAGTTTCTGCAATACAATTTTATGTACTCAAGCCGATTGACTGCAGTTAAAGTGAAGGTTTAAAGAAAAATATATGAAATTACAAAACAGCTCTGAGTGGGCCTTGTATCCGAATTCCTTTGTGGCCCTTTTTCAGATATGAGCACCATGTAAGTGGAATTGTAATAACATTCGTTGGGGCTCCTGCATCATTGATACAGCGGTAGCTCTACGTCCCTGACAAAAACAAACCATAATAACTTCCAGTATTTTTTTTAACAAATTACTAATGGAATCTGTTTAAGAAGGTAATAATCTTATTAGGCAATGAAAAACAAAATAAGGTGCAATATTTTGATGACTCAAAATCAGAAAATCTTAGTTTTAACATTTGTATTTCAATACTAACATCAAATGAAAGGTACTTACGTATTATCGCAACCTATTAGCGATATTGTATAAAACGAAGCACGATTGCCAATTCCGCGCGTACAACATCTGCGAAGATGGAATGGCCAACTTTGCGAGATATCATTAAAGTTGGCGATTGTTGCGATAATACGTAAGAATCAAATGAAGTTTAAAAAGTTGTCTAAAAAAGAAAAAAAAAACATTTCTATTAAAAACTCCGTCGATCAATTTCGTCACATTAAAATATCTCCAAGTGGGAAAAAAATATTGTTTCCAAACATTGAATGTGTTATATCGCGGCATTTGGCTACGTCTGTTTATTTCAGGTAAATGGTTGACGGAAGGTAGAAAAATAAGTAGCGTACAGAAGTCAATTATGTTAGTTTCATTTTCGCTTATTAAAGAGAAATAAATTTAGCTTAAAATTACAGAAAAAACACGATGTAGAATTTAATCAAAGTCGTAAACATCCCGCGATAATGCTATCCAACTGTTGCCAAACCTACAACACAAAATTTGAGTTCTTGAAAGAAAAATTTTTTAAAAAAGATTTATTTGAAAAATAATCCGAATTACGTATCAAAGGACAATAAATGGATAAATATGACAACGCATAAACATAACCATAGAAGAGTTATACAATAATTTGGAAAAATCTAAGCGTAAAGTTTAAATTTTCGCATTCAGAGCGTATCGTGACGTCGTATGACGTCATAACACCAAAAAATCACTTAAAAATTAAATTTTAAAAAATTTAGAGAGAATTTCGAAATAAAAAGTACATAAGATCCTGACCAGAGACAAATGCAACGTTGTGTCAATATTTCAGATTAATCCATGCAGAACTTTTTGAGTTATGCGCGCATACACAAACCAACACAACATTTTTATATATATAGATATACTAGCCGTTACCCCCACCCGCTTCACTGGGTATTTCACGATGTTGTATATATATATACTGTTTACATATACCGGGTGGGCAAAAAGTCCGTAAAAATTTTAAAAATTCATAAAATCCGGAGAAATGAACGAAAAAAAAACTTTGCAGGATCAGCATTAGTATGTCACGGGATTTTTTTTAAGCTAGAAAAAAAAATAATTCGAAAATCATCCGGTAGGTGGCGCTGATATACGCAAATCAAAGAAACAATGCATACATAATAAACAGAAAACTTTCACAACTTTATTACACCAGAATATGTTCCACAGGACCACCACCACAGGGGAGAAGACATTTCAGACGAGTGACAAATCCAGCAACGGCAGAGTGCAACATGTCCAGATGTATGGAGGATACTTCTCTGCGTATCGCATCTTTCAGTTCCGACAGACTTGATGGACCGGATAGATACAAGCGAGATTTCAAATATCCCCACAACCATAAGTCTGTCGGTGTTAAATCTGGAGATCGAGGAGGCCATGGGTACCTGCAGCGCCTGCTAACGATTCTGTCTTCCCCCAACGTCTGTATCAGGAGTGCCTTAACCGGGTTAGCAGTGTGACTGGTTGCTCCATCCTGCATGAACATGACATTCGAAATCTGACCTCGTTGAATTAAACATGGCACGACAGTTTCCCGCAGAAGCGTTAGATAACGCTGAGCATTTACCGTTTCCAATATCCTTCCATTTACTGGACACTGCGTTTCAAAGAAAAAGGGTCCTATGATAAATGAACCCGTGAAACCACACCATGCTGTCACTTTTGGGGGAATGCAATGGCTTTTGTGTGTACTCACGTGGTTTAGAGGTCACCCAAATGCGACAGTTATGGTTGTCACCATGAAGCGAGAAATAAGCTTCATCTGTCCACAAGATGTTAAAATCCCAGTTGGGATCCTGTTCCATTTTAGAGAAGGCCCACTTCGCAAATGCTTTCATCTGTGCGGTATCTGCTGGCAAAAGTTCATGGCACGATTGCAATTTGTATGGGTACATCTGGAGGATTCGATGAAGAATATTGCGGACAGATGATGGAGGTAAGCCCAATCGTCTGGCAGCTTCACGAGCACTGCTGGTCCCTGATCGCTTCCATTTCGACAGCAATGTAGAGTGCACGTGCTTCTTTCAAGCATGGTCGTCCGGCTCGTGCTCGATCCTCCAACTTTCCAGTTTCCTCAAAACGTTTAACAAGCTTTAAGAGACCTGCAGGTGTTAAAGGGCCTTTTCCACTCGACATTTTTCTGAACTCGGAATTTACGCAAGGCAATGGTCACTGATTCCTCGTTCATGTAAAATAACTTCACCAACAAAGCTTTATCCGGCGCACTGAGCATCCTTGTTCACATACACTGTTTGTAATGGTGAAATGAATGAGGATTTATTAAGAGCAAAGGGTTTTACAGCCATTTAATTTGCACATTTCCACCACAGACGCTTGTGACAGCGCCATCTACTGGATGATTTTCGAATTATTTTTTTTCTAGCTTAAAAAAAATCCCGTGACATATTAATGCTGATCCTGCAAACAGTTTTTTTTTCGTTCATTTCTCCGGATTTTATAAATTTTTAAAGTTTTTACGGACTTTTTGCCCACCCGGTATATTAATTATTGATATCTAGCATTAAAAATTCGATTGTATTGAAAAATATATTTATAGCTGTTACACTCTCACCCCTTGATATAAGAAAAACATAAATTATAATATCTAATTTCTATTTATATCTAAAATAGAAGGAGAAAGATTTTTTTCGCTCATTTAACCTAATAATCAAGTGGATTTCCACCAAAGCAACTTTCAGTGGATCTCTACTCCATAAAATAAACATGCGTGCTAAATTTCAAGTCTAAATCTAACAGAGAAAAAACGGAATTTTTATCATCAATGCCTCGTTGAGAGCCCTCTTAGCGGATTCCAATTCAACAAAAGAAGCATGCAAACCAAATTTTATTATTGTAGTCTTAGCAGTTCGAAAACGGGAATTTTGTCTATCAATACGCCCCAATAACTCTCCCCGCTTCCCCTTGGAGTTGATTTCCGTAAAATTTATTCTTAGTGGAACTCTATTCAACTAAAGAAAAGTGCTCAACAAATTTCAAGTAAATGAGTTAAATTCAAAAACAGGAATTTTTCTATAACACGCCTTAATCCCTCGCAACCCCACTCCTTTGGGGGTCCGTTTTCGCAAAAATCTTTGTAAAAGGAACTTTATTCCGTGAACGGAACATACCTTCTAATTTTCAACCAGGTGTTTTTATTAGTTGAAAAGCGGAAATATTTATCTATTAAGCCCTTAAGTGAGTGACCCTTGGGGATCAATTTCCCCCAAAACTATTTTGTAGCAGATCGCTACTCCATGAAAGGAATTCGCTTACCAAATTTTAAGACTGTACGTCTAATAGTTTAAAAATGGAAATAATTACCTATAACGCCCCTTAAGCCACCGCAACGCCACTTAGGAAACGATTTTCACAAAACCCATCTTATAGCAGATCTCTACTCAGTGAATGGAATCTGCTTACTCAATTTCAAGATTTTACGTCTAATAGTTTAAAAAAGGAGTTAATTGCCTATAAAACACCTTAATTCTCCACAACGCCACTTGGGGTCGATTTTCACGAAATCCATTTTGTAGCGGATCTGTACTCTATGAAAGGAATCCGATTACCAAATTTCAAGACTGTACGTCTAATAGTTTAAAAATGGAAATAATTATCTATAACGCCCCTTAAGCCCTCGCAACGCCACTTAGGAGACGATTTTCACAAAGCCCATCTTATGACAGATCTCTACTCAGTGAATGGAATCTGCTTACTGAATTTCGAGATTTTACGTCTAATAGTTTAAAAAAGAGTTAATTGCCTATAACGCCCCTTAATTCTCCACAACGCCACTTGGGGTCGATTTTCACAAAACGCATTATGCAGTGGATCTGTACTCTATGAATGGAATCCGCTTACCAAATTTCAAGACTGTACGTATAATAGTTTAAAAATGGAAATAATTATCTATAACGCCCCTTAAGCCCCGCAACGCCACTTAGGAACGATTTTCACAAAACCCATCTTATAGCGGATCTCTACTCAATGAATGGAATCAGCTCACTAAATTTCGAGATTTTACGTCTAATAGTTTTAAAAAAGGAGTTAATTTCCTATAATGCCACTTAATTCTCTACAACGCCACTTGGGAGTCGAATTTCACAAAACCCATTCTGTAGGGGATCTGTACTCTAAGAAAGGAATCCGCTTACCAAATTTCAAGACTGTACGTCTAATCAATTAAAAATGGAAATAATTATGTATGCGCCCCTTAAGCGCCCTCAACGCCTCTTGGAGGTCAATTTTCGTAAAAATCATTATGTAATGGAATCTCTACTTTATGAAAGAAATGAGTGTACCAAGTTTCACGACTGTACATCTAATAGTTTAGCAATGGAAATATTTACCTATAACGCCCCTTGGGTTTCGAACTTTGCAAAATCCGTTCTTGGCTGACGTCTACTCCATGAAGGGAACCTACCTACCAAATTTCAAGTCTGTAGGTTTAATAGTTCCGGAGATATTGTGATTAGTGAGTGAGTGAGTCGCTTTTCTCCTTTATATATATATATATATACACTGGTGGACAAAAATTAAGGACGAGACGGTTTTTTCAATATAACTTTGTACAAAAGCTTTCCAAATCAACACATTTAATACCGTAAGATCCCCAATACGTACGGACATGTGTAATATGTAAGCAACACTTACTAAAAAGAGAAATAGAGGGATAAAAAGAAGCTTTATTGAAAAAGTAGCATGGAGCGCAATGCGACTGAAGACCGAAACATCCCTGTGATGGGTGTCCAGCAAGAAACTTCCGGTCTTTAGTAGGGGATATGATCTCCCCTGACTGCTAGGCAGGTTTCACAGCGTCTGCCCATGCTGAGAATGAGGGTGTCAATGAGCTGTTGAGGCATTCCTGCCCATTCGTCTTGCAGCGCCAATCGAAGCTCCCGAATCGTTACTGGTGGTAAGGTACGAGTTGCCAAGCGTCTGCCTAGAAAATCCCATACATGCTCGATGGGATTGAGATCCGAAGATCGTGCCGGCCAATCCATACGTTCAATATCCTCACTCTCTAAGAGCTGTTCGGCAGCTACTGTGCGATGACATGGTGCATTGTCGTCCATGAAAAGGAACTGCAGACCCATAGCGCCTCTAAAAAGACGCACATATGGAAAAAGAATCTCGTTACAATAACGGGTCCCGTTGACTGAACCTGCGTCGAAGATGTGAAGGTCTGTACGACTACCAAGCATGATGCCACCCCAAACGAGAACACCGCGCCCTCCATACCTGTCCCTTTCAATGATGTTCGAGGGATGATTGCGGCTTCCCCGCTCTCTCCAGATGAGTATGCGATGAGAATCGCTACTCAAACTGAATCTGCTCTCATCTGTAAAGAGTACTCGTCCCCATTCATTGTCTCTCCAATTCCGGTGTTCCCGGCACCACAGAGAACGCCTTCTCCGATGGGCAGGCGTTAAAGGTACACACCGTACAGGGCGTCGTGCAAACAGACCACCACCATGCAGTCTTCTGGCCACGGTAAAACGCGATATCGGTCGTCCAGTCGCCTGTGTCGTGTGTCTAGCGATTTCTCCCGCTGTCTGCCGCCTGTTTCTTCTGGCCTGTAAGACAATGTACAGGTCATCTGCGGGTGTGGTTCCTCGTGGACGACCACTACTGAACCCGCGGATATCTGTTCCTGTAGTTTGAAATTGTCTCCAAAGTCGTGAAACGATGCTGTGAGCAATTCCGAACTCTGCAGCCACACTTGTCACACTGGCGGCCTTCCTCCAACTTCCCAATGATTCGACCTCGGGTAAAAGCATCCAGATGTCGTCTAACAGATTGATTATTCGCCATTTCTCGCTGAGGCAGCAACTCGGTGTGATTTTAACTGCTATACGGCGTGCAATCTCTTTGCCAGAATTACTGATCTTACACCGACAACATGCTTTATACTACTCAGACACTCCCCCATTACGTCTACCTGCATATCTGCGCATGTGCTACCGTACATCACCTTACTTAATCTCCTGATTGGTCTTTCTGTCCGCTCTGCCTCTTCGTTCAGCTATTATGCTAATTTTTCGACTTCGTCCTTAATTTTTGCACACCAGTGTATATATATATATATATATATATATATATATATATATATACATATAAAAGAGAAAAGCGACTCACTCACTCACTCACTGACTCACTGACTAATCACGATATCTCCGGAACTATCAAACCTACAGACTTGAAATTTGGTAGGTACGTTCCCTGCATGGAGTAGACGTCAGCTAAGAACGGATTTTGCAAAGTTCGAACCCCAAGGGGCGTTATAGGTAAATATTTCCATTGCTAAACTATTAGATGTACAGTCGTGAAACTTGGTACACAGATTTCTTTCATAAAGTAGAGATTCCCTACATAATGATTTTTACAAAAATCGACCTCCAAGGGGCGTTGAGGGTGCTTAAGGGGCGTTATACATAATTAATTCCATTTTAAAACTATTAGACGTACAGTCTTGAAATTTGGTATAAGCGGATTCCTTTCATAGAGTACAGATCCCCTACAGAATGGGTTTTGTGAAAATCAACCCCAAATGGCGTTGTGGAGAATTAAGGGGCGTTATAGGCAATTAACTCTTTTTTAAACTATTAGACGTAAAATCTCGAAATTCAGTAAGCATATTCCATTCACTGAGTAGAGATCTGTCTTAAGATGGATTTTGTGAAAATCGTTTCCTAAGTGGCGTTGCGGGGGCTTAAGGGGCGTTATAGGTAATTATTTCCATTTTTAAACTATTAGACGTACAGTCTTAAAATTTGGTAAGCGAATTCCTTTCATGGTGCAGAGATCCGCTACAAAATAGTTTTGGGGAAAATTGATCCTCCACTACAAAATAGTTTTGGGGGAAATTGATCCCCAAGTGTCACTGAGGAGGATTAAGGTGCGTAATAGATAAATATTTCCGCTTTTCAACTAATAGAACCACCTGCTTGAAAATTAGAAGCAGGAGTTTCGTTCATGGGATAAAGTTCCTTTTACAAAGATTTTTGCGATAACGGACCCCCAAAGGAGTGGGGTTGCGAGGGATTAAGGCGTGTTATAGAAAAATTCCTGTTTTTGAATTTAACTCATTTACTTGAAATTTGTTGAGCACTTTTCTTTAGTAGAATAGAGTTCTACTAAGAATGGATTTTACGGAAATCAACTCCAGGGGGAAGCGGGGAGAGTTATTGCGGCGTATTGATAGACAAAATTCCCGTTTTCGAACTGCTAAGACTACAATAATAAAATTTGGTTTGCATGCTTCTTTTGTTGAATTGGAATCCGCTAAGAGTGCTCTCAACGAGGTATTGATGATAAAAATTCCGTTTTTTGCTCTGTTAGATTTAGACTTGAAATTTAGCACGCATGTTTATTTTATGGAGTAGAGATCCACTGAAAGTTGCTTTGGTGGAAATCCACTTGATTATTAGGTTAAATGAGCGAAAAAATCTTTTACTTCTATTTTAGATATAAATAGAAATTAGATATTATAATTTATGTTCTTTTTATATCAAGGGGTGAGAGTGTAACAGCTATAAATATATATTTTCAATACAATCGAATTCTTAATGCTAGATATCAATAATTAATATATATGTAAACAGTATACATATATACAACATCGTGAAATACCCAGTGAAGCGGGTGGGTAACGGCTAGTATATATATATATATATATATATATATATATATATATATATATATATATATATATATATATATATATATATATTTATATATATATATATATATATATATATATATATATTTATATATTATATATATATATATATATATATATATATATATATATATATATATATATATATATATATATATATATATATATATATATATATATATATATATATATATATATACCAGGTTTCTCTAAAGAAAGAAGGAAATAATTTCATCGTCAGCATTTAAAATGACGAAAATACATCCTTCGACGTTTATTCTTTATATAATAGATTGATAATTTAAGTTTAAAATGTAAAATAAAAGACCAAACAGTTAAAGATATTAACATTAAATATATTCTTAAAAATAGAGGGAAAAATAGTATAAAATATCCAAAAAAACTATCTCACATACACACAAAAATTTGTTTAATTTTTATTCTCAATAATAAATTTTTTTTGGCAATAAATATTGTAGTAATATATATCACATATATATTTAATCAGACATAATTTAAAATACTTAAATTAAATGGGATAGTAGATTTTCAAAATTCTTATCCTCTTTTTGTTTGAATTACAAAAACATAACATAATTTTACATATCAAACTATCCTAAAAGTTTTTTAAAATTAAAAAACTTTAATCAAATTCAGAACATTTTTACACTCTAATAATATGCATATTAATGTATTTGTATATTACTTACCAAACACCTGCATCTGTAGTTCCATTGACAGTAACCGTGAAATTAAACTTTCTGAATATCGGGTATCTGTGAGAACGTTCATCGTAAACATAAGTTAGATCGACCATTTTCCAAGACAATGGGGCAGCATTTGAGAGAGAGACAAAGAAAAACAAGAATATCAGAACGAACAACATTTTCTCGAACAGGAGCGAGTTGTCTTCGGGATTTAAAGTAATTTTTCCCTTTCTTTAAACCATAAAATTCTCGAAAATATTATTCAAAATGTTCTGAAAATCAAATTCTCTTATATATGTCTTGTATATCTGTTACTAGCGCTATTTATACCTCCTACAGTCAAAGGATAAAGTGGCCTGACCACCATTGAATAATCGCCACTAGTGATGAAATTTACGTTGATAAAGTTCAAAGAGGGTGAAAAGGTGAACGAAATTTTTCAAGCAATCCTTATCTGAATCACAGTGTGCATAAATATTTTCGGATTTGTGGTTTCATTTTTTATTATTAACTGTGCTTTAGAATCTTTTTTATAATGATAATAAGTAAAAAGCATTTCTCTGAGTGGATCAATTTGTCACAAACATTAATTAACAAAAAGTAATCAAGATAGGGAAAATTAGACCTTGAAAAATTGAGCACAAAATGCATTTCTCTGGATAATTATGGGTGGTTTACTTCGACCACGGAATGAAATTAACGAGGAGGGTATGAAAAATCAAAATATTTTAACAAATTAGTTCTTTGACGCTACTGTGAATAACTTTCGCCAAAACAAAGTTAAATATGATCATAGAAGAAACAATTATACATATTTAAATACAGCATTACAAAAATAAATATCTTTTTTATTGTTATTCGAGGTTATAGTAAAGTTAAGGTGACTGGTTGTGTTCGGAACCTTGATTTTAAAAAAGAGCATAAATGAATAATTTTTGGATTTATTTAATGCCAGTTGAATCAGAATATAAACATTGATATGGATATATATATAAATAAAGGTATACATCATGGATATGGATATATATATAATGGTTTACAATATGGATATGTATATACAATATGCCTTAATGAAAAATACTTTTTTAATAATAATATTGAGCCTATATATAGCTAAGACTTCTATAACAGAGTTAAAAAATAATTTCTAGTTTTTTTTTTGTTAAAATTTCTCTACCCTAATATAATAAAATATGAATAAATATTTTAAAAATTTCAGTTCAACCCTGTACAAAAGTCTTAGTTATATAAAGGCAAATTATTTATTAATGCGAATGGTGCTGTATTTAATTAAATATGCTATTTTTAAGGCATAAAGATTTATTGTGACTTCTTTGTGCAGTGTCTTCCTTGCAAGAGAACGCACAAGCGTGGGTGAACGAGGTGGGGGTGACGAGTGCAGCGCCAACATCCCGGCCCACGTTTAAATAACATTTCAAGAAACAAATAATGTTACATAAATCATACATAAAAATACAAATAATGAAAAATTAAAAAATATGATCAGTATAGGAAAAAATTGCACATTAAAATAAACAATATATATATATATATATATATATATATATATATATATATATATATGAATAAAAAATATTAATGCGCACATTTTTGAATGATTAATAGACATTTAAACACTTGGTAATAAACGGATTTTTGAAATTCCTCTTTCAAAAATACCTTGAGGTATCTTAACTTTAACAACTCTAACCTTTCCATAATCCATTTACATGGGGGAAGATTTTCATCTTTTAAAATAAACATTGAATTGGGAGTTACATTTTCTTTTTCAAATTGCCATTTATGTCTAGCCTGTAAATTATTATGGTAACCTAACCTCCATTTGAGCCATATAAATTGAACAAATTTTGTTAATTTTTGCCATTGAGAGATAAGCGATTGTCTAATTTATCTGTCAGGTCTGGCCCAGGTAAACTTTGAAGAGGTCTACTTATAAGAAAATGTGCTGGGGTGAGGACTGCAAAATCATTAGGATCAGAGGGCATGAGAGTAAGAGATCGACTATTCAAAATACTTTCTATTTGAATAGTAATTGTTATGAATTGTTCTAATGTTAGACGTGCATCACCTACTGTTCTTTTAAAATGATGTTTAGAAGATTTGACACCTGCTTCCCAAAGTCCTCCAAAATTGGGTGATCTAGGGGGAATAAATTTCCAAGTAATTTCTTCATTTGTTAAATAATTGGCAAGACTATCTGGTGGATTTTTTATCAAATTATATAAACGTTGTAATTCTCTGCTTGCACCTATGAAATTCGTAGCATTATCAGTACAAATTGAAGCACTTTTTTCTCTTCTACTGAAAAATCGTTTGAGAGTTGCAATCATAGCTTCTGTAGTTAGTTCTGTGACAACCTCTATATGAATAGCTTTTGTAATAAAACGAATGAAAATTGCAACATAACATTTATGGTAAATACCTTTTCGTTTGCCTTTATATTTAATATAAAACGGGCCTGTGAAATCTATTCCTACATGAATAAAAGGAGAACTAGGAGTAATTCTTTCTCTAGGTAAATTTCCCATAATTTGTTCTAAATTCTTAGGTTTGTTTTTGAAACAAACAATTCATTTTTGAACAATTTGTCTAGCAGTGTTTCTGCCACCTAATGGGCCAGAACTCTTGTCTGAATAGGTTTGAGCACCTACGAGCAAATTTTTCAAATGGTAATAACTCATAATTAAAATAGTTAACTTGTGGTTTTTTGGAAGCAAAATGGGAAATTTCTGACTATTTGTTAAATTTGAATTACTTAATCTACCACCAACTACTCTACGTATGTTTTCTTTGCCAAGAAAGGGGTTCAAACAAGTTAACTGGCCTTTTTTTAAGGGTTCCCCCATTCCTAGGAATTTCAATTTCTTTGTTAAAAACTGTTACGTGGATCCTTTTAATCAAATGATGTTTGACGTTCTGTTCCTCGTTTGTGAGGGGTCCTGAATGGCGAGATGTATTTTTGACTTTATACAGAAATCTGAAAATATAACTAAAAATGCGAATTAATTTCATATAATTATTTGTAACATTTAAAAGGTCATTTTCAAAGTTAGATTCCAAGATTGATGTCAAGCTGATATCAGATTGTTTTTTAAGTTCCGGCATGTAAAGTTCGTCAAAACTGGTAAATGAAGGATCAATAAATTGTTCAGGAATGTCTAGATTCTGGGGACAATTCCACCATAGAGTCAATGATGAAAGTTCTTCAGGATTTATACCTAGAGATGATATATGCAGGGCTTTGCGCTGAAGGTATGTGCTTCCATTCAAAGTTCTCCGTCAGAGTTTGCATCTTGGAAACTCGATTGCCGACGAATGTTTCAGTTGATTAGCTGGAGTGTTGACCTAGGCAATTGCTATGGTTGAATCGGTGTGCAAGATGACTTTAGCTGAATGTACTTGTAGATAGAGTGCTAATTTAGCCAGCTGAGTTGGTTGAATAACGTCGGCTTTTGTGCAAGATGACTTTAGCTGGCTGAATGTCGACAGATTTGTAGCCCTTACACGGCGGTCTTTATACTTGGATCGAACTCATGACATGCCTCCCATGGATTTTTCGCACTAATTTAGCCAGCAGCAAACACGCTCAGAGTTCAAGGCGAGGAATGGAGATGACCTTGATTGGTACGACACAAGATTTGCTGCCAATAAGCTTGGTTGTGGTTGTACCATCTTCTTTGACACTGCATGTACACTTCGGCTCCGTAGGCTGATTCCAAAGCATCTGCGTATCCTAAAAGCATGAGTTTCACGTAGGAATCTGTAAGAGTGTATCGATTTATTTTGAGTTCCTATAGGGCTTTTAGAGATGACACAAAATTGAGCCACTCTGGTGCGATTGCATCCGATAAGAATTCTTCCCAATTCAATTTTCTAAGCCATAATTTTTGTAGAAAGATTTTTTCTTTGCAGATGACAGGGACTATTAGTCCAAGAGGGTCATAAAGTATTGCTATGACGCTGAAAACATCTCAATTTTGTATAAGATGCAATTGAAGGGATTGAGACTTTGCTGATGAAATAGTCTCCTGTTGGGTTTAACATCTAAGGTTTTTATGACTGATTCTGCGTTGGTTGAAAAGGAGTGATCTTGATTAGTCGATGAATTAAGAAGCTCCTTCGAATTGGAATTCCATTTATGTAATTTCAGTCCACATGTTTCCAACATATTTTGCAGCTGGCATTGTAATTGGCGAGCAGTGTCGAGATTTTGTGCACCCGACACTACATCATCCATTTGCACGTCTTGAAAAGCTACTTTGGAAGCTAAGAGAAATCTAGAAGCTTCATCCATAGCTAACTGTTTGAGAGTTCGTATGGCTAAAAAGAGAGTACTGGAGGTCCCATACGTGACAGTTTTCAATCTATAGATGACTGGTTCTTCATTAGCGCCTGTTTTCCACATAATCCAAAAAAAATCACGTTGATCTGGATCAGTGAGGATTTGTTGGAACATCATCTGGATGTCGATTGTAAAAGCATATTTGTGCGTGCGAAATCGTGTCATGATTTCAAAAATGTCTTCCTTCACTTCACCTTTTAAGAGTAGGTCATTTAGGCTTAAACTTGAAGTAGTAGAAGTTGAACCATTAAAAACAACTCTTAATTTGGTAGTTGTTTTATCAGGCCGAAAGACTCCATAATGTGGAAGATAATAACAAATATTGTTTGCGGATGTTTCATCAAAATGTTCTTCCACTTTTTCCATATGCCTAAGTCTAAGTATTGCTGTATTAATTCCCTATATAAATTTTCCATTTGTTTATCTTTAGATAATTTTCTCCAAAGCTGATCTAGTCTCTTCATTGTTAAACATTTTGAGTGTCCTAAGCCTTGTATGTCTTTAACTGGCGTTTGTACTACATATTGACCAGCTTCATTGCGCGTGTGAGTCATTTGATAATGATTTTCACAATATTCCTTGCTTAAGGGCTTTTGACCTTCGTTAGTTGTTTCAATCTCTCAAAACTTTTGTAAATTATCATCAATGTTTTGCATTTCTGATATGAAACTGCAATACTGATTTTGTTTGTATGAATCTGTGGTTCCGGTGCAATGTATCCAAAAACTGATCTGTGAAATACAAGTCCATTGTCTGAAGTGCGAATAATTCCTTCCTTAATTATGTCAAAAAATGCCTCTGCTCCAATTGGTAAATCGATTTTTCCTGGAACACCAAAATTTGGATCTTATAGTTCCTGTGGTATTTTTAAATTATTGAGGTTTATTTGAGAAACAGGAAGAAAGTCTGTAATTTTTGAGACAACTAGAAAATCTAATGTTGTAGAAAATGAGCCGTTGCCATTTATTATTGTAGCGTTTAATTCTGACTTGTGACTATGGCTTTATTTCCGTCTAAACTGGAGATAAGAAAATTAACTTTGTTTTGTGGAACCCCTAAATGGTTTGCGAAATCTTGTGTTACGATATTAGACATGCTACCGGAATCTAAAACTGCGCATGCTTGGATACAACTTCCAGTAGAATGATTCAAAACCCAAACTACTGCTGTGGGTAGAATTACGGTTTTGCTTCTATTACTTATACAAGAGAGGGACGCGGCTGTATTTTCCTGAGAACTGTGAAACTCCTCTGCGTTGGGGGATTCAGTTCCTGACCTTGTAGTGGTGACGCGCTATAAATCAGGGGAACGTTGGCAAATTCCTCCTTCTGCCTGTGAAGCAGAGTGTTGTGTTGAAAGTCACATACAGTACAAGAATTTTTTTATTTACACTTTGAAATTGTGTGCTGATCACTTAAGCAATTGAGACACATATTATGCTTCTTAACGATTTCCTTTCTCTGTATGGCATTTAATTTTAAAATGGAATCGCACTTATAAATGGATGTCTTTGATTACACAAAATACATGCATACACAGAATTGTTAGATTTTATAAAGAAATTTTTTGATTTATTTCTAGTTTGTATAAACATTGGTTTTACGAAGGTATTTTTATTTATATTGCTTAAAACTTGAGCGCGTTTTTCTAAAAATAAAATGAAGTCATCAAATTTAGGAACTTTGGTTGAATTAAGGCTGTATTCAAATTATTTTAAAGTCTCTTTATCCTGTATTCAAATTGTTTTAAAGTCTCTTTATCCAGTTTTTGAAGAATGATGTTTAAGATTAAACTGTCCGAAAGATTGTTTCTTTCAAATTCTAATACTTTCAAATCGCGAATGTTTTTGTTTACCTCATCAATTAAGTTACTTAAATCTTTTGCTGATTCTTTACTTAATTTCGCTAGACTTAAGATTGCCTTTACGTGCGTTTCTACAATTAAGCGTTAATTTTCCAAGCGTTCTTCTAAAGATTTAAACAAAGATTCAAATGAATCGCTAATAGTCTCTAAATTCTTTGCTTCAAAAGTTAATGCAGCTTTAAGATAATGCAATTTTTGCTCTGATGAGAGTTGTGAATTTGTTGAGATAATGTTGCTAAATTGTATTTTAAAATTGCTCCATTCTTCATATTTTCCAGAAAATTTTGGTAAGGGAATTTCTGGAAGTTTTATTGATAACTGTGGTTGGCTTTGATCTGAACATACTTATGTTGAATTTGAAACATTTAAAGTGAATTCACAACGTTTGATGTACGATTTGATTTTAAATTTTATCCTGATAATTTTTTCCGAATATTCTTCGGATACGTTAATTTCAGTATACATTGAACTTAGAAACACATCTAGTATTAAATTTTATATTTCTGAATTAAGTTGCTTCAACGAGAGTTCTCTTTCCGATAAGTCGATCTTGTAATTCCAAGTGTTGTGAAAATAGCCCTGCTTTGAATGGCTCTGGGGTGGAGTGACGTCACGCCCCCACCCCTATGATGTAATGCCCTTTTTCGGGCACTCCGAACTTAGCAGGTAGAGAGTGAGATGATTGCTCTACTGCCTTACAGAGTAAATAAAGCATTTTTAACGGACCTCTCTGGGACTCTTTTAAGAAACCAACATACCCCGCATCGGGTAGATGCAATCCACACACTTTTGATTTCGAACTTGAAGATATATTATACTCAACCGTGTGTGTGTGTGTAACACTAAGATATTATCTACATCATCACTGTTATTTTTCATTGTAGTTCTGAATTTTTGTAATTAATTTTGTTACGGCCGAACGTATAGGCGTTCTTTTATTTCTAGTTTTTTCAATTGGATTCATTTTTACTTTTGCAATGATATATAATTTTTGCAATGAAATAAACAATAGAGGTATGAAATTGGCTTACCTCTATTTAAATGCAGAGCCTTGTGAGAAGAAGTCAAAAGGTATCCAATGTTCTTGCGAGAGAATGAAATACTTGTGGTGATAAGCGTTGAATGCCAACAGTTCAAAACAGCTCTAAACTGCAGTCGGGTGAAACGAACACAAAAACAAACAGAGGTCCTTTTGTGACCTTTGACTCAGTCGATGGGAGTGAATGTCTTTGCGGCGTTCGAACAACTTTGGGCGTTGTTCTGCGAAATTAAGCATGTAGGTGAGTGAAGTGGGGGTGACGATCGCAGCGCCAACATTATTATTATTCTAAAATCCTTTTTTATTTGAAAGTATGTAATTCTTTCTTCAATTTTCGACAAAAAAATTTGTGTTTAAATAATTTTTTTAATAACAATATTCATAAAGTAACTTTATACGTATCTTCTGATTAAACTGATACTAAATGTCAACAAATTTATCTATTTGTACCATAGCCGGTTTATCCACAAGGCGCTTGGGGCGGGTGGTTAGGGGCCCGGATAAGCTGGACGTAACCAGATTTTCTAGTTTTAAATTTTGATCCACCAGTGTCAAGGGTCACGTATATCTTCTGAGCCTAGGGCCGGAAATGAGCTTAAATCACCAGTGATTTATACACCTTTTCAAAATTATGGTTTTGAACTCAGTCAGCCGCCTTCAAATGAGGCATTTAAAAATGAAATTCTTATTCAGTATTCATTATTTTTATCGAAAAATTAGTCTCATTACTTTTAATTAATCAAAATCTTTCATATACATTAAATATCCCAAGAGTGATGATAAGTATTAAATTATTTTGTGGAAATGTGTTTACATATACCAGGTGTTTCAAAAGTCGCGCACATCAACCTTTGTGGTTGAGTTTTAAACACAAATAAATTATGTTAACAAACAGAATAAAGAACAAACAAAGGCTGAATGGTTATCTTTATTGTCAGGTGTCAGACATGGTAGAATGACAACCAGGCTCCCTTTTCCTGGACACACAGTCGAACTGTTTTTACCAGGTTAATTGACACTTTACGAAGAGTGTGAGATTTAATGTCCAATATTGCATGAAGGATGTTACTCTTAGGCTCATCAAGCGTTGGGGGATTATTCCTGAAGGTGAAACTTTTCAGATATCCCCAAAGGAAAAAAAATCCAGAATTAACAAGTCCTGGGAACATGGGGGCCAAAGTCCTTTGGAAATGACACGATCATCGAAGGATTCAGTTAAAACTTCCATACTGTCCTGTGATGTGTGACACGTTGCGCCGTCTTTCTGCAACCAAGACACCATTCATCACTGTTCAGCAAGGATATGAATTCCATTAATGATGTTTACGTGGACGGATGGTCTTTTCATTGGACTTCTTTGTAAAGCGGTATCTACATCTGCCACTTTCGGTTTCACTATGGATGCTCTACCCGATTGCTTCATTTTTACCATCAATTCTGGGGCACGGAACCGTTGCACTAAATGTGTTATCGTTGATGCATTTGGTGCTGTTTCCCCTGGATATTTTGCTGAAATGCATTTATCACATACAATGAGATTTTGTAGCGAAATAAAATTCCATGATGGCTATTCTCTTGGAAAAAAATTATGCACCTGCCATTGAGCTCAACTGACTATAACTGACAAATATTTTGAAACTGTTGACTGCTACGTTCAAAACTTCTTGATGATGGGGCTCCTCCTCCATCTAATGACAGAAATCTTAACCAACCATTTTGGTTTTTATACAACAAAGATTACCATGTGGATGTGCGTGACTTTTAAAACACCATGTATATCGTGGTTGATTTGTCGCTGGTGTAACGGCGTGGCACATAGTACACTAGGAGGCTTGACACATAGCACACGATAGACTAGAAAGAGGGCGCTGCTGTGAACTGTTTTTTGGCCTTTGAGCGGGAAGGAGAGAAGAAGAAGAGTCTCGAACGTAAAATGGACGAAGCTGCATGTAGTTCCCGTTGTGACTTTTAATTGTAAATGAAAATATTAATATAGTGATGTGTTTTGAAGGAAAAAATAAAAACGGTAAATCCGGTTAATTAGAGTGTTTAATTCAACTACAAGACGATCTTACACTGGCCTTCTGTACCCAAGGTTGCGGGTTCGACCCCGGCCCAAGTCGATGGATTTTCATGATGCAGAAAATCAACAGCGGCAATGTCGTATGATTATACGGCATATAAAAGATCCCTATGGGGTGCTCTAGGCAAAATTAAATCCTAATACAGGTTCGCATCGTCAGAGCTCAGGTGCCTCCCTCTAGGGAGAAAACTGGGCGTCAAAATTACCTGTGGCGATTGGTATCAGCCTAAATGGCGCAGCATTAAAAAAGAGATACCTGCTTTCGGTGAATGTACTAGGTAGATTGAGGAATCTGTTAGCAACTGTTCATAATCTGCCATTAGAAATAAAAAAAAATATGTATTTCGAAAAACATTTATAAGTCCTACAAAAGATCCATTATAAATATATTGTTCTTTTTATGGATGCAGTAGATAACTTTGAAAATTTGCTGTGTCTTCTGGGAGCAAATGACATTTCCGATTGGTATTATTTGGAGGAAATGAAAGGACGATTGAATCATAATATTGGAAATATCCAGCGTCTACTAAAGAGGTGGAAGAAATCTAGACATGCGATTTAGTAAAAATAAATTTATTCCCAAATCAAGTCTTAATTACTCTAATAAATAAAATAGAAGGGTTATAAACTATGTCTATTTTAATTATTAGAAAAAGTTTAGAAGCTTTAAAGAAAGCTTAGGCATCTTTAATATTTCGCGTAACTTTCACTGCATGTGGGCAAAATTGGTATCAATGTTAATGGTTGAAAGAAAAAAATATGGTATTAAAGGATTAATTAACTACCTTAGTTAGCATAATTAACTTTTTATATGAATTTTTCTATTACGAAATTAGAGTTTTTTAAAAGCAGAAAAATGCCATGAAAAGCTCTTGGATGAAATTTTATTTTGATCCAATCATTTGTTCCAAATATACTTGGGAAAAAAATGTAGGAATATGTATACTAGATTAATTAGATTTATTCATAGAAAGGTCTAATTTTTATCTAGAAGCAATTTGACTTAGATTTTGAGAAGCAGAAAGTGTTATAAAGGTTCATGTATTAAATTTTATTTGGCCCCCAACCATTAGTTCCAAAGATATACAAGAAAATTTATAGGAGGGGGGGTAGGGATGTACTAGATTATTCCGCACAAACAATTTTTTCCTCTTTTTCCTTCATCTTTGCAAAGCATTATAAGTAGACTTTAATAATATTCATAAACCAGTTTATACAGCTCTTTAAAGCCTTGTGTGATTTCCTATCTTAAAATCAAAACTGAATATTTGTAGTGCATTGAACGTTATACGAAAATTTGGTTGTATTTGATTGTGTTTAATATATCGAGCTGAAAATCTTATATGGTAAAATGTTTGAGAAATTCATTCAATATTACGAGGCTCGTGTCATAAGTCATGTAGCTTAGAAACTTTCAAGCTGTTGTGAATAAAAATGATTTGTGTGAATGAATGGCTGCATGGCGCCACGTTTTTGTAACTGTGAAGAGGTTGTGTGACGTCTTTATGTTCTGTATATAAAAAGGGTGAAGCAATCACGTGCTCACTCTCACTTGGTAGTTCTGAATAAACTAAGTTACTTTAATTGACTAGCTCGAGACTGAATTTCTTCCTCCAACGCCGAGCATCGGGTAGATGCAGCTCGCAGAATTTTGTAATTGAAATTGTTCTTTACATAAGTTTTTGGTACCCTCGGCGGGATTGGTTGTTGGTTGGAAGCGAAACTGAAACCGAATTTAAACTATTGAACTTTGAACTATTGAACTTAACTTTTTGAACTATAAAATGGAAGTGAATGCTTTGAAAGTGGCAAGAAAAGGCCTGAGAACAGCATTTTCTCTCAGTCTGAAAAAGATTGAAACCGAACTCATAAAAGAAAACATCGATATGAATCAACTTTCGATTCTGAAAACTCAATTTATCGATAAATTTCAGAGACTCGACACTTGTCAGAGTCAAATTTCTGAACAACTCTTGGATACAGAAGATGCCGTGCAAGAATATTTAGATGATATGGAAGATGCAGAAAACTACCGTGACCGCTACATCGAAATGTGTACTCGAGTAGATTTGAAAGTACGAGAAACCGTTGTTCCTACCGAAACTGAAAAGAGAAGCTTTAAATTACCGAAAATCGAACTGAAGAAATTCAGCGGTGAAGCTAAAGACTTTTTGGCCTTCTGGAGTCAGTTTCAGAAAATTCACAATGATAAAAGCATTGCGGAAGAAGACAAAATGCAATATTTATTGCAATCCGTGGAACCGAAATCGAAAGCAGAACGATTAGTGTTGAGTTTCCCCGCAACGGCGGAAAATTATCCTAAAGCCATCGATCAATTAAAAGAGAGATTCGGTCGTGAAGATTTGTTAGTACAAATTTACGTACGTGAACTTTTAAATTTAGTAATGAAGAACGCTGTTTCTGGAAGAACGAAAACTGATTTGTCGACCTTGTACGATGAACTTGAAGGGAAATTACGGTCGTTGGAGAGCCTTGGACGTACACAAGAAAAATATGGAGATTTCCTTACACCATTGGTAGAGTCCTGTTTACCCGAGGAAATCCTGATGGCCTGGGAAAGAAAACGGAATACTGAAACAGACGCTAAAGGATCGCGAACTCTAGAACACTTAATGACTTTCCTTCGCCTGGAAGTTCAAGGGGAAGAGATGGTGCAGCTGGCAAAATCCGGTTTTAGAACTCTTATCCGAAAAAAAGATTCCCCAACTGAAAGGGTTAAGCCGACTGAATTAATGACTGCATCAGCTCTGGCGAGTTCCGTAAAGTCCTCAGGTAAGAAAATCAATAACTGTGTATTTTGTGAGAAATATCATCCCAGTGAAAATTGCTTTAATGCTAGAAAAATGTCTTTAAATGCTAAGAGACAATTGTTATTAAGAAAAGGTGCTTGTGTATTATTTGTTTAAATAGATCTAGTGCTTGTGTATTATTTGTTTAAATAGATCTGGACATTTGAGTAAAAATTGTGGTATTAAAAATTATATTAATTGTTCTAAATGTAATTATTCTCATTTTGAAATTATGTGTCCAAAATTAAATAAGAATTATGATCAAAAATTGTGTTCTATAAAAACTGAGAACTCTCTATCAAGTAACTGCTACAGAAACCAAAGTATTTACTTTCAAACTCTCTGCGTTTTCATTCGCATTAAAGATTAGGAAAGGAAAGTTAGAGTTCTGATTGATACCGCTTGTGAAAATAGCTACATTAGTGAAAGTGTTACTAGTATTTTGAAGGCCACTCCACTTAGAGAGGAAACTATAATTCATTCTCTATTCGGGGGCAACGAAACTAAACCGAAACATCACAGCGTATATTCTATTGAGGTCAGTGATATGATGCGCTCTTATGCAAGTTGTTTTGAAGTGCTATCCGAAAAGAAAATATGTGGATTTATTTCTAAGATTGAGGATAAGCGTATTTTAAATGAGTTAAAAAATAAAGAAATTATTTTAACGGATTTAAATTGTAAAGAAACGGAAATTGGGCTTTTGATTGGGGCTGATAATATAGGAAAATTATTGACTAGGAATTTAATTGAATTGGATTCGGGTTTAACAGCTATTGAAACTAAACTAGGATGGACGGTAATTGGAAAAGTATGTTCGAACGATAAAAACGTTATGTTAACGACATCGTCTTTGCATGTTCGGAATGTTAGCGTTAAAGAATTATGGGAACTTGATGTTTTAGGAATAAAGGAGAGAGAATGAGAATACGAAAGAAAATTTTGATTTAACCGATTTTAAGAATAAAAATGAAAATTCTTCCCGATGGAAGATATGAAGTTAAACTCCCATGGAAATGTAACTCTGAAAATTTGCCCAGTAACAAAGAACTAACATGGAAAAGACATCTACGGATGATGAATAAATTAAGAAACGGTAAATTTTGAGGATTATAAAAGTGTGTTTAGGCAATGGGAAAATTTAAATATCATTGAACGTGTGCCAGAAGTAGAATTGAACAATGAATGCCATTATTTACCGCATAGACCTGTGATTAAATTAGATAGTGCGACTACAAAAATCCGACCCGTATTCGATGCTTCGGCCCGTGAAAAAGGGAAACCATCTTTGAACGACTGTTTATATAAAGGCGTAAACCTTATTGAACTGATACCTGACATTTTAGATCGTTTTAGAATTTATCCAGTGGGAATTGTAGCCGATATTGAAAAGGCGTTTTTGATGCTATCTGTGTTGCACCGAAAGATAGAGATTATCTCAGATTTTTTCCCATGCAATGAAAAACAATTAGTGTACAGGCATTGTCGAGTTGTGTTTGGGGTGTCTTCAAGCCCTTACTTATTGAATGCATCTATTATGCATCTTTTGGAAAACTGTAATTCCGAATGTAAGGAAGTTGCACAAAAGTTAAAATCTTCCTTTTATGTTGATAATTGTGTAACTGGTGTTTTCAGTGCTGATGAAATAGAGATATTTATTGAGAAGACTAAATTAATTATGTCGGAAGGATGTTTTAATTTACGTATTTTTGAGAGCAATGTGGCGAGTAAAAGTGTTGATAAACACTCAGGAGAAACTTTTATTTTGGGTATCATCTGGGACTTGGATAACGATGTTTTGAAATGTTGCACGAATTTCGACTCATTAACGTGCGAAGTGAAAATAACGAAACGTTTAGTTTTGTCTACGGTGCAAAAAGTTTTCGATCCCATTGGAATGTTAGCGCCGTCTACATTGCTCCCAAAATTACTATTGCAGGAAATATGGAAAATGAAAATAGCATGGGATCAGGAACTACCTCAGAATATTGTAAACAAATTTATGAAATGGTTTAATGAAATTCAAATTTTGAAAGATGTAAATGTACCACGTTGTATGAAAATTGATATTTTTACTGAATTACATGTATTTGTTGATGCAAGCAAGGGGTCATATGCGGGATGCGTCTTTGCTCGATCAATAGTTGATTCTAGAGTTAGCGTAATTCTCGTTAGAGCGAAGTCAAGAGTAGCTCCTCTCAAACTTTTGAGTATACCGCGTCTAGAACTAATGGCTTGTTGTGTAGGTGCTCGACTTTTAAATTCTATTTTGAAAGCACTTAATATGCCAGACTTGAAAGTTACTCTTTGGTCCGATTCCACAACAGCACTTTGGTGGATTAAAGAATATGGAAATTGGTCGATTTTTGTAGCTAATAGGGTAAAGGAAATTAGACAATTAACTCAAATTCAGTCATGGAAGTATGTTCCAGGAAACATGAATATCGCGGATTTACTATCTCGTGGTTGTTCTCCACGACAAATGCTTAATTCTAGATGGTGGGAGGGGCCTTCCTGGTTGAAACAAAATTCGGAATATTGGCCAGATGGTGAAATCAGTTGCGAGCCTCAAGAAGTTAACGTAGAGAGAAAGAAAACTAAAAATGCGAATGTTGATCTAGCAAACGATGCACCCCCCTTGTTTATATGTAATGTGACTGATTATGATAAAAAGATAAGAGTATTTGCATGGATTTTAAGATTTGTAAACAATTGTCGCAAATACTATAACAAATGTAAGGAACATGAACTTTCTGTTGGTGAAATTGAAAATTCTGAGAAACAATTGATTCGTTTAACTCAGACATATTATTTACCTGATGTTGAATCTTTAAAATTTGTTACTTTTATTGATAATGATAATATTTTAAGAGTAAAATCTAAAATAACTGAACGAAATGATGAAAGTTCTTTTTTGTATCCTATATTGTTACCTGATAAATGTGAATTTACAAAACTTTTGATTAGATCTATACACAAAAAGAACTGTCATGCAGGAATCCAAATAATGCAATCAGTAATTAGAGAAAGGTTCTGGATTATCAGAGCTAGAAAAACTATTAAGAGTATTTTGAATGAATGTTTTATTTGTGCTCGTTTTAAAGTGAAATCATTGTCAAGCGGACCATCACCTTTACCACCAGACCGTGTGAATGATTGCGCAATATTTGAAGTTGTAGGAATCGACTTAGCTGGACCTCTGTTTTTAAAAACTGGCGAAAAGGTATGGATTACATTATTTACTTGCGCCGTCTATCGCGCACTACATCTTGAATTAGTAAACGCTTTATCTTCTGATGCCTTTTTGCTAGCCCTTAGGCGTTTCATTGCCCGGCGCGGGAGGCCCAGGATAATTTACTGTGATAACGGTACTAATTTACGAGGTGCTTTCAATGACCTTGCGAAATTGGATTGGCATAAAATATCGAGAGGAACATCAACTCAAAAAATAGTTTGGAAATTTATACCACCCACCACCGCATGGTGGGGAGGCTGGTGGGAAAGGTTGGTTCGCATTATCAAGGAACTATTGAGACGTTCTCTTGGAAAATCAATTTCTGTTAAAAGTACTAAACCTGAAAAGGTCTTGAATACTAATGATGCAATTGTAAAAAAATGTACTTCTTCTGGAAGATTGGTTAAAGAACCGAAGAGACTTGATCTTCTTTTGAATTATAACTGTTATAGGTTTGAGACTCTCCCCAAGTCTCAAAGGGGGGAGTATGTTGTGAATAAAAATGATTTGTGTGAATGAGTGGCTGCATGGCGCCACGTTTTTGTAACTGTGAAGAGGTTGTGTGACGTCTTTATGTTCTGTATATAAAAAGGGTGAAGCAATCACGTGCTCACTCGGTAGTTCTCGCAAGGATTTAGTGTAGAAAAGGTGGCCCAGCTCACCCGATCCAAAACTAAATCCCCGCTCCCCATTTTCATGGTTGAGCTTGAAAAGAAACCAGATTCCCCAGATATTTTTAAAATGAAAAAGTGCTGCTATCTCATGGTGCAGGTCGACGCTTTCAACAGACGACCGGGGGTTTCACAATGTTACAACTGTAACTTGTTTAACCACTCGTCGAAAAATTGTTTTATGTGCACTCGGTGTCTAAAATGCGGTGAATCTCACCGTACCAATGAATGCCCCATTAAAGAAAAGATAGAAAATCCCGTATGCATCAATTGCAATAAGACAGGGCACATGGCAATTTGGAGCCAATGTGAGGAATACCCCAAAAGAAAACTGAAAAAAGGTGAAACGATTCGTAATCGTAACACCTCTACAATAACTAGTAAACCCTCAAAACCGGTCACCCCAAATCTCTCCTTCGCAGCTGCCCTCTCGGGCGCTTCTAATAAAAACAGTACTCCCGGAACTTCGGCCACCCCCGAAGAAACCCCCTCAACTGATGAAAAAAGTAATGGAAATGACTTTGGCTTTAAAGACGTGATAAATGAATTAAGAAGATTCTTCCCCGACTACCCCTATCTTTTAGAAATGGGTAGGCAGTTTAGATACGCAAAAGATGAAGAGAGAATAGATATTTTCTATCAAAACCTCATTAAAAATCAATATCGAAAGGCCTAAGTTCTGGTTCCTCTCATTTCAAATACCTCTCCATTGTAATGATTTATTGTTTTTTCAAACCCGCCTCCCTCGAAAGCTCGCTCCGCCCACTGACCGGGAAACCCCCGGCCATTGGTCGAAGCGAGACACTCTTCGGATTCTCGGTCGCAAATGCGACCCCGTTTTATTTTAGCAATCCAGTACTATTTATTTCCACTTAATTTTAACAAGGGCAAGTAAGATTTTCAATGCTACTCCCCAAGTGTTCGATAGGAGATTTAGACCTCTTTGGAGATTAGGTGCTCTGTTTGTTACTGTCAACACCTCGGTAGTTCTGAATAAACTAAGTTACTTTAATTGACTGGCTCGAGACTGAATTTCTTCCTCCAACGCCGAGCATCGGGTAGATGCAGCTCGCAGAATTTTGTAATTGAAATTGTTTTTTACACAAGCAGAATTTTATGAGATTTAAAATTTAAGCTTATTTGATGATGTGAAATCAGATACACCTGAAAAAAAAGCGGCATCGGTAATGAGAAAATTCTTTTTTTAAGATTGAAACTGACTAATTCCACTAAAGCGTTAACGAGTTCTCTCTCTCTCTCTCTTTAAAAATCTAACATTAATGCTAATTTTTTTTCCAGTCGCAACGATGCAAAAGCTATTAAGGTTGCACCATTTTTATTTATTTATTTATTTTTTTAAGGTTTTTTTTTTTTTTAGTTTCAGGATTATATTTTATACATCCACTCATTTAGGGACAGAAACTCCGTAACTTACATGCCACTTGCCATTTTATGCATCCATCAAGCATATGATACAACATTCGCCGTAACTGTAATTGATACATTGAAGTTACGTTGCGAACAAGTGTAACACAGTTGAGGAAAACATATGTTGTAAAGGCAATTTGTTCAGTCTTTTCATTACGACGCGTCTACAAAAATGCTCGATTTATTTACCATCTTCAGCAAAAGCGGAATTGTTCTGTGGTGTTTCCAAGGAACTTCACAGATTTTTACATCTCCTGTTAATGCTCTCATTCGTTCTGTTATTTTACAGGTAAACATTTTTTTTTTTTTTGTTATTCAGGTTAATTAAATTTATACTTCGATAGTTCTTATTACCTCATTTTTTGCGCCAAATCCATATGCTTTGATCGGACGGTAAAAGCAAATGTACAAATAATTTAAATCTTCTAACCATGTGAATGTTTAAAATGTATTAAATTTTTTAATAAAAATTTGACATTTATGGTTTTATTAGTGAAGAAGTGTACAATAAATTAAAAAATTGGACCGTGCGTCTAATTAGTCACTTGTGGAAATATTTGTTTTCAACCCTTTTCAATGTTTAAAGAATGATTGAAGTTTGAAAAATAAATTGAACATAGTTGTACAGAGAGTTACAATTTTTTGTATTCAAAATAAATTTGAAAATTTCTGACAATTACAAGGAAATATATTATGTAGGAAATATAAATATATTCGTTTAAATGGTTGCCTATATTAAGTTTCCATTTGAATTTTTATTACAGATTTTATATGTATTGTTATTGCATATGCTTATATAGTTTGTTAATTATTCAGGAGAGAGGATTCAATGAAAATTTTACGTATGAGGGCCTTACACTCAAATACAAGTTGGATAATGAATTTGAACTTGTTTTTGTGGTGAGTATATTGTTTTGATCTATCAAATAATTGTTTGAATTTTTTTTCTATAACTTTTGCCATTAAAATTGTATTTCTAAAGAATCGGATTCTTGATGGATGTCAGAATGGTTAGTGAGAGAATGTTACTTATTTAAAATCTATCATTGGTAAGTTATAAATTTAATCAATTTGTTTATTGATTTTTATCATTAAACATATTAATATAAATATTAAAATGGCAACATATTGACAAATGATACTAAAATTGCTTTCTCTTGAATGAGTTAAAGTTTCTCTTTTTTGAAAAGAAATTAGCCACCTATCCGGTATAGTGATTGGTGATGCTGACTGTGGTGCTGTAGGTGCGTTATATACCAGATGTATAGGTGTGCGTTATACACCAGATTTTACGGTAGTTATTGATGCCTCTTTCCCTAATACGCTGCATAATTCTGCACACCTGTTTGAAAAACAGTAGTACTGGGCTGCAAATCGTTTATTTTCTTCTTGGCATTTAAGGTATTAATAAACAACCAGTTGTATATTTTGTTCATATGTTGTGGTTCATAAATTGTATGTATTGTACATAGTTGATGCTCATTAATGCTGTTTTAAATGTATTTTTTAACAATACATTAAAAGTATAAATACAACTTTGAAAAACAAATGTTTTCTCTATATGTGATCTCTATGAATGAATATGTGTGATTGAAAATTGCTTTGCCCGCATTTTAAGAAATTTTTGATGTCTTAGCTAACTATAATTGAATTGTTAACTCAAATTTAGATGTTTAAAAGGACTTTAACATATGTATGTATATGGTATATGTAAACTTTATGTGAATAAAGTGCTACAAGTAAGAGAAGTACAATACATTTTTCAAATAACATTTGGCAAAGAATGAATTTGTATGAAATTGACATCATATATTTAAAAACAACATAAAAATTTTAATGTGTTCAACTTTTTTTCATATATCAAATCATTAATAAAAAGTAAAACAAAAAATGTATCATCATGAGGCCACTATACAATAGAATTCAACATTAAAGTTAAAGCCCTCATGTAGCTGAAAAGTGCGACGTTAATGTTCACAGACTTAACATTCAAGTTATAACTAAAGTAGGTTTTAAATGTTTCATTTAATTTTAATGTTTTTTTTAATGTGTGTAGGTATTTGAAATCTTATAAAATTTTAAATTAAGAGACATTCATTTAATAATTTTTTTAACTCATTGTAAGTAATTTCTAAAATTCTTACAAAAAAAGTAGGTTTGTTGATAATTTTGTCTTTGACTTTGTTTTTGTTGTTTATTTGAATTTGTTCATTTTTTAGGTTATGACATTAACCACAAAATATAAATAAAGCTGAAATCTAAACATCAGCAAAGTTAAATTGCCTCTTACATAACAATTAATTATTTATAATTTAATAGTTTAACTTCAGTATGTAAAATGTAGACTGTTAATGTATGTCTTTTTTTCTTTCTTCAGGTTGCTTATCAAAAGATTTTACAGTTATCATATGTAGATAAATTTCTTGACGATGTTCATTTGGAATTCAGGGATAAATACAGAAAGCATTTGAATGTCAGTGATTTCTTTTCTAATTATGATTTTAGTCATGAGTATCAAAAGGTAAATAGAAGTGTTTTATATCCTTGAATAATATGTTTTTGATGACTATGATCCGTTTTTGAACATTAAATATAATTTTCTTTAACATTTTTCTGGATATTTACATATTAACTCCATTCTTATATTTCATTACCAAAGATTAATTAAATGTAAGAGATTAATGAACAGAGATTTCACATAAGTTATGACAACTTATTTTGTTTTGAAAACTCCACTGTTATTTATGGCAGCCAATCTGATAAACATCTCCGTATTTAATGCATATTTCAATCTGTGTTAAACTAGTGTCCTATTTTTTTGTGTGTTGAAGCAAATTTATGTGCAACACTTAATCTATATGAATCTCTGGTACTTGCCTTAAAATAAAACTGAAGTTGACAGGCATTTCCAGAAATATGGCATTCTACTGAATCATTTAGAGTGCTGTCTTTTATTATCTGATGAAATATTTCAATGAAGAATGCAAGTTTTTGGCAGTGGGACATCTGTACATGGGGGAAAAGTATTTGAATGCCTGTAGGAAATTGATTTGAAGGATTCTGCAACATACTCAACTACTTCATGATTTATTGATTGCTTTTATGAAGAATTTACATTGGTTAAGTTTTGCCAAAAGCAAATAAAAATGGGCAAAATGGTTGAATTAGAGTAACTATCTTCTGGAGATATAGGTCCTTCAACTGGAGATAGCAAT
This sequence comes from Trichonephila clavipes, assembly GCA_019973935.1. Classification (NCBI taxonomy): domain Eukaryota; kingdom Metazoa; phylum Arthropoda; class Arachnida; order Araneae; family Nephilidae; genus Trichonephila; species Trichonephila clavipes. The sequence continues at coordinate 34,844 of BMAU01018774.1, forward strand.
ACTGAAAAAAATTAGCAGCAGTATTTGTATTGTAGAGATCCACAAAAACATGCTTCAGCACACAAGAGGAATATTACCTTTTGAATAGTTATTTGAAGAAATCTGTTGTGAAATGAATGTATCATTTCTTATCATGGTCCTTAATCATAGTGATGCCACATTAGTCAGTGGTTTAAAAAAACAATAAGGAGAATCCATCATTTTTCCTTATTACAATCAGTATAAGAAGATTTAGAAAGATTAAGTTACATTCACTAGAAAGGGAACCACTAACATATATTAGTTGATATTAAAACTGACATATACATTCACAGAATTTTTTATATTTTAACTTTCTTCCTCAGTGGCTCGATAGCCCAGAGTGGGCCTTGGCCTTCTCAAGAAGCCTTTTCCAGGCCAGCTTTCTTTCTGCTAGTATTTTCCCAATTCTGAGTTCTAAAAACTAGATCTTTTTCTTGGCCATCAATTCATCAGATTTGGCCTGCCCTTTCTTCGTTTGCCAATTGGTTGGGCATTGAAGACTTTTTTTTAGTGGTGTTCTTTTTGTCTATTCTTACAATGGGACCTGCCCATTTTATTCATTGTATTTTGAGGAAGTCTTTATATGATTGATAGAGCTCAAAATTTGATCTTTATCATAATCCATTTTTCCTGAATTCCTCCAAATACAAATCTTCTTTTCTTAGATACTTATCATATTCTCATTCATTTGAAACATGGACCAAGTTTCACATGCGTAAGTTAATACTGACCTTAAAAGTCTTTTATACAATAGAACATTTGTTTTTCTTTTGATCAAATTCTATTTCATATATTTTAACTACTTTTTATGAATTGTAAATTGTCTGTTTTCATGAAATATCAAAGCAATAAATTTATAAATAGCTTACAAAAAGGCTATTTCCTTTGACTTGTTGATCTGACACATAAATTGACAAAATTACATTTTATTTATTGTTTCTTCACTCAGCTGACCCTAACATTCTTTAGATGTGTTGTGAATGGATGCCAGTTTCTGTACGTATATCACTGACATGTTTACATATGATCTATGCTATGTATGTCCATGCTTGAAGTCATTTTTTCTAGTTCTTTTTTTTATATTGTTATTTTGACTGCAATCTGGCAGTCAAAATAACAATTACTGTTTCTGTCATCTACTCTTTATAGTAGTACAACAAACGTTGTCTTGTACACACATCTTAAATTCAAAAACTCCAAATTTTTTTATGAATAAGCTTTAACAATCTCGACCGTTTTGAGTAAAATTTGTATTAAAAAGTTATTACAATGTAATTATGTGCCAAGTTTTATACTTCTGGGTTGCTTAGAAGTGAAACATGCACACAAACTATTCCCGATAAGAAATAATTTTAAATAAAAAAAAGTTTAATAATGTGTGTAATCAATTAGCTACACAAATAGATTTGTAGGTTAGGCTAATTGTTATCAATGTACGTGTAAATTTAATAGAAAATCATGTAAAATACTCACTTCAATTGCATACTAAATTTGGAGAATGTATAGTTTTTTATGCACACTTCAAAACTCTTCAAACACTAATTACATCTGAATGTAATAATTTAATTAACATACGATTTATTTCAACAAAATAATAACACAAAGTGACAAAATATTTTCCTGAAATGATCACAGCACCAACTGTCGGGACCAACTTGAATGATAATAAAAGATTTTTGAATATTCGATATTGCGATCGTAGCGCAGTCTGCCCGATCCAATGTAAAACATTCCAAGATCAACAATTTATAAATAAAAAATTAATTAAACATTTCTAAGCCGAATTACAAATCTAAACCATTCTCGAGTCCACTGGAACAGACAAAATTATTCATCAAAATCGGTCCAGCCGTTTAGGAGGAGTTCAGTTTCATACACACATGCACAGAAGAATTACATATATAAAGATTATTTGAAAAGATATTAATTAAAACGCTAAAAAGCGTTAATTCATCTGCATTTTCGTAACAATAAATACCTGGTTTGGCCAGTTTGGCTAAAAATCAATTTTCTACGCCAACTTGCATCTTTTTCAATTCCTACTATTGGCTCACGATCTCTATACATATTTTATTTGTTTGAAAATTCCACCAAGATAAATAAATTTTCAATCATTAATAAAATATATTTTAAAGCGCTCAATTGAGCTGAAATGTAATGTACATGATTATTTTGGATGACAATAATTTAATTATAATTAATAAAAATTAATTGATTAAAACTAATTATTTAAAAAATTACAAATACAGCCACATTGGCGACTTAGCTACCCTTTTGGTGACTTATGTCAAAATTTGAAAAGGAGTTTTTCTCACGTGTTAAATCATTCACTTGAAAGGAAATTTTATATACACTATTGTTTTGGATGACAAACAATACTTTAATGATAATTAATAAAAATTAATTACCACTTAATGTTGTGATTCTGTCATATGTATATACATATTTATATTAATTGTAACGATTTAATAAAAAGTAGCTACAATATAAAATTTTTCTTTGTTGATCTAAGTAGGAATGGACTAAATTCATGATAGTCACATAACGGGAATCACGTGTTTTCCATTGATTAAAAATTGACATGCTAGTTGTTCAACTTGTAAAGTTTAGATAACATTTAAAATTTAATGATTGGGTAAAGAGTTCACGTGTTAAAATTCTTCAAACAGTTTTCAAAATTTAAAAAAAATCCTTATATTATACGAATACTTTTAAATTAAGTGCATTTTGTTTAACTATGTGCATTATTATATCGTTGACAAATATGTACTTTCTAAAAGAAAGGTTCAGCATAAAGCAAAAGTTGGCAACAGTGAAGCACTTGAACTAATTGGCTTGGCTGGAAACGCGTGATTATATTTATGATATAATTATGACGTCGCATTAATTTATGAACTGATTGGCTGAAAACACGTGGCTCAGTTATCATGTGACTATGACGTCACATGAATTTAGTCCATTGATTAAAATTTTTTTATATATATTGCTTGTTTATAACAATAGCGTTGTTACAACAATGCAGTTGAATGTTGAGTTGTATTTTTTGAATGTTTTTATTTAATATCTTTTTAACTAATTGCGATATCGGATCGAATTGTGAATCTAAACCATTCTCTAATCCACTTGAATCCACACAAAAAATCTCATCAAAATCGGTCCAGCTGTTTAGGAGGAGTTTAGTGACAAACACACGCACAGAAGATTTTTATATATAAAGATTTCTTGCGAATTCTTTTTTTGTACACCTACAGTAAGTAAATTAAGGGAGAATTACTTGATTCATGTATATTAAAAGGGGAGAAACTAATAAAATAAAAATCTAAATAGGAAGATATAATATATTTGACAATGTATTATTTTTGGTACTTATACATTATACCATTGATCAATTCGATTAATGAAAATACATTGCTAAATGCAGTGATGTGCAGCTAGTAGTTGAAAACTGTTTCTATGCCTATATGAACATAATCTTATTTGCTCGTTTAATGACAGCACTTGGCAATATTTTTTGATTTTGCAAAATTGATTGGCTGTATAATGTGCAAGTACAATTATTTGTGTCTAGCCAAGAAAAAAATGCTATAATTTGTAATTATACTATTCTAATGTGTAAAATATATGGTATGAAAACTAAAATATAAAAATTTTAAGTATTTTTTTAATTCATAAATTTTTCAAAGCATATGTTTAGTTTTTAAATAATTGTAAATATCTGTTAATTTTTCAATTTAGATTTTAAAAAGATGTGAAGAATATGGTCGTAAAATAGCTGAACAACCCAGAAAAATGAGAACTTTTGATGAATCATTAAAATCGAAAAAAACTGTTGCATCAATGATAGAGAACAAAAATGATTCAAAACCGAAGGAAAAAGATGTTAAGAATGCCGGTAAGAGCTTAATGTTATTATTTAAATTAAAGACCTATTTTTCATTTATCATGTTTTTGTGTTTGAAATTTGTGATGTTCAAAATGTTTAATGTAATTTAATTGTATGCCTCTTAAAATGAATATTTAAATACCATTTTTTCCCCTTAGATGCTGAATTAGGTAAATTTACCAAGTCATTTTCTTGAAAATATTTTGTTTTTAAAAGTTTAAATATATATCTTTTATGGTTAAACTTTGATTTATTTTCAGAAAGTGAATCAGACTCTGATGGTGAGCAAAATGATTTATATTTATAATTTTAATCTGCTCCTGTAATTTAAATTTACAATTAAAACTGTTGTCTGGTGATTTTATTAAAAAAAAAAACTGAATACTTGGAAGTATTTCAAATTAATAAATTACTGTTAAAAACTAGTTAAATACGAAAGACTACACAGATGAAATATTGATAAAAATTGTAATACTTGTGACAATAGAAAAACTCAGTATTTTGTATTTTAGTAAAAATTATAAATTTCTTGGACCATATTTTTAAAATATTTCTCATTATTGAAATTATAAATTAAAACTTCATGAATGTAAATGATTTTTTTTCAGTTCAAAGTTGCACTAAATTTTGTTCTAATAATTTAATTGAGTTGGGTGTTCGAGTATTTTTTTTTATGAATTTTTAATTAATGAAAAAAAACATGACTGCCTATTTTTTCATGGAGCAGAATTCTGCTTACATATAATTTTTTTTAAAGTTGTATTATATATTGAGCATTTTATAGAACTTAGAATTTTTACCCACCATTGCTACAACATAGCTTTCATGTTGCTTCTGAGGAAGTTCTAATGAACAATTAGCCTAATGTAATAACAATAAAACTTTACTATTGCTTATTATTTTGCAAATGCTGTTTTTTTTTAAATTTTATTTATTTTGCCTTATTTAAGGACAAAGTTCTATCACAAAGTGAATTTTAAATTTTTTGTGCTACATTTTACATTGCTTTTCTTAAAATTATTCAGTAATTATTTTCTCGAAATTATTCAAATGTCACCAAGTGGAGATTATAAAAAATTAGCAAATAAAATCTATTCATAGTTAGATGCTACTTGTTGTAAGAATGATAACTGAAATTGCATGTAGATGAGAAGTGTTTCCAGTTGGTAATATTTTATCTTCTGCCATAGCAACATTTGGGGATTTATCACCTGTACCCAGCTGGTATTTTTTCCTTCAAAATGTACATGTGAAAATTAGTTAATTGGGTAATTTTGTGGTTTGTACTTTCTATCTGATAGTTTTTTTTATTCCAGCAGTATATTTCAACAAAATGCAGAACAAAAACTAATTTGTTTCCCTCAAATCATTGTGAAAGGAAAAATTCTTATCTTATTATAAATAAAATTGATGTGAATATAACTATGTAAGGACTATTTTTAAGTGTTTAACAAATTTTGTTTAAAAATAAGAAAAATTATGTGTACGTACTACTTTTCTTGGATTTAATTTTTGGTGTCTATACAGAATAAAGTGAGATTTTTAACAGCAATTGATACAAAAGCAGTTTTTGCACTAGTTATCCTTTGAGGACCAATGTTTGATATGAGTACAGCATTAGATAAGTATTTGAACCTTATGCTTTGTAAACAAGGCTTTTAATTTTAAACACTTAATTTGTATTTTCGTAGACAATACAATTGTGGTCTTATTAGCAGATTGTTCGCAGGAGTAAGTATGTAAAATTTATTCAGAATATTTATTATGAACAGAAAAGCTTTTGTGTGTGTGTGAGAAAATTTTCAGCAAAGTTCCACTTTATTAAACAGTATTTCGAGTCATATGTGAAAACATTCTAATCTATTATATTAAATTATATATATATCTGAATACTGTGGTTATTCATTTTTGTAAAAAAAGTTCCATTTATGTTTACAGGTTCAAAGCCAGAAGCTAACAAATTGCCTTTATCTAACAAGCCTATAGTTAATGAAGAAAATGGTGTTGATGAAAATGATCAGGTTTTAAAAATGCGTTCTAAATTCCAACAAAAGCAATCAAAGGGGAAGAAAGCAGAATCTAAGTAAGTATCTCATTCTATTTCTGTAGTACAATTTAACCCTTTCGGGATGAACATCTCAAATGTGAGACAGCGCAAAACCCCGCCACAGGCCAAATGACTGCAAAATAAGACAGCGTGTTTCTTCTCCGTAATTCGAATGACTCGCCTGTGCACCAGGCATTTGGGATATTTTGTAAGTTCAGTTTTTTGGCAAAAGATGGCATTCTATGTCCATAAGATTTGAGATACATGGATATCCGACCTTCTACTCGAAATGACAAAAATATTGCTTACATACACATGGTTTTTGTTTTATAAGCATAAGGGGAAGGGAATGTTTCTGAATTGAATGTTTTATGACAGCTCTTGAAATGTGCTCGTGGTATTTGTTTATAGTGAAAAGGGAAGACTTATTTTCACTAAAGCATTTGATTTGGGTTTGAAGTCTAGGTTTAATGGATAATGAGATGTGTAGCCAAGATTTGTTTTTTTTTTCTTTTTATTTTCTCCAGAGGATTGGGTTTTGTTTTGTAGTCTAGTTTTTATTATATACTTAGATCTTGTAGATGAAACTTCTCTTCTTTTTTTGTTATAATGTTGAAGTGTAGAAGGTGTTTAACTGAACTCGAAAAAAGAATTCTAAATACAATTTTGGCTTCAAAATGTATTATGTAAAAAAGTACTTAAATATGATACATAAATAATGAATATAAAAGATGTAAAAAAATGTATTTAAACAAAAAATAACTTATGTAATTAAATAACGTAATTATATGAAACATCTTGTGCATATCTTTGTTTTTAAATTTTTCATACTAAAAAAGAATTTCGAGTAACATTTTTAGATTTCAAATATATAGTGTTAGAGTCATTAATGATAAATAAATAATGAAAAAAATGTTTAAAAAGTTGTATTTGAGTAGAAAGTTACTTAAGTGAATGGAGTATGTAACTACAAAATTCAGGAAGCATATGTTTATTGTGTATTCTACAGAACTATATTGAATAATGCATTCAAGTTTCGGTATTTTCCCAGAGTTGGGCTTAGCTACACAAAACCCTCTGGCCTGTGAGTGACACTCGCGACTGAAACGTCTGGCACTGGTGGTGCGCTAGCGTTTGAGTCTTTCATCCCGAAAGGGTTGAATAAAAATCAATAAATCCTATTTTTTGAAATCTGGAATTTTACAATTAATTTAATTTGTTCTCAAATATTTTATTGTTCAATGAATTATTTAATTGTTTTAAAAAACATATACTTTCTACTTCATTATGTTTCTTGAAGTGGAAATATGTAAGTAAAGGGTGTTTCTTTTAGAGGTATAGAACTTTAAATTGCAATAAAACAACGATGTATTATTCAATTGACATGAATTTTTTTTATTCGAAAGATAATCTTGTGGCATTACATTTTAAATATGATTTCTGGCATATGACTGGCTCGGATGTAGTCCAATCTGGACGTCCATTTTTCAATGACTTTTTCCAACATTTGTGGGCGTATATCGGCAATAACACAGCGAATGTTGCCTTCCAAATGGTCAAGTGCTTGTGGCTTATCCGCATAGACCAATGACTTTACATAGCCCCACAGAAAATAGTCTAGCGGTGTTAAATCACAAGATCTTGGAGGCCAATTCACAGGTTCAAAACGGGAAATTAGGCGGTCACCAAACGTGTCTTTCATTAAATCGATTGTGGCACCAGCTGTGTGACATGTTGCGCCGTCTTGTTGGAACCACAGCTCCTGGACATCATGATTGTTCAATTCAGGAATGAAAAAGTTAGTAATCATGGCTCTATACCGATCACCATTGACTGTAACGTTGTGGCCTTCATCGTTTTTGAAGAAGTACGGACCAATGATTCCACCAGCCCATAAAGCGCACCAAACAGTCAGTTTTTCTGGATGTAACGGTGTTTTGACATACACTTGTGGATTAGCTTCACTCCAAATGCGGCAGTTTTGTTTGTTGACGTAGCCATTCAACCAGAAGTGCGCTTCATCGCTAAACAAAATTCGCTTATGAAAATCGGGAACAACAGCAATCTTGTTTTGGGCCCATTCGACGAATCTATGCCTTGCTTGATGATCGTTTTGATGAATTGCCAAACCAAACTGAGAATAAATCACTTGACAGCTGTTAAATCGGTCACCATCTTGGAAAGTAATGCCAACTTTTAAACTTCTATATCTGGGAAAAAAAACACTCTTTAATTAAGGTAAAATATGTATGTTAAAATATAACTGCAATATTTCAGAAAAATGTGGCATGAAGTTTATATTTTGTCTGTACTGCCACTATTTAAATATATTTAAGTATTTATTTGTGCATTCATTGTTTTAATAGCATTTAAAACATATTTAATCTTTTAAATGAGTTGTGGTAAGGGAAATGAACAATGAATTTTAAGTTTTATTCAGATTGATTTTAATAATGTTAGTGTAAAAAAAGATTCATGGTTAATTTTACAACTTGTAAGTTATATTTGAAGCACTAAAGATTTTTTGATTTCCTGGAAATTTACTTAGTTTTAATTGCCCATTTTAAGGCTGTTTTTGATGTAACATTAAGGAATAGGACCCAGATTTGGAAAAATTTTTCAGATAAAGTATTCCAACATTAATATTATATTCTGACTTTGCTATCCTACAGAGAGCAACATATTTCATTATACTACTCATTGTTATCCTAGTTGACCCATTTTTATCTGGTATAAAATGTTTTGCACTTTTTCTCTCGTACCATAATGCTAAATGAGATCTCTTTATATGTTAAAATAAAAAAGTAATTATTAATGTAATACTTGGTGTGAAATTTTTTAAAAACACTATTATTAACAGATGTGTCACTAATTTTCATAAAGATTGAGGCATTTTTCTATCTGAAAATGAGCTTCGTGTTTAGTTCAGGCTCGTGAATATTTTGCAAAGACAGCCTTAAAAAAACTTGCATTTTCAATTTCATAAAAAAAAAAAAAACTCAAGTTATGGCAGGAGTTAGAAATTTAAACTTGGGACTTCCAAATAGTCTGATAATGTGTAAAATCTAATAAAATTTTTCTACTATATACATTGCCAAGAAAAGAAATTTATTTAAATTTTCTGAAGAAAACCTGTTAAGAAATTTTATGGATTACTGTATTTTGTTCAGAGATGCATGATTTCATATATATGAATTTTACAGCTCTTCATAGAGGGGCACGTTAATGAGTTTTAAGTTTTCAGTTTTATAACCTTAAACATTAATTTTAAGTTTGTGTTAATTTATGATAATACAAAACCACAATTTTCAAAAACTAATTGTTTCAAAGATGAAAGATAATATAAAGCTTCATTAAACATAATTTTTCAGGAAAAGTCCTGCTCCAAAAGACAAGTCCAAGAAGCCTCGTATTTGGGATAACGGTGGATCATCTAAGGAAGCATCGGTTCTTGATTTTAGTAAGAAAGGAGAAGATGGAAATGCAATGACTAATGGTTTTGAGCCTTCAGAAGAAGCATTTTGTGATAGAATGGTAAATAATAGATTTTTAGTTATTAAAAATATTGCAATGTAAAAGTTATGCCATTAATTTAAAAAAATTTCACAAATTTTTTAAATATTTTTTACCAAAATAGCTATTTTCTTTACAGGAAGTTGGCAAGTATAGAGGCCCTGTGAAACGAGTTGAAACATCGGAAAGTGAATCGGAAGAATCTGAAGACGAAGAGGTTGAAGTTAAGAAAAAGGGGTATGTTTGACAGATGAACTTCAGTTACGAGGTAGTTCTAAGTATTAAAATATAAGTTCATTTAATAACTTATATAAAATATATATAATTAGTTTTTAATCTCATTGAACAAATTTATATTTGGGTAACTCAAGATAATTATCAAAGGTTAAACATCCTAATCTGTGTCTTTTATATTTGTAATCATGATTAATATTTTAATGAATTTTAATTAGCTCTAAATTATATTTGGTATTTTGTTTTCTTTAGTCTCTAGTTTTTAAGTGTTTGCTTTAAATCCAATGCTTTTATTTCAATTGGCTTTTTCCTTTTATGCAGACAAACAAAAGGATATGGAATGTTTAATATGTTTAAGGGCTTAGTGGGCCAAAAGAATGTAACTCGGGAAAGTATACAACCAATTTTGGATAAGCTGAAAGATCACATGATTGGTAAGTTTTTGTGTCGAAATTGACATATTTTTACTTTAGATTTTGATTAATAGTTTTTATTGTAAATTTCTTTCAAAATGTTTAAAAGTGTCATAGTTTTTTTATGGCTATGTAACAAATATAATGTTCAAACTCAATTTTGTTAGCTATAATTGTCATGGTCTTTGGATTATGTTTGTACTTGTGCATTTTATATAAGATTAAATTTAAATTAACTTAAACTGTTTAAAATTATGAAAGTTGGGTGTTCATTTTGTGGGTAAGTGTAATATGAGAAGGGAAACTGTAAAGAGTACCATGTGGGTGATTGTGTCTTGATGTAATCTTGGTTTAGTGTTCTTAAGATTTATGATTAAAAATGATTTTGTCTATTTTTTTTCAATGGAAACAAATGATAAATGTTATGGAATTGATTTAATGCAAAAAGTTAGATAAAAATAAAGTGGAACAGAGTGTAGATGAATTATAAATTTGGTATGTAGTCAAATTATCATTTGCTTGAATATGTTTCCTTTGTTACGTCCCAAAGGTTTGGGGAAGAAGCAGACATGATTTTAAAAATAGCTACTTTTATTCTATTTTTTAACACTATGAAATATACAATTTTATAGCTTAACTCTCTAAGCAATCTGAAATCCTAAGACTTACTCGGATGTACAAAGTTATTGAAATTCACTCGTCTTTATTCGGAGCTCCTTGTTATAATCTAGGGTTTGCAATCCTGTGGTATATTTTTAATCCCGGTATTTTGGGAATACAATTTCCAAATCCCACAATTAGGACTGAACTATTTATGAAAAATACTTGCACATTAGCATAGTTGAAATTACATAATAAAACATAACTAAAAAAAACGAGTCTTACAGAAGTCGCATATGATGTGTAACATCTGACATGTTATTGTGGTAAATATGCAATATTAACTTTTTCCGGAAAAAAATATGAATCGGGTATGATTGGAAGTAATTTTCTATCGAATAATTATATCTTTAATGAAAATTGTGTTTAATAAATAAAAGGAGTAAAATGCAATATTTTATCAAAAATAATTATAATTGTTCAATTTGGGGGAGAGCGGAGACAATAGACTTATGATAACTAAAATATGACACATATACTTGTGATTTCAAAGTATTTCATCGTTGGGTGGATGACCAGAGTACACCCAGCTCTTTTGAGCTACAACCTCATATCAGTAGGTATTTGAGTGACTGTGCATGATTGACTTTTGCCCTTAGTTAAGTTTAAATGCTTTAAAAATAAAATAAAAATACTGGGGATTTTGGGAAAATAAAAATTTAAAATATTAAAGTTGAGAAAAGAAGCTTCAAAGTGTCTGCACAAAGCACCAAAAATAAAGTTAAAATTTCAATCTTGGGTGGCAAGGCTAAACTGACCAATGGGAATGCAGCTAGGATCATGAAAAAGTAGTTGAAAATAAAACAGAAAACAGCTTTTTTAAAAGCTATTAAAAATATACTATCAAGAATAAAAATAGTAGAGGAACATTTAAATAAAGAGATCAATCGTAATAATTTTCCGAGGAAAATTAAAGAGTAAAAATTGAAAAATGGAAGAATCTTGGGATCGAACCCGATGCAAAGCATTGGGAGCGATTGACTGTGACCACTAGACCATGGGGGACTCGTGGAAAGTGGCGAAATAAGCATTTAAGATGGAGGAAGCTAGATTTGAGAGAAGAAAAATAATTACATGAAAAGGGGATCTGAGAGAATATTTCTAGGTCTGTTGCAATTTGGATCAGGGATTATATTTTTCAATATCCAAGATTGAGAGATTACTAAAATTATCAATATTTTGAAAGAAGTTTGTTGCAATCTTTTTAATGAACTGTCTAATTGACAGCATTTTACTTGCGATCCTGAGGTCAATTTCAAAGTATTTAAAAACCATTGAGAAAAAGCATCAATAATAGTACCACCGTTAGCAGTTGAAACATTCTAATTTGTGTTCATTTCGAGCTTGAGTTCATCATTCATAAAAGCTTTGAGCAGCTCAGCTTTTGGGAAACTGAAGTTAAAATCACCACTCAAAATCAGGGAAAGCGAGTGATAATTTTTTTAAAAGAGCAGAACCACCTTTGTTATATGGTAAAAGTACATAATGCAGGAAATCTTTAATTTTTTTAACCATTTGATTCGAAGAAATGTATACGACCACTGAAATCACTGTTTGTCCATTTTCAAATAAGCATTCTGCCACACTTATGCCCCCCAATATCATGACTAACGGATTTAGAGTGAAGTGCTTGATGGCTACTAGAGTTGGACTCCCATGCGAGGGTAGTGAAACAACACAGCCACGCGCTCTCATTGGTCAAATCAAGTAGTGCGCGCTTACGTCACATCCTGTTACACACATCCGTCCCTTTTGACGAAATCACTCCTAACAAATATCCAGCAACTGAGAGGAAAGATGTTTCACATCAAAAATTGGTTTATTATTATTTACTGAACAAATCAAAACAAAACTCAATTCATCGTAAAAACAAATAAAAAAATAGTACATAAATTCAGTAAAATTAGTACAATTTGAATTCATTAAAAATTTACCCATTTGAATTAAAAATTGATATATTTGAGTTCTTCCAAAATCTTTCTGTAAATTTAAAACAGAATAGAAATTCCCTATTTTACTTTCATTGTGAAACACTGTATTTTTTAAAAAAATATATTAAGAACTGATAACTGCTTGAAGTAAGATATTCTTAGGAAGTAGATTCTTCAAAATTAAAATAATAAAGTCTGAAACTTAGCGTTTTCCCCCGACAAACTAGTGTATATTTGTACACAGTACATACAAAAGATAGAATGGATTTACATAAATTTTAATCTAAAAAATTTTTCTACTTATACAACTTCTACAACTTTTTTTTATAAAATTTTTTATTAACATATAGCACAAGAAATTAATCATAATAAACACTAAAATTAATTCTAATAAAAATACTCGAAAATACAGGCTTCAATGTTAAAAATAATAATAAATACATTGTATATTTCTCAGTCCAATAAAATTTCATCTTTTAACTTCCACAAAAAAAGTCTTTTCGAAATATTTTTAACATTTTTAATATTTAATACATGCAATTTAACTTGAAAATATATTTATATAATAACAAAATAATGTTACTAAATGTATCTCTCTGTAGATAGAAAAAGAAAACATTGAAATAACTCCTATAACCGAGTTAGTTCACATACTTTAAATATTCAGTAAGAATTTTGAAGAAATGCCTTTTTGATACTTCAAACAGCAATAACAGCTTATGTGGAAATATACTTATAATTACAAATTAATACTAATGCAGTTATCTATTGATGTATTAAAAAAAAACAGAAATTTTAAAACTCATTTTTTGTAACATGATAATTCAGAAAAAGGATTCATGATTGATGATTCAGAAAAGAAAAATCAAAATTTATTATAACCATCAGACAAATCTGTCACAATTTTTTTTTTATTACTGGGGAACAGCAATGAATGTTGCACAATGTCTGGTTTCAAAAATGGAAGTTCTCTACATAATTTTCCAAGAGTTAAATTTTTAGAAAAATTTTATGAGAAAATTTTAAAATATAATTCCGACAAAAATTAAATCCCAGGATTTCGAGAACCTGGGGCTGCAAACCTTATAATCCACTTCAATTGTTCAGCTTTAAGGTTATTTACTTCCACAATTCCTGGTGGATTCTACGATGACTATTAATATCGGGTAGAGCGAACACCCAGTCGCTGTTCACCTTTGCTTATTCTTCACGCTTAAGGATTAACCATTACTCTCACATACCCAATGTCAGGGCTAAAATAGTATTTTACATTTGCATAAAATCAAGTCATCTCTATGAAAAGCAGTTTTTAAACTAAAATCACAGTTAAAGAATAGTTTCCCCAAGAGGATTAGTAGAAGATCCCAAATAGTACCCATTGCAACTTTTATTTAAAATGCAATGCAAACATGTTATTTATATTTATTTGAATATTTTGTCCAATCTTTACTTAGTAAATTTTTGCTTTTGCAATAAATTTTAAAAAAAAATTACATTATGGAATTAAATTGAAATGGAATTAAAATGTAGTAGGAAAAAAGTCAATTGTAATAACATTTAATGTTTTTTTTTTTAAATCGTAAAATGAGTTTTTTTTTTTAGCCAAAAATGTGGCAGCTGACATTGCTGATAAACTTTGTGATTCTGTAGCCATTAAATTAGAAGGCAAAGTCTTGGGTACATTTACAAGCATAACAACCACTGTAAAGCAAACCTTAATTGATGCACTTGTACAGCTCTTGTCTCCCAAGCGCCGTATTGATATTTTGCGAGATGCTATGGAAGCTAAGAGATCTCATCGACCCTATACTATTGCCTTTTGTGGTGTAAATGGTGTTGGTAAATCTACAAATTTGGCTAAGGTAACCAATTTAGTTTTCCTTAAGCAGAGTATTCATATTGTTATATTTTAAAATCATATTAGTGAAATATTTATATTTACTCATTTATATAAACTGTTACTTATTTGAGAATTAAATTTTTATTGTGGTTTTGTTTAATTTGATCCTGTATACTTATATTTTTATATGGCTTATTGTTTGACTTATCTATTGTATAAATAATTGCTTTTAATTTTTTTCGGAATACTCATTTTGGGGAAATTGCATATTTGCTCTTATTTTCAGATTTAAAAAATATATTGCTTTAAATTTCAGTTTTTAGAATTTTACTTAAAATTTTAAGTATTGTAAATTTTAAGACTTCTAAATAACAATTGTGTATACTTTGTTAAAACTTTGAAAAAAAACCCTAATTTTAGATACTAATTTATGTAGTTTAAGTTCATTTTTTGAGGTAATTTGTGTAAAAATAGATAGGTACAACTTTATTTTTTTTTAACTCCAAGCTGTTAATTTTTTTAATATCTGCTCATAGTTCCTGATTTATCATAATGATAAAAGTAATTTTCTGAACTAGTTTGTGCAAATTTAAAAATCATAGTTGTTTTGTGTGTTTGATTTTTTTTTTAAAAACTCTATTTGATTTATGTTTACAATAGAATATTTGGTGATTGAAATATTAAGGTGTTTTGTACATGTAAAACAAATCTTATTTTAGATTGCATTTTGGCTAATTGAAAATGATTTGCGTGTCTTGATTGCTGCCTGTGATACTTTTCGAGCTGGTGCTGTAGAACAGTTGCGTACTCATACCAAACATCTTAATGCCCTTCATCCACCAGAGGCACATAGTGGTCTGCAGATGGTTCAACTCTATGAGAAAGGATATGGAAAAGATGCTGCAGGAATTGCTATGGAAGCTATAAATTTTGGTATATACATTTTTTTCCTTGTTGTTCAATGTTTTTAAGTAAGTTATTCTGACAGAAAATGGGCCATCTTGCATATTCCAAAATGAAACTAAGAAAAAATTGGAACTAGATTGTTAATGCGTAATTGCTAATATTTTTTTCTTTCAGAATAACCGTAAAAAGAAAAATGTAATTAATTTTGAAACATTTTTCCTATGTATATTTTAAATAGTAATTCTATTTATCATAAAATATTCAATCTTTGAATTGGATTTGTTTACATTCCATATTCTTTTCAAAATTTAAAAATGATTACTTCAGTTCAATTTGTCTTTATTCAATTGGTTCACTCACTATAAGTTAAAGTGCTTAACTACATGTAATAAATTTTAAAAAGGCTGTATATAAATTAAGAAACCCAGTGGTCGAGTGGTAGCGCATCACACTTCCACACTACAGGTTCAGTGTTCTATTTGCGGGGTGGGCAAAGTTAACTTAGCCTTTCATCCCTTCAGTGGGTCAATAAAGGAATACCAAAATACCAAGCTTGTGCTTGGGGACTAAACACTGGTGGTTTCGCTCCAGATTGATCACCTGACTGGAACATCTTCTCATGCACCTCAGCACCCAAGGTTTCATATACTGAGATGGGCACAGTAGGCCTTTGCCCTCATGAGTTGTTGTGCCACTGAGCTCAGTTTAAGATATATTAATGTTTGATTTTGTTCCTAGATTTTATAATTAAATTCAATATTGAATTAAAAATAATTTCCTTAAATTCATTCGAGAAATAATTTAAATGACCATTTAAGTTTAAATTGTATCTTTTTGAATTTATTTCAAGATATATTCATGTCACTCTGTTTATATAACCAAGCTTTTTCCTTCTAGCTAGGGATATGAAAATAGACGTAGTTCTTATTGATACTGCTGGTAGAATGCAAGATAATGAACCATTGATGAGAGCCTTAGCCAAGGTATTGGACTAAGTATTAAATATAAATTTGTTTTAAGAAGCTTCTCTTTGATTTTTTTTTACAAGTAAAGGCTTTCAAATATCAGAATTCCATATATAAATATATACATACTGAAGAGCCATTGCATTATGACCACCAGTTTAATATGAAGTAGAATCACCTTTAAATCTCAAAAGTGTTAATTCTCAGTGAATCATTGATTTGACAAGATGCTGAAAGGTAGTATGAGTTATTTGATAAAAAAGTTACCAATAAAGGTACCAATGGGTTCTGAAATTACTGCTCACTGTGAGATGGTAGCATGGCAGCATTAATTTGATTTTTTAAGTGAAAGGGCAAATGTTTGAGTGGCTTCATGTCTTACAAATTCAGAGGCCAAAATGCAACTTGAAATTCATCAAAATGTTCCGCACCTCCTGAAAACTGCTCTTATGTATTATCCTGTTGGTGAACGCTATCGTCCATTAGAGATGCTTACCTTGAAAGTGTCGCCTGGTCAGTAACAATGTTTACATAGTGCACACATGTCGGAAATTACCCTATAAAGATGGGGTCCTAATTTGCTCTGTGAAAATATCACTCTCACCATAATATGCGCACAAGTGCTTCATTTTAATAGTATGGAATCGTAAGCATTGTGGCTGATAAACTGCTGGTTGACAACTTGTCATTTCACCATTCATACACCACTGCATTTCCCATTAAGTCACTAAACACTACATGTGGGCCGATGGTACATTGGTGCTTTATGTATTTCATAATTAGACTTGCTTGTGTTTTGATTCTGTCTCTGAATAAGCTCATTGCTTTTGGTGAGGAGTGTCGTAACATAATGTCTGTTCAGTGTATGTATTTTTAATGTTTCCATTTTGAGTTAAATTATGTACAGTATTTTAAAAAAAAGATTTCTTGTAGTTTTTGTGCAAAGCATTCTGTATAAAAATGTCATTAACTAAAAAAAGAATTACAGTGGTTTATAAATTTGTATTTAATTTCAATGCTGTAAGAAATTATGATTTTTAAAGTCTGCTTTATGACATTCAACAGTTATTTGTTGAATTTGAAGCAACTTAGATTTTCCTTGTTCAGAATAAATTGGCGCAACTGATTATTGAAAATAAAGTGTGTGTGTGTGTAAGCGAGCTATATTCTTTTGTATTTCTAAATTATTAGAGTTTTAAGTTTTATTATATTTTTATATTCATCAATAACATTTAAAGAAAATGATTTGACATTCATTATTACTGCTTTAAAATATTCATTTTCCTCATTGTTATTATCACACTTTGAATCTTAATTTAATAAATTACAGGCATCAAAATCATTTTTATTCAGTTGGTATCTTTTAAAACTATGGATTGTTTCTTATAATTATTCTGCTGCATGTTGTATTCAATCTTTAAAATCTGTGTATTATTTTGCAAAATACTAGTTTTGGCATTGGTATTTTCTTCAAATCTGACTTACAGTTATGAAATCCATGCCAATAAATCATTATGCAACTCATAGCACCTATTTAATTAAAAATATTAAATTTGAATTTTAGTTTCCTTTCTTAACTTATCTATTGGCTAATAGAAAATGTTTCATGTTAATTCTACATATTTTTTCCATTAAATTCTGTAAAATCTTGTAATCTTTTAGCATTGTATAAATGTTGGTGAATTAGTATTAAAATGCATTGTTTGTAAATGTATAACTGTATTTCAACTGTGTACTGTTTCTTTGTGTGGTGTAGCTGATCAAAGTAAACACTCCTGACCTGGTTGCATTTGTTGGAGAAGCACTTGTAGGCAACGAAGCTGTTGATCAGTTGGTGAAGTTTAATCGAGCTCTAGCTGACCATTCCAGCCGTGATAATCCCCAACTCATTGATGGAATCGTTCTCACTAAATTTGATACCATTGATGATAAAGTAAATTTGCATTACTTTATACTTTTTATAAATTCTTAAAATATTTTTAAATGGTAGTAACATTTATTAATCTTGCTTGATACTACTTTTTAGTTTTATTTAATAACTTTTGTACAAGTTTTATCTGTTTACTGTGATTATTACAAAAGTGTAAATTGCAGTGTTAAATTCTTATTGTTTATAAATGGATCTTAAAACTAGATGTTCTAAGTGAAATCAAAGAATCTCTAGAGAATATTAATTGACATTTCTAATCCCAGGTTGTCTGCTAGACAATCTTTATGAATAGAAAAAAATTATAGAAATTCTAAAAACAGAGAAGAGGGCCCAGAAGGACGTTGTCCATTTTGAAATACAAACAAGTCAAAATGTGGGCAGGGGAAACCAGCTTGGTATAACACCAGTGGCATTCTGGGATTATCTTCTGGCCCTGACAAAAAGTGAGAGCTTTTATATGGCCACTAAATAAGCGTGAGAAGGCAGTCTGGTATTTCCTAGGCATAAGCTTAAATGAACCTCCTGGATTTCTTCCGAAGTACCAAGGATGACTAGGAGTTCTTCCAAGTTGATTTGAGTTCAACTTTCTTTAGGGAGGATAATTCGCTGAACTTAAGAAACACACACAGTAGGGCTCACCCCCTCCTCAGTTGCATGTCCTAGCCAAGAAATCGGTTTTCTCATTACAGTTAATCCCCACGTGGGATTGGACCCACTAAAAATGTATGTGATGATTAGTAGAATATTAGTAAATGCAGGATATTTAGTAAGGAGAGGAGGAAGTATAGTGAAATTGCCAAAAAAAAAAAGCAATGCATGGTAAATACTAATAAAAGTTTTGAAAATTATTCGAAATTGATTTGTAGACATAAATTCCATACATATTTGTGTAGTGATAACAGAGCTAAATATTGTATACTAAAAAAAGGAGCATAACATTGTTTTCTTTTAATAATAAAAGTTTGTGCTTAGTAGTGGTTAAAGTGATTTATTCAGATCAGCTATGTTTTAAGGTAGAAAGTGAATATATTGCTTTTTGATATAACATAACATAAGCCAGTTTGATTATCACATAATTTACTTTAAATATTTTATCAATATAAGACATTGAAACCAGCCTAAAATTATTTTCATGTTAAATAATATGAAGTTCTGATAATTTGTTAATGAGAAATATAAACTTTTCAGGATATTTAGGTGTTCTATTTTTGAAGAAATAATCCTTTTTATGGAGATTTTTTTGTAAAAAGGCAATAGGATTACTGATTATATGCAACTAAAGGATACATAACCATTATTCCACTACTTGTTTTGAATGCATTTCATTTTTAAAAGTTTATTTTCTTAATTCGTTTGTTCTCTTTTATCTTATGTGTATGCAACAGGTATCTTTTAATTGATTACCACTAAATTGATCTGTTGGTTTGTATAACAGTTTCATGGTTTAAGAAATGGAATTAATTAATGCAAATCTGTATGAATGCACTAGAAAACCTGTATAACTTGCTTATGAGAATGTATTAACGTTTTTAAAAATTTTTTATTATTATATTACCCTTTGAAAATTACAGAACATTTATTCTTTCAAATAATATGTTCAAAATTAAAAAAATTATTATAACATGTGCTCTTCTCACTAGTAATAACTATTAGGATTTTTTTTTCCATCTCTCTGATTGAATGTTTGGTCAAGAGTGTACTTATCCAATTCTTTTGCTTCAAAAATTATATTGTTTTTATTTGTGTTTTCTTACTAATTCCTTTGTATTTTTTTTATTTTAGGTTGGGGCTGCCATATCAATGACCTATATAACTGGTCAACCTATCATCTTTGTTGGAACTGGACAGACCTATACTGACCTTAAGAGCCTTAATCCTAAAGCTGTTGTTCATGCCCTCATGAAATAAGAGACTTTATTTAAATAATTAATCAAAGTTTTATCTGTCTATGCATGTATGCCTGTATGTTAGAGTTATTTAAAAAGCTTCAATATGTAAGAGAATCGTATAAAACTTCGATGAGTAAAATTATTCTATAAAGCCTATTCTAAACATTTTAATTTGTTACTTGAGAGTACAATATTTTCTAGTTGATTTAACTTTTCAGAATTTATAAGGTAAATGAATTTTTAAGAGTGTTAGAGAATGAATAAAAATCATTATTTTGTTATGTTTTAATATTTTATTTTGAATCTTACTGTAATATTCATATTCTATTTTGAAAAGGTATTTTTTCCCTTATGCACTACCTATTCTTTTCATTTTCAATTCTCTTATTCAGTTCTTATTTTTAATGTCTATAATTAAATTTTAATACTCTTGAATTATATGTATGATTTGTCTTTTTAAGGATCATACCTTCCCAATATCAATATTAGAAAGAAAATGTATGGCTGAAACATTTGACGAATAGAGTCTCTGAATCTAGGAATGAATTTTTAATTTAAAAATATTTGAAAGTGTGTTTAAAGGATTTATTTTTTAGATTTGAAAATGAGAAATCATGTTTCATTTGTATGCATTCCACTTTCTTTTTTACCTTTTTTCATTTTGATAGGAGTGATATGCTTTGTTTGTATGTATTTTGAGATGAAATCATTGTAATATTTAAATATTTACTGAATCAAAAGAGAATTATTGTTTTTGGAAAGTTATATATTTTGGGGACTTAATAAATGCTACTTATATACATTGCATGTTTTCTTTAGAGAGAATTTCAAACTCTTTTACGGGGCTGCGGTAGCCCAGTGGTTAAGGTATCCAACCATGGCAGGCATGTCATGAGTTCGATCCCAGTACCACTAAAGACCCGCCGTGTAGGGCAGCGATGCACGTTAAATCTGTCGAGAGCTGAAACGTCCTCCCGTTGGTGTGGTGTGGTAGTTAGGAGAGGGGGGTGCCAGCTCAGGTGTCGTCCACGTCACTTGACCATGGTTCAAAATTACGTGGTCCGTCGCCAAAAGCCCTCGTGTAGCTGAACAGTGCGACGTTAATATTCACTCACTCACTCAAACTCTTTTACAGTTATATTTTCAAAAATTATAACACTTTATTGAAAATTAGTAGTATATTACTCTTACTGAAAACTACTGTTGAATTTTTCCATTTATAATTTATAGTAAATTTTTAAAGATTTTGAATGCTAATGCCTCCAACAATAAAGTGTAAATAAATACATAAGATTAACATTCTATTTTGATGTTCAAAATGATGTAAAAACAGCAAATCGCTTGATTCAGTGACACTTTGAATTAGGGAAAGAACTATATAAGTAATTGTTCAAAAATGAAATATGTGGAACACTGCAGACTTATTAAACAGTAGGTTAAATTATTTGATTTGTAAAGGATGTAATTTTTTTTTTTTTTTTTTTTTGTAATATTTGTTAGTTTCAATTATTTGTTTCTCAGAATATTTGTCTTGTAGTGTCGGTTTAATGGAAAGAAAACTGGTTAAGAGAGAGCAATTTTTGTTGAAAATCTTTGCGATTAGTTGTAAACTGTTTAATTGAAACATGCTGTCGGGAATCATTGTAACTATTCTGGAAGATTTTCTGATACTTGATTTATTTCTGAAAAATAGTGAATGGAAATGAGTAGAATAGTAGATGAGGTTTGTAAAAAGAATGGGAATTTTTGTTGTTTGGTAAGTGTATTGGAAAAATTGGTGAGTAGTGGGAGATTTAAGGAATCCAATTAAATTATTTATTATGTCTTCAGCTATTAATTTTAATATTTACTTATAGATAAGTTATTCAATATACTGAATGTTTTAATTCAACAGAAAATTTTGTTGAGTGCAAACACTCCTTTTCTTTTTGTTGGTTCAAGTGGGTCACTTTTTAGCTCTCTCCTGTGGTGAGTCGGTCCTTTTTACTTCTCAAATTCCACTCGAGGCTTGGTTTCCAGGTGCGATGCAGATGCTTTTTGCTTATGACTATGAGCTGTTGGTGTGATCTCAGATGAAAAGATTCTGTAGTATTTTATGAGAGCATGTGTTGATGTGAACAAAGTAGTTCTATCTACATAGAAAAGCTAATCTTTTTACTGCAAGGAGGGAAATTGTTATGATGGTCATCTCGGTGTTAATTTCTTACAAACCTCATAATCATGGCTTGTTTGTAAATAGGAAGTTAAGCATGCAATTATATACACACCTAATTCTATTTTTATGTGAGAAGAATATATATAGAAAAAAAAATTCATGTGTAAAAATAGCAGTCCAGTCCTAAGAAATCAGCAAAATAACGCAATAAACAATGAGTTTCCATGTTAGGATCATAAGCATTTATTGCGTAAAGATTGTACATGCTTCATACGAAGTAAATTATGTGAAAAGGCAAAAAAAAAGTCTAATTTATAAACATAAATTAGGCCAATAATATGAGTTACACAAAAAGATTTCATTCATTGTCGCTTTCTTATAATGAACACATGTGTTTGTGCAAGACAACAGTGTCACTGCTATCGCCAGAAATGTCTTGGTTATTGTCTTCGTGCTTCATCGGTGCAATTCTTTCTGTAATCCCTTTACAAAATAAGAGCTTGCCTCTTGTGGTGCCAATATTTCAGTGGATTTAAGAACAAGTTCAGTAATTAATCATGTTTGTGTTTTGACTAAGTCATGATACTCTTTGCAAGATGACATTTATGACTTCAGACCATGTTGAAACTTACTAGCTCATTCCTCTTTGGGATTATATTTAACAAGATGATTACCCAATTCTTTAGGATTGGAAGTCTCGTGCATAACCACTATTACATAATCTTTGTTTAGGGCTTTATCGACTAACAGTTCATCATTGAATCATTATCTGCTTATGTTGTGTTGGAAAGTTTGGTTTAGGTTTTTAATACATTCTAGCCAAATAGGTTTCCAATATGAATTTAAAGTTTATGATCTTAATTCAGATAGCACTAATTCAGTTTTAATTGATACTATCTATAATTGAAAATTTCCTCCAAAAACAATGACTGGTAGTATTTCATTGTTAAATTTGGCCCAAACTTTTCCTTTATGTAGTATTTTTTAAATGTTGCAATTATACCTTGATCTGACAGTTGTATCAAGAATTTAGTATTTGGCGGCAAAAAATCATATTGTTCATTTGATCTAAAGTTAAATAGCTGGGTGTATTGTCTATAATCAAAATAAATTTAAATTTGAAATCCTTGACATTAATATAATGCCTTAACTTCTGGCACAAAACATTATTAATTCATTCGGTAAAGCTACCATCCCTTGAACTGGCAATTTATTTAAATTCAGTTATCTTTCATTTAATGTGACTTTAAGGCTGGATTTATAACCAGTGATCTCTACATACATTCTGCTAAAGTGTTGGAACAAAATAACAATTTTGCACTACCCTTACCTATCTGAAGCCATCCAAATCTTTTCTGCACTTTTACTGTGTATGTTCTGTTCTGCATTTTTTCTTGTTGAAGGCGACAGACTCGTGATTGGAGTTCGAGTCTAGTGCCATTGAAGACCCACTGTGCAGAGGAAGCTGATGCACATTAAATATGTCAAGGCTTAATGTCTTCCTGTTGGTGTAGTATGAAAGCTAGGAGAGGGAGATACCAGCTCTGGTGTTGTCCTTCTCACTGGACCATGGTTTAAAATTACAAAGTCCATCGCCAAAAGCCCTCAAGTAGCTGAATAGTGTGACGGTAATACTCACTCATATATATATATAGCATTTTTTCCAAAAGAGAAATTACATTCTGAACTTTGCTCAGAAGTGTAGCCTCCAACTTCAATTATTTTGGGAAGTTTTTGTAGAAATTCTTTAGCTGCCTATTCATCTCCAGATGCAGTTTCAACTTTAAATTTTTATATTATGATAAACGAGTCTTTTGAGAAAACCTGTCGTCCAACTATACTTAAAGAAACTTTTCAATTCAAACTTTTCAATATTCAAAAAATATAAACTTCTCAATGTTCGAACTTTTTGTTTTACTCAGTGGAAGTTCATTGTTCTATTTCTTTAATCTGTTTATACATTCTTAACGCAGTTTGCTTTTTGGTATTTCCATCTACTGATGGTCTTTTTTTTTTCTTGTCCTTTATCTTCTATCTATATTACCAGAGACTTTTCCATTTTTTTCTTTGGAAATATCTGTGTTTGATGATTTAGTACTTAACAACTTGGTTCCTGAACAGATTTTCTTATAGCTTCATTTTTTTTTATAGTTCTTTCAGTACTTTTGTGTAGATCAAAATGCTTTCCTACAGATGTTGCACCTTTCCCAGTTGGAAGGGATCTAAAATTTGAATTTTAATATACAAATCCCTTTTTCACTTTCATTATAAATGAATTATATGACATGTACAGGCCACTAACTAATATTTTGTTTACAAGTAATAAAACAATATATATTGATTTTCACACAAAATTGATAAATATATATGTCATGCCCTTCACTGGATATGTGACTGAAACAAAAATGAGATGAAAATAAAGATTTAATCATTGGATCGCTCATTCTCTGCCTTCCTGTTGAGGGGAAACTGTTGGTTTAAATGTCTTTTTTTCTAAAATTTGTTTTGATTTCAGCCACATCACTGGAAAATTCTCACAAATTGAAATCGTATTATATTCCTCACCTCCAGTGTCGCATTCATAAAAATAAAATTAATGGAAAATTTTTTTAAATTCGTGTCGAGATCGTGTGAAAAGAGAAAAATAAATTTTTCTTCTAAATCGTGTTAAAACAGAATAAGGTGGATATATATAGTCTCAAGTACCTTATTAAAAATTGCATGTAAATATAAATAGATGTTTAAGCATAATCATAATTTTGTGAAACATTATTCTGATTTTAAACAATATTCAAGGTTTGTAATTGCAGACCGTAATGTTCCTACCAGGGATCTGGCAGTTTAACACATGGTATTGACTCAACATGATAACTTTATTGACAAATGAATGAGCAGTTATATCAGCGGTTCTTTTGATCGCCACAGCCTTCCTGTTTGCATCATCCTGACATCGCGGACCACCAAAATTTTGGAACACACTTCTCTAACACGTGTGTGTGTGATTCAAAGGTTCCTCAATATAATCCTAAGACTGCCTCTGCAACGTATACAGACTTTTAACACTTCCCCCTTTAAGAAAATAGTAAACATTAATTAAAAATAGTTAAGTTTTAAATACTAATTTAAAACTAACTCAATTAATATTCGACAAAACACATGTACTAGTAGAGTTTTTTCATTGGAGGCAATTTAGGCAGCTAGTCTAGAATGGCATGTTTTTTAATTTCTCCACGAGGCCTTTAAGAGTCAATGAAAAAGGGAAATCTTAATATTAAATGAGAAATCTTGTGGACATCGGGCTTCTCTCTCTCTCTCCGAGAACAAGTTTCAGAACCTCTAATCTATACATATGTGAGGTGATACTAGTAATTAGGGATTACAATATCAGACCAAAAGTTCAATACCGGTATTTGGTATTTTTTAGATCTTAATACCGGGATACCAGTAGTAGAAAGAAAACACAGGAGTTTCTTTGTTTTATTAGGCAGTGCAAATATCTAAAGAATCACAAAAAAGTAAAGGAACATCTTATTTAAATCACAAAAAAAGCTTAAATATCACTCTTTGGTGTATGGAACTATTGCATATTTCTGAAATGTGATCTTGGAAAAAACATAATGCATATCAATTGTACTGTCATTAAGCCTGGCCCAAAATTTATCAGCTGTCGAAAACGCTCTTTCGCCATCTACGCTAGTTGGCAATGTGCGATATACTTTTTACAAGTATTGGGTTGGAGGGAAAGTTCTGTCGTATTTTAAATAGGCAGGTGATTTTTGTTGTAAATAAATAAAAAAAACATCTGGCTAGTGAGTCATTCGGAGTTTTTTGTTTTTTAGCTGCTGTATAATATAAAAGGAGTCCTTTTTCACCATTCATCATTTACTTGTAATACACTCTGTCGCAAAAAAATATATGCACCCAGAAGAAATTGAGCTACATTCACGAAATTTGGTATGCATGTAGTGTATATGAAAATAAACAAATGATTAAAAATTCAGAACAAAATGTCATTTTATTAAGCGGTTACAGCTTGCAAAAGGTTAAAAATCAGTAAGTAGTAAAGCCACCTCTGGCAGCTATACAAGCCGAAATTCGGCGTGGCATCGATTCAATTATATCACTTATGACCCCCTGTGGAAGATCCTGCCATAGTCTGCATCTGCGCAGTTAATTCTCCTGTATCTCGGGACGGCTGCAGTTGCCTT
The DNA here is from genome assembly GCA_019973935.1 of Trichonephila clavipes. Classification (NCBI taxonomy): domain Eukaryota; kingdom Metazoa; phylum Arthropoda; class Arachnida; order Araneae; family Nephilidae; genus Trichonephila; species Trichonephila clavipes. The sequence continues at coordinate 61,439 of BMAU01018774.1, forward strand.
CCCAGCGCGTTCCAGACATGCTCTATTGGCGAAAGATCTGGTGACCTGGCAGGCCATGGTAGGACGTCATATCCTTGAAGACATTGTTGGGAGAGTCGCGCAGTATGTGGACGAGCATTATCTTGTTGATAAATGGCACCTGGGCGACTTGATAGCATGGGTAGCACAATCGGCATTAAAATATCGTCCACGTATCTGCGAGCTGTCAAAGTGCCTTGAAGGACCACTAAAGATGATCGTGTGTCCCAAGAAATTGCTCCCACACTGTCACACCTTGTGAAATTGCTGTATGCCGCTCGACAATAAATGCCGGATCGGATCGCTGGCCGGTGCGCCTCCAGACACGTGTGCGGTGGTCATCAGCACTGAGAACTGAATCGGGATTCATCACTGAAGATGACACGTCTCCAGTCTGTCACACTCCAAGTTGCCCGAGGTCGGCAAAAATCCAGTCGACACTGCCTATAATGTGGGGTCAGTGGTAAGCGTCTTAGCGGACGTCGGCTCCTCAAGCCAACTTCGGTCAGTCGTCTCCTTATGGTTTCTCTTGATGGCACTGGATGTCTGGAAGGAGGTAAGTGGCGTTGAATCGATGCTAGCGACGTTGTTGGCGCCGAAGTGGCCACTCTTCTGATTGCACGATCCTCGCGATCATTTGTGTTCCTGGGACGTCCTGACCCTCCGCGACGGTACACTCTACCTTCTGTGATCCACTGTTGCCAACACCGAGCAACTACCATATCGCTCCGACCGAGGTGGCGGCCGATACGTCTATTCGACCAACCTGCTTCTCTGAGGCCTATTATACGGCCCCTATCAAAGTCCGTCAGCTGCTCGTACTGCCGCCGGTTACGTCTTAGAGGCATCCTAAGTCTCAATATCGTCTATCAAAGTCATCAGATTCGTTTGGATAGCCGTATGGCGCTCGTACTCATGCTTTTAAACTCTCCCAGTTGCGCAACTAATATGCGCATAGAATACTTAGCCTTGTCTCATTGGCTTCGAAATTTTAATCATTTGCATATCTCTTACCAGACTACATTCTTGCCGAGTTTCGTGATTGTAGCTTGATTTCTTCTGGGTGCATATATTTTTTTGCGACAGAGTGTATTTAAAGTGAAAAACATGTCAGTAGATAAAGTGCATTTACGACACTGCATTTTGTATGAATTCCAAAAAGGAAGCAACGCATCGGTTGCATGTAAAAATTTATGTGCGGTATTTGGAAAAGATATTGTAAATGTTTATACTTGTCAAAGAATTTTTAGCAAATTTCGTTCCGGATATCAGAGCCTCCAAGAAAATGATCGATCTGGACGACAATCCAAGATCGATAATAATGTTTTGCGATCCATGTTGGGAAAATAATCCACATTTAACAATTCAAGAAATAGCAGAAGTTTGGCATTCATCATACAACTGTTGGAAATCACATTAAATCTCTTGGGTTGGTGTTAAAGCGAAGTGTTTGGGTTCCACATGAATTAACGGAAAAGAATTTGATCGTGTAAGAATGTGTTCATCACTTATGGTTAGACACGTTTTTGGACAAGCTGATTACTGGAGATGAAAAAGTGGATTCCTTACGAGAATATTAAGAGAAAAAAAACTTACAGCAAACCAGGAACATCCTCAGCAACAGTTCCAAAACCAAGTATCCATCAACGAAAAGTACTTTGTTTGTGGTGGGACACAAAAGGTCCAGTGTACTACGAGTTGCTGAAAAACCATTAACGCGGATTTGTACTGCAATCAACTGGATAAATTGAATGCAGCTATCAAAGAAAAAAGGCCAGCATTAGCGTCCAGAAAAGGAATAGTGTTCCACCGCAATAATTCTCGACCGCATACTGCAATGTTGACACAACAAAAACTGAATACGTTAGGATGGGAAGTCCTTAGTCACCCACCGTATTAACCTGACATTGCACCATCTGATTATTATCTGTTCAGATCTCTGCAAAATTATCTAATGGGAAAAAATTCAAGTCTTTTGAAAGTGTTTCTAAGACTATTGACTGACTATTTTAACTCCAAGGACGAGAACTTCGGCAAAACAGGGAGGCCGCGGTAGCCGAGTGGTATGGGTATCGGACTGTGGCTTGCTTTGTCACAGGTTCGAGCCCAGTACCATTAAAGACCCGCCGTGTAGGGCAGCGATGCACGTTAAATCTGTCGAGAGCTGAAACGTCCTCCCGTTGGTGTGGTGTGGTAGTTAGGAGAGGGGGTGCCAGCTCAGGTGTCGTCCACGTCACTTGACCATGGTTCAAAATTTCGTGGTCCGTCGCCAAAAGCCCTCGTGTAGCTGAACAGTGCGACGTTAATATTCAATCAATCAATCAATCGGCAAAACAGGAAATTATATGTTACCTGAAAGATGGAAACAAGTTGTAACAAATAATGAAGCATATATAATTGATTAATATTAAACACATATTTTTATAAATGCATTCAAATATTTTCTTTAAAATACGACAGAACTTTCCCTCCAATCCGATATTTACCTATAAATGCTTCGTCTTTTTTTAAATAAATCGTTTCTTGTCGGATGTTTTTGAATATAGCTGATTTCTATATTGTATTTTGGTTCGTTAATTTTTTTTTTTTTTTTTTGTAATTGCTAATTCTAATTTTTGTTTAACAGAATATTCATTTTCATTATCTTCGATAACCTTACCGAATTTTTCTGAATGTGTATAGGTTCATGAGTAAAAAATTTTTAACATTTACTATAAACTCGATCCAATTTATTGTTTTTTATGAGTCACATCGAAATTTGAAGCTATATATAGCTTCAAATTTCGATGTGACAAGATATATCTTGTCTGTGGGGGAGGGAACAATAGTTTACCCTACCCCCATGTTATGCCAGGCTATAGAGCGAAAAGAAACCCGTCTTAAATCGAAAATAAGTGGAACAAATTTCGGAAAAGGGAATTTAATGACATAATTTTAGAAATCTCTCGCATTGTGCGCGTACAAACACACTCACAGAAATGCTGGCGTCATGAGGAAAAAGCTCGTGAAACGCCGGGTCACGCAGCTAGTAATTACATAAATACCGTAAGACATTTTTTCTATTTCGATGCGACTTTTCATTGTAATATATAATTCTTAAGCTAGTGATCTGAGCTGTTTTTTTAGTGACTGCAACATGAAATTTATTGTTGCAACCTTGTTTTCACAGATACGAATATCAGACTACAAATCCTGCGCGTCTGCAATCTCGCTTTGATCTGCAATAAGATAGTTTTGGCCCGCCTCATTGGAGGATTCACAAATTTTGTTAGTTCTCTTCTTTGTAAATGCAACTTTAATTCACAATCTCATTAATTTCGCCCGTTATGAAGACAAAAACGTATTCTATTTTGCTATGTTGGTGATCCCTGAACAAATAGTGCAGAATATTTTAAAAATTTCTGGTAAATACCGAAACAACGGTACTTATGAATAACGGTATTACAAAAAATTGAACAAATAGCTCAAAATACCGGTAATCGGTATCCCGGTATTGCAATTCCTACTAGTAATCTACACTCATGTCCATAAATCAAGGATAATGAAGTTCAGGCAAAGAAAGAGACAGAAGCAAAACAAATTTGACTATTTTGTAATTATTTACTCTACTTATTAAACAAAAGGTAAAGAAGTTTGACATAATTAATAAAAATAGCGATTTTTACTCCCTGGAGCAAATTTCAAAAAAGGACCTATTTACAAAAAACAGTATAACATGGTTAGTATGATGGTTAATACGGAGTATGTCTCCCGGACGATGCAATACAGGCTTTACAACGCCTAGGTATGCTGAGTATCAACTTATCAATCTGATCTTGGGGAATATTACACCACTCATCAAGCAATGCCCTCCGAAGTTCCGGTAGACAGGTGGGAGGAGGTTGACGGGCTGCAATTCATCGGCCAAGCATATCCCACACATGCTCTATTGGATTCAAGTCCGGTGAGTATGATGGCCAATCCATACGGGTGATATCCTCCGATTGAAGGCATTCGTCTACAATGTTTGCACGGTGAGGACGAGCGTTGTCATCCACAAACAGAAATTCAGCACCCATGGCGCCCCGAAACAAACGTACATGTTGTTCCAGAATGACATCCCGATAGATGTGGCCTGTCATCGTTACACTCTGAACATGCAGGTCAGTTCTGGAACCAAGAATAATTCCTCCCCAAACGAGCCATCCTGCACCACCGTAACGGTACCATTCAATGGTGTTCTCTTGGTGGTAACGGGTACCTGGCGCTCTCCATATTAAAGTCCGGCGAGAATCAGACTGCAAACTAAAACTGGACTCGTCGGAAAGTATCACACAAGACCACTGTTGTGGTGTCCACAATGCATGCTCTCTACTCCAGGTTAATCGCAGGCGACAGTGAGTTTCGGCAAGTGGGACACATCTGACAGGCCTACAAGCATATAGACCAATGTGCCCTAAGCGTCTGTACACGGTCTGCCTTGAAACTGTCGTACCGGTAGCTGAAGAGACAGGTCTGATGCTGTGCTCCGTCTGTTTCTTTTGGCAGTAACTGCTAAATACGGGTCCTCATTCGGCGTTGTAACTCGGGGGCGACCTGTGCTGTAACATCGACTCACATTACCATCATCTTGGAATCGTTGCCAAAGCCTGGATATGACACTCTGGGCGATTCCAAGTTCCTCGGATACTTCCAACTGGGTACGTCCACATTCCAGTCGTCCAATAATTCTACCTCGTAAAAATCATCCAAATGCTTCCTTTGTGCCATAACTATGCGGTTATTGCATTGAAAGGCTTTTAAAGCGCTTGTGAACAATTTTACTTCTCTGCCACTATTCCTTATATACCCCTCTCTTACACTCTGGTCATTGTGACGTACTATACGCGCTATCTGGTGATTTCCTGTAATTTGCATATTCTTCTTCAAGATGTGTGTGATAATTCTACACACACAGGTGAAATTTTTATTTTAGAGTTCAATTTCTGTGTGATTCTGAATTATCCTTAATTTATGGACATGAGTGTAGCTAGAAGATACTTCTACTCTAATTTCATCTTGCTATATGTTAGTACATGGGGCCACTTGTAATCTGTTATGCTCTTGAACAGATTGAAAGATGCCAATTTTGTAAATGAATGTTGCATACGGATTTTATTAGACAAAAATATGTAATATATGTATATACACATATACGCGTATAAATTTGATAGAATCTAATCATGCATTCTGCACAGCCTCGCAAACAATGCATCCAAATGTGATACAAAAAATAGGACGTGAAATATGAATAACAATGTGTGAAAGTGAGAAGTATGTATTATATTTAAGTATATATTTTTGTAGATAATTTCTTACTGGAAGAAAAAGAATCGTATCTTATGAGGAGTTGGACGCCGTCAATCCTCGGAAAATGTAAACATTACGATTCTGATTAACACACTTACACGACCTCTCTTTAATTATAACACTGTTGCAATTTTTGTTGACTTCAAACTGATATATATCCTTTTTTTCAATAATAACTAGCCGCTAAATATTATTTTTGCTTCGAACCTGACATTTAAAGGATTCTCTTAATGGAAACGAAAAATGTGCCACTGAATTCATGAGTAGACCAGTGAAGGTCCATTGGGCCCCCACGGCCCGGATAAGCTAAACTTAACCAGATTATCCTTGGGTCCGTCAAAGGATCCTGTATATCAGAGGTACTCAAACTTTTTTTCTGCTGGGCCGCATACATATGTCAGCCATTTCACGCGGGCCGCAACATGAAAATTATTGAGGGAGGAGAAATGTTTTAAGACCAAGATAACATTAGAAATTTAAAATGTGGAAAATTGGTCATAATATTATAATTCCTGTTTTGCTTTTTTAAATTTTTATTTTTGTTACTAACTCTAAATTAAAAGCATTTAAGCTATCCGACTACTTGCGACAACTTTTTTTTGAAAAAAAAGGAGATATGGAGATCTTTTTGTGATTTTTATATTTATTTAGTATATTTTAAGGAAAATCCTAAAATTGGTAAAAGAAAAAAAATTATTATTATTAAAATGGGAAAAACTAGTAAAAATGTACGAAAAATTACATAAACGGGGTCCGCTCTGTACAAAGATTTTATGAACAAATTCTCAATTTTTCAATTTTGATGTGTTACTTTGTTATTCCTGTTTGAAGTGACCTTCACGATAAGAGATATTTTAATTTTTACAAAAACTAGAGCACTTTATCTTAGCTGTTATATGAAATTACTTTAAAAAAGCAGTGTTTGTATTCACATAAAGAACTGCAAATTTTGAAATAAAAACAGTTATTGATAAATCTGAAGATCAAAACACTTCTACTGTTATGCAGAACATAAGCAAAAAATTTCAGCTAATTATTTTCAAAACTTTTTGAGCAATCGCGGTCCCTCGTTTGAGTTTTCGAAAAAAACACATTTCGAGTAAAACGCATTTTAAAGTTTGACATCTTGTGTAAAGTTATGGCATTTGCTTTTACTAAAAACGCTTGTAATTTTTGTTCTAGTGAGGGAAAATAAAGTACTTGGTATTGTTATTAAGTTAATAAAATGGTCTATAAAATAAAGTCATAAAAAAATTTGCCAATTTTTGAAAAAAATCATGGTTTTAGGGTAGTCAGAAACACTACTTCACAATTTATGCAGATGTAAACGGTTTCATTTGATTACTAATAATGTAACAAACTTCATGGGATGTCTTTGTTACCGCTGTGATATTACCACTGACAAAACACTTTGTTGCTGTTGCAAGGATTATTCAAGAAAAGCCTATTTATCCTGAAAGATATCTTCGAGGAAAAGTGTCATTGAATGATTATTGTTTATTGGGTTTTTTTTAAATATAGCATTTTCGTGACAAATCAAACAATTACTCATCCATGTTTGTTTTCACTACAAAATAGTCAACTTCCCAATCGTCTTGAAGCGACGTATTTTCTTCGAATATTTTTCGCTTGCAAGATATGAAAGATAGTTAAAAATTAATTCCACTGTTGCTTGTTATTACAAACAGTAACTGTTCCAAATAGAAAAAAGAATATCAATTCGTACCTGTACGATACCGACAACAAAAAGCAAAATTGATATATTCTAAATCTTCGGTGCCCAGGGCCTGAAATTAGCTTAAACTAGCACTGGATTAGACCATCTAAAGCTAGAATGCTAAGTACAAAAATGGTTAGAGTTCTAAGCATCATGTGCAGCAATTATATATTTATTAATAAGTTGGAATCATAATGCAAAAGAGGAGATTGCTGAATTGCACTAGGCTTTTTAACATCCAAGTGTTACGGTGTAACGTGGAAGATACCAAGAATGAGCCTCAGATGCCATTATTTTTATTTGAACTTAGTTCAAAAATATGATTTCTCTTTCTAAAGGTTTCTGGTATAAGGTTAATTCTAAAACCAGCTGATAGTTTCACTATTCTATGGGGAATCGATAACATATTTTATTAACTATGCATGTGTTGTTTATATACGGTATTTAAAGATCATTCTAAAGTAAAATTCGAACTTATATGAGAATTGTCGCCAATACCTTCAAATTCAGCAACATTCAAACCAAATGCTACGCCAGTCACTTTTGTTTTTTGAAGAACATTTTTGTGTTTTAACATTACAAAGAAATTTTATCATCTTAAAGAATTGTTTGTTAATATGTTCTAATGTGTGTGGAAGGGTTGCGAAAAATATATCTTGAGTTTTTATCGATTTTTTTTTTGAAAATGCATGTTTTTGTTATGTTTATCTCACCAAAAGACTCTATAAAACAAAGTTCATTTTAAAAGAACATTTTCTCTTATAATTTTTGTTATTGAAAGGAATTCAGTGTTTTTTCAATCACTAAGATTTAAAAAATCATGAGCTAAAAAAAACTTAATGAAAATCGAGATGAATCTTATTTTAAAACTGATTTATACTCTTCTAAAATTAACATATCAACAAACTCGTTTATATGTTTCTTCTAGACGTAATGAAGAGTATTATCCCAATCGGTTATTGTTATTTTATTTAAAACAAATAATATGAAAAAAAATTTTACCGTCAATTCTTACTTAGGTCAATAAGGAAAATTTTTATTTTTGTTACTTTTTATTAAATAAATACAATTAATATACAAATATGTATATATAATATATATGATAGAATCACAATATTAAGTGTAAAATAGAAAGCGATTTTTCCGTGCAATTTTCCATTTTTAGTTTCTATATAAGGTGTTGGATTATTATTTTTGTTTGTTACTGTTTAATCATTAATTAAATTTAATTATTCCATTAAAAAAAGAAATCACATTCCTTGAAACTAGGCCATCCCATGAGGGATTCGAACTCACGACCTTTGAATTAGAAGTCCAGCGCGCTATCCGTTGCACTACAAGGACACAACAAACGATTTTCCTTTCGAAATATGATGTTGGACTATTATTTTTGTTAATATTTATTCATTTTTTAATTTAAATAATTAATTAATATTTCAAAAAATGTATTAACATCAAGTGGCATCCATTATAAGTTTTAAAAAAATGTATTTTAACTGGAATGGATGAATAGAAAGTATTTTATCAACAATTGAAAATTTGAACAAGATATATATAGGGAGAGAGTGAACTAATAGTAGGAAATGAAAAAATGAGCATCAATAAAATTTTCGAAAATTTTAAAATTGTATTAATTGAGATGGACACCTACCCTCAATTACATTTTATCCCCTACCACCCACATAAAATGTGCCAGCACATTCAAAAGATGGTATCTCCCATTTTGGAACTTTTAGAGAAGTTTGAAATTGGAGGAATTTGATCATGAAACACTATCATACACCTTTCTTCTCGAAATTGCTCAGACACCGGCTTCTTTGCATAATGCACAGTTTCGACATGTGGGTCAAAGCCATATTAATGAGCTATTATAGTAGTAGCTTTGGAAACGGTGGTTGCTTCCGGCGCTGGAAGATAGTGTGGAAAAGCTTAAAATAATTTCTCCCCTTGGTTCGGCATCCGTCTTACGTCATTCAGTGTATTTTTGGAATACTATCTTCCTCCAGAGTAGAAAGACGCCACTCTCTCATTTGGCGGATTATCGCCTTCCTATGCAGCCAAATACTAAACGATCCAGGTTCAACAAGTGAAATAATATTGATTAAAATATTTCGAAAAATGGAGTTTTAGTAATATAGTTAGAAATAAAAATGCCAAATAGTAAGATATTTGGGAGGGCAATCAAAATATAAGCTGTACTTCTTGCTAAAAAAATAATTAACCAATTTGTAATATTAAAATTTCATTCTTTTATAAACTTTTTGTGGAATGAGAACTTCAATCGAAGTTCAAAGCCTTTTTTCCAATGAATTCTTTCATTAGAAATGCGTAAATTTTTAGAGGCTTAAATTAATGTCATCGTAAAATAACAGTAAAGGTAATATTTACTTTTAAAATTGTATAAACTTCGCAATTCATCCAATTTTTTTTCCATAAAAGCATCAGTATTTTTCATCTGAATTTTTCTGCATCTAAGAAATTAATATTTATTAATGAGAAATTGTTTTACAAACTACAACATTTTCTGCATTTTTTTATATGCTTTCATTTAAGGTATCCAACTACGTTTTCGGAACCGTGATTTTGCAAAAGCGTATAAATAGATAATATTTATAATATTTAGTGTCACTTAGATTAGAAAATGTATATAAAATTGGTTCTAAGAATAGAGAGTATTACAATAAAAAATTAGTTAAGTACACTATTTTGACAAAAAATGAACATAGAGAATGACCCATTTTCAAAATATTCTTTTTTTATGAAAAGGGCTTCCATTATAATAATATTTTGCCTGTATATAGCTCAGACCACTGTACAGAGACTCCACTAGAATTTTTGAAATATATAACTTAGAAGTGGGTTTATCCATGTCTTACGACAACAGAAGGGAGAAATTTTAAGAAAAAAAAAACGCCGATAATTGTTTCAAATGATTGTAACTCTGAAAATAATGTGAATTTTTCAAAAATTCTAGTTGAACCTCTGTACAGAGGACTGAGCTATATACAGGCAAAATATTATTATAATAGAAGCATTTTTCACAAAAGGAGAACATTTTGAAAAATGATTATTCTAAGTTAATTTTTTGCCAAAATATTGTATTTAAATAATTTTTTTTGTCAAAATGCCCTTAAAACAATTTTATATACATGTAGTCTAATCTAAGTGACACTAAATATGATGAAAATTATCCATGCGCCTTTTTAAAATCACGGTTCCGAACGTAGTCGGATACCTTAAGGGTAAATCTTTTAAGAAAATTTTTTGCTTTTTTTCCTAAAAGAAAATAACTTGTTTAAATATAAATGCCAGGGGCGTAATGTACACTTCCGTACTGAGGGAGGGGGGAACAAAGCCTGACACGAAAAGTACGAGCCCTTTGTAAGGTTCGGCTTGGGAAGTACGAGATCCATCGCTAATAGTCCTCATGTTGCTTTTGAGTGTAACATTGGTATAACACTCACTCACTCGAGACAGTAGGGACTTTTAATATCAATTTTAACCCAGAACATTTGTTGCAGAAATTAGTCTTATCAGTAAAATTTTAAGTGGCTGAGTGGTAACATTTCGCGCTTCCACACAACAGATTAAAGATTCAAACCCTGGGCTGGGTAAATTCAAATCAGCCTTTCATTCCTTCAGAGGGTCGATAAATGCATACCGAACTTGGCTTGGGAACTAAACACTGGGAGTTTCACGTCAAACTAACCACCTGACCGAGACATCGGCTCATGTACCTCAATGCCCAAGGTCATGAAAACTGACAGGAACACAGTAGACCTTGGCCCTCATGAGCTGTTGCGCCACTGAGTTTAGTTTAGTTTTATATATATTTAGAATTTGCAGCACATAAAATACTTGACAAATTTTTTAAAATAAATTATACAACACTTTTGGTATATATATATATATATAAGTACGAAAAATTACTTTTTCTCTCTGCTTTCATTCATGTATATGAAATCTCTCATGTTCTGTGTGCTTTGATGTACTTATTACATTTTTTATATATGTATCTAGAATTGTTATATTTTTAAGATGAAATTTTTTAAAATGTAAATAATAAAATTCAAATAATGAACACATACGTTGTGTAGAAAAAAAAAATTGAAAAATAAGGAACATACATTGACAGTTTTACATTCCCTTCAATATCAACTGAGACTTGCATTTCTCATAGATTAAAGAATAATAAACACGTTTTTAATTACAACATTTTATATAAATAGAAATTTAAATTAAATTTATTTTTATAATTCCTTTATTATGTATTATTAGTATAGTATTACTATGATCTGTTTTATGAACTCAAGTCTTAATATTTCAAGCTTTTCATTCCTAGTACATAGACTAAAAGAAAACTGCAAGAAAAGTCTGATATTTTAATACAAGTATTAACTCATTAAAAGGCTCTGAAATTGTATGACATTCTTTACCTAAGTTATTAAGTTCTTTTGAGTGAGGGTCTCAAACTGGTGGCTTTCGTCGAGTACCAGCCATGATGAAAAGTCATTGCCCGTTGAATCTGTCTAGGCTTAAAGTCCTTACGTGATCGAGATGGGGAAATTTGGAGAATGGGTAGCCAGAGCTCAGGTGTCGTCCTTGTCACTTGAGTTTTGTTCGAAATTATGAGGTCGATAGTCGATAGCACCCGTGTTGTTTCAGAGTGTGACGTTAGATTGTTTATCAGAGCTCTATATGGTAAGTAGAGGTGGTATCTACATAAGCGAGTAACAGCCTCCGGACAGAGGTGATCACTTTTGCCTAGTGGTATGTTACGTGCTTACGAATCCATAGGTCACAGGCTCTACCCACTTCAGGTACCATATTTTACAAAGATTGAAAAAATAAAAATATTCATAAAATTTAAAAAAAAAAAACACCTGTAAATATATATTTATTAAATAAGTCTTTTACTGCTAGTGACAGTCGTAACTTTTTATTGCATCACACTCAATAATTAAATTAGAATATACATTAAAAATTTTTTAACGAAGTAACTTGAGTGTGTTTCAGGACACCTTGGAAGAGTCTCACAAAAACGAATTACAGAAAATCCGGCGTATAACACTCATCTATACTTTCGAGCTTATTTTTTATTTTTAGGTAGATTCGCCGTACAACGAGCACACCCTTTTTTGCGAAAAAACCTGAAAAATACGCAAGCAATGTTCTTGTGTTTTTAAGTCATTCATTCGAAGTATGATCTGAGGTTTTTGAAAAAATAATATATTTCTAGAACTACGACACTTAAAGTTCATAAGGTATGTCATTTATTTTCAATAAACTGTTTTTCGAGATATATGTAGAAGCCTAATTTTTTTGATACTCATCTATTTTTTTAATTTTTTTAAAAGCTGTCTTTTTTATACCCGGCGTATAACACGCGCCCTTAAATTTCTATCTTATTTCTAATGTTAAAAGTACGCGTTATACTCCAGATTTTACGGTATTTTAAAATTTACGCGCTTATAATATCAACAAAACGTTCATAATATTAATGAAACTAAAAATGATAACATAACTAACATTTAATTTCCTGTTAATCACACTATTTACGCTCTTTTTTTTAAAATTGATACACATAATCTGATGGAATACAATTAATTTATAATCTGCTGATTCATATAATATCAAAATTCTAACTCTTAATATAGTATATTTTGTGGCTTAAATACATTATAAATCAGTAAAATGATATATTCTCTACCGTGGTTTTAAATAATTTAAACCAGTAATGAGAGAAAAAACTAAGACCTGTCAAAGCATTCAATATGGCTTGCTGTAGATTTTGAAACAATTGTACATATTCTCAACTTTCATTTTCTTTTTTAAAAATTCTGGAGCGTGTTTTATTTTTTACAAATACAATTTTTTTATTGAAATGTTAAATTTGTCTTCATATAGGAAGTGTAAAAATTAATTTAAAAAAATTTGTGTACGAAAAAAAATTAGAGCTCGTCCTATTGAATATGCATATAATTAATAAACTATACTCGCTTGCTTTTCTATTTAAGTTTAATATCTTTTTTTAAAAAACAAAAAGAATTGTAGAGAGTTACAACTTCATTCATCGCATTGGTATTAAGGTATCCAAACACATTGAAAATGACCAAATTTAGTCAAGACAGATATTTTTGTTTTTTATTTTATTGAATAGAGCTATCTTCTGGCTTTACAAAACATACTTTGATTTGATTCTACTCTACCTACGGGGCCAAGCTACAATCAATTTTATAAAGTTAGAAAAACCGTATGTGGGTCTTTGATCTACCAGAAGTGGGCATTTAAATTCTTCAAAATCTATCATAGCGAGTTTGATAACTCAAAATATTGCAAATGTATTTCTATAAAACTTTTTCAACCTGATATTTATGCTATTTTCTAGAGAATGTACTAAAAATATTTCTTATTTTATGAATACTTTTTGAGTTCCGGCCTGCTTTTTAAATAATGATCTCATAAAGAATGTGACTTTTCTTATAATATTTCCTCAATCAGCTCTAAAAAATTTTCAAATTTTAATCAAACATTAAAATTTTAGTACATTCTCTAGATAAATGTATTTAATTTGTTTGGGTAATACTTTTACTAATATATGTTTATTACTTTTTTCTCTGATTGCTTTGAAGTTTTACAAAAATATTGCTAAAATTTCACTAAAAATTGTGATTTTATGTGAAATTTAGGCAATTTATTTTAAATATTGTTAGTTAAATATTAGTATTCATTGCTATTGAGTCCTAAAAAGGCCTTTATGTTTGAATATATTATTTTATCAAAATGTATTCCGAACGTGTTCGGAAGAATTTTTAAAATGTATAATTTCCAGTAATTATTGTGTTTTATAAAAAATTATTTTGGTTCATCGTTTTTCTTTTCTTTCTTTCTCTGATCTACACCTAATAAGGTTTTTCTACCTGTGACATGAGCATTGAAGACAACCATGAAAATTTAAGACATTTAAAAGATGAGAGTGAAAGAGATTTGTTTGTATTTACGTCAGTATGAGTAAAGTAAAACGAAAACCAGAATGAATTATTTGCCTATCTCTTTTTTAAACTGTTGCATCTGTTGGCGACAAAACTCGCGAAAACTTCCGAAGAGCAACCCTAACCATCTTGGCCGAACTCTCGCGAAATGCGTTCACCATCCGAAGAGCACTTCGAAAATGAGCGGCCCCGAATGTGAAAATTAGGGGCCGCTAACGAGCCCCTATGTGTGTGTTTTTTGCTGTATATTTACGCCTCTCTTCACTCCTGATAGGAAAAAAAGCGTTTCTTTGCTTTTGTACAGATATTTATTGTGCGTGTGCGTAACACTTTTCATTATTAATCTGTGTATCAAGTGTGATTGGATACCAAATCCCTTCATTTACGTAAAAGATTTTGCAATACGTAACCTGTACCATTGGATACTTCGGAGAGAACAACGCGTTTATAGTGTACCATTAGGCTTAGTGATTTGTGCAGTGAAATTTTACATATATATCATTTATCGAATCCCACGCGCTGCTCTGTGAATTGAATCTTCGAATATTTATATCATTATTATTTAATTATTGGAACTATATGCTTTGTTATATTGCTTTTTTCAATTTATTCTTATTATTTTTGTTGTGAAAGTTGAAAGTTTATTTGCGTTATATACTCACATCATCCACGATTTCGACTAAGATAGAAGTGCAACACAAAGCAGTGCCGGCTCAAGCTTATCGAAGTTAATGTACATCACCATTCCATTTGTATCAGAACGACGTTATTTGAAAATGAGATAGTATTATTATAAATATTTTTATTTATTAAAACGTATAAAAAACATAAAAATACCAAGATTATCATTGTTTGTCAACATCCAAGCATTGTACAGCCAAAATGAATACTGTGTGTCCAGGTTTTATGCCCCACCATGTTAAGCCTAATCGCTGTCGTAGATGTTTTAAAGACATCCACGATCATTCAACGAGTAATGAAGTTTCGACCAGTTTCACGCTTCCCTTGCCCCGACGTCGAAGGGAATCAGTGGCGGTCACAGAATCACCGAAAAAAGAAGAAGTTTCTGCCTCTGAGCAGTCTGCAAGTTTTACTATCACAGAAACAACATCTCTCGGTCAAAGAACCAGACAAAGATCTTCTTCTACGTCCAGTTGGTTCCAAGAGAAAAAAGTGAATGAAGAACAGAAAGAAAAGATAGATTCCTTGTTCAGAAATGCAGATGATTCTAAGGCGAGTTATAAGAGTACGGTCATTACTTACGATGACGCTGATGATAAAGGTGTAGACACTGTTGCTGTGATACGATTGCCAGATTTGAGATCAAGACGGAGAACCACTGAGGACAATAGTAAAACTTCCTTTAACAGAACTTCAGATATAAAATCATCGAGTAATGCAGATACTACATCGAAAACTAGCGACAGTCTTAAGTCGGATTCTGAGTCTTTATCTTCAAAAAGATTCGAATTAAGATCGCGTAGTGCTAGGGAAAATGCCTCAAAATCCGATGATACCAAGCCTCCAGAGCTTCCTCCAAAAACATCAGAAAACAAATTCGATTTACTTAGGAAAACGGACACAAAGCCGTTAGATAAGAAAGAAACTGAAAGTAGATACACGTCAAAATATGGTAGTTCTCGAACATCGGACAATGAATCGTCATTGGGAAGGAGTAGCAGCTTCAAATCAAAATTCGAATCTCCAACTTCTGAGCCTATTAATAGAAGTAGTAGTTTCAGATCACGATTTGATACTTCTACAACAGATTCCAAAGACACTAGCAGTACTGCGAAAATGGAACCTAAGTTACCAGACAAGAAATCCTTAGACTCTAGTATTAAATCGCGATTTGAAACTCCATCAACAACGGATACTAAAGATACAAAAGTTGAACCCAAAGTTCCAGAAAAGAAACCACTTGAATCTAGATTCAATGAAAAGAAACCTTTAGAAACAAAATTTGGTGAAGTTAGACTAAGGGATACAAAATTCAGTGAAATTCGAGCGCGAGCATCTAAATTCGAAACGGCAAGCTCTAAATTCGAGAAACCCACTGTTCCTGAAGCCAAAAGCAAAGATACCCCTCTATTAAAAACTTTAGATACAAAATCTTCAATAGCAGATACAAAAATCAAGGATAATAAATTTGAACCAGCCAAAACTACAGAAGTTAAAACGAAACCATGGGAAGTCAAATTAAGGGACGCAAAAGCTGAAGCAGCCAAAACAGTTGAAGCTAAACCTGTAGAAGCACCAAAACCAGTTTTGTCCAGGTTTTCAAATTTAAGGAGTACCGAACCGGTACCGCCGCCTAAAGTAACACCACAGAAAAAACCTGCACCTCCCCCGTCTTCTAGTAGCGAGGAAGAGACCGAAAGTGAAGAGGAATCTGAAGAAGAATCACCACCGAAACCGGCGACAACACCAAAGGAGCCGGATAAAAAGACCAGTGTCACAACCACTTCGTCAAATACAGCAAGTACTACAACACTTTCGAAAGCAAAACCTATTATAGAGACTGTAAAAGAATCGTCGCAATATCAGGTAAGAAATTACAACTCTTCCCCTTTTTGTTTTTGAGTTTTCATAATGCTAAATTACAGTAAAAATTTATTTACTTGTTTAAGAAGAATGCAATACACATTAGAAATTACCGTAATGTTTTCTTATGTAGATTTATTTTCAGGTAAATGCGCTGAACACACCGTTACAGCTTTTTGATTCACAATTTAACCTTTAAAATAAATAGCCCAAAATGATATTCTCAAGGGTGATTGATCAAATTTTTTTCCTCTAAAAAATATTTTATATACCAATTACTGTTAATAAACTAGTATATTGGATGATTCTTGTATTTGCACTTTTAGAAAACAATAACTGATTATTTGGTAAAAAATGCTTTGACTGCCATATTTTTGTATTCATAAATAATTATTTTTATTATTTTTTCTCTTTATGTTTCATTTATAATTTATTCCTTTTTATATTCTTCGCTTTATTTTATCGTCTGAAGTTATTTCAAGCTTAAATTAAAAAATAATTTTACATGTGGAAACTACATAAACTTGAATAGTCTTCTTAAAGATTAGGATGTAAACTTAGAGAGAAAGATTTAAATGATTAGTTGTATTTTTTCGTTAATGAAATGCAGAAAAACAATTCTTATGAATAGCATGTTAATACTTTGTATATATATGTGTATGTTTATGTATTTAACAGTATAATTAAAAAAAACTCAGATTTCTTAAAATAAAATAAAAATTAAATTTTCATCGCATTTTTATACAAATTAATAACAATTTATGCATACCTAACAATTTTATTGTTTACAAAATTGTTTAATAGGACTTATTTTTTTTAAAAAATTAAATTCAATATTGTAATACCGAACCGTTTTGGATTCTTAATTTCTATGCAGTGCTGGATATAATGCATGTAAGATTACTCATTTAAAAGTAAAAGAAGTCTTTTAGAATAAAATAGATTTAAAAGCTTCATTTAAAAAGTTTGTTGATTTTTTTTGTTTCTATTTTAATTATTATTTGTCAGTAACCATAGAAAGCAATTTTTATGACTTTCTTATCAATATTTTGTACGACTTTCCCTCCCCCATCCTCGTTTTGCACGAACAAATGGCATTTCTTCCCACTGAAATATATTCATATTTTTAAGATTACTGAAAGCAAGCTTTAAAAGGAAATTTAAGCATTTAAAAATTAGTGTCAATAACGGTGACTAACACTTAAGGTATCCGACTAACCTAAAATTGTGAATTTTACCGAAAACTGACAATTTTTTTAATTATTTTATTTTATTTGTTACCTTAGTAGCTTTACAAGTAATAAAAAAATTTTTTAAGTCAATTCCTACTTAGATCAACAAAGAAATTTTTTTTTTATTTTAGCTACTTTTTATTAAATAGTTACAATTAATATAAATATGTATATACATATGACAGAATTACATATATGCATATGACAACATTAAGTGGTAATTAATTTTTATTAATTATCATTAAAGTATCGTATTGTCATCCAAAACAATCGTGTATATAAAATTTCAGTTCAACTGAATGCTTTAAAATGTGAGAAAAAAAACTTTTCAAGTTTTGACACGAGTCGCCAAAATGGTCGCTCCAAAAATGATGCCAACGTGTCTGTGTTTGTAATTCTTTAAATAATTAAATTTAATCATATAATTTTCATTAATTATAATTAAATTGTTGTATTGCCATCCAAAATAAAATCATGTATATAAAATTACAGCTCAATTGAGCGCTTTAAAATGTATTTTATTAACGCGATTGAAATTTCCACCAAGATAAATAAATAAATATATAGAGAGTGTGAGCTATAAAATAGTAGGAATTGAAAAAAATACCAAGTTTAATATTTTCCATTCAATTGAACAAAAACTATAAGTGTTTTAGTAAAAGCAGAGATCACTACTTTGAGCAAGATGTCATACTTTAAAATGCGTTTTACTTGAAAATTATTTTCTTGAAAATGCTGAAATGGGGACAGAAATTGCTCCAAAAGTTTTGAAAATAATTAATTGAAATTTTTTTGTATATGTTCTGTATAAGAGCAGAAGTGTTAAAACCTTCAGATTTATCAATCACTGTTTTATTAGATAATTTACAGTCCCTTATGTGAATATAATTACTGTTTTTTTTAGCAATTTTATATAATAACTAAGAAAAAACACTCAAGTTTTTGTAAAAATTAAAATATCTCTTATTCTGAAGGTCATTTCAAAAATGAACAGCAAAACAACACATAAAACTTAAAAAATTGTTCAAAAACTTATTATACAAAATGGGCCCACCGTTTATGCAATTTTTTGTAAGTTTTTACCATTTTTTTTCCATTTTAGTACTATTAATTTCTTTTTCTCTTTTAATTTATGCATATTTTTCTTAAAATGTACTAAATAAATCTAAAAACCTAAAAAAAAAAATCCCCATATCTCCATTTTTTTTAAGTTGTCGCAAGTCGTAGGATACCTTATAAGGATATTTAAGCATTTAAAAAATTAGTGTAAATGACAGTTACTAACACTTAAGGATCTAGAAGTGCTTTATTATAATACCAAAAAAAAAAAAAAAAGAAAAAGAAAAAGAGGATTTTTTTCATATTTGGGGTAATGAGACATTTTGTTTAAAAAAAATTAGCTATTGAAAGATAATTATTACATTTCTCCTATCGATAGAGTTTTACACTAAATAATGTAAAATTTGTTCTGAGAGTCTTTTCTCTTTTCGTCATATTCATGGGGCGGTGTTAGTCACGGTCGCAAACTCGTGGTAAGCGTTATTTCTGTCGAGTCGTGGGCTCGGAACTCGGTGCCATAAAGACCCGCCACGCAGAGGTGCTGATACACGTCAAATCTGTCAAGGCTTGAAATTGTCACTTTGATATGGTGTGAAAGTATGGTGAGTGGGATACCAGTTCAGATGTCGACTTCGTCATTTGACCGAGATCCGTTGCCAATAGCCGTCATGTTGCTTCGAAGATCAACGTTAATATATGGTCAGCTTAGCATACACTTTACATAAACATATTTAAATTACTATATAAATTATTGCAAGTATACATTGTTAGTTTTTTTGCAATATTTAAATTTATGTAGTTTTGAATTTTTTCTCTATAAACATTTATTTCCTATCTTAATTTGTTTTTATTTTGATTTTACGATATGCGATATGTAAACCTTCAACATTTAATTATTAGTTACATTAAATATTATTTTTTACCTTTTTCTTCGCACTTCTTCCATAAACAATAGAAAATATATAATGTTAAAAAAGATTACTAAGATATTTTCAGTTTAAAGCAAACTTATTAAATCGTCTTTAGCGGAAATCTATGCATTTTTCTTAAGTAGTAAGGTTTAGAAAAATATTTCTTGTTTCAAATATGATTCAGTATTTTAATAATATCAATTTTTTAAAAAATTTTTCGAGACTGTTTTTATAGATATTTCGAAACACGCAACATTAAATTACAAAACCATATTTCATTATGCATTATTATGGAACAATAATGTAGAATACATAAGTAACACAAATTTTCTAAATAAATATTTTATAATCTTTTTGAAACTTCCATATTCCCTTTTTATGTATTAAATACATTTTTTTAATGTTTATGCAATAATAAAAGAAAAACTTCCAGACATTTAGAATATTTTTAATAGAATATTTAGAATATTTTTGTAGAATATTGTTTTTTAGATTGTTTGATAATAAAGAAACATGCATTTTTTTTACCATTCCCTCCATATTGTTCTTAATTTTTAATGACAAAATGGAAGTACCAACATATTTGTTTCACAAAATTTTTTCGGCGAATGAAGAGACAGACATTTATTTTATTAAAAATATATTAATTGTACACAATTATTTAAATAATATGCTAATAATTAAAAACTTTTACGAATATCTTAGAAACTTATCGCTCTAATGAGGCCTTTTACTTAATTTATTCTTCCAAGGCCGTAGTCAGAAGGTCTTCGAAAATAGGGCCTTCTCTTTTGCTATTCTTCTAGCCTTAAAAAAACTTTTTTATGGCTATAATTGACAATTTTCTTAATAAGTACTAAAACTTTATACATTGTAAACGAATGAAGATTTTCATTGATAAATATCTCGTTGGCGTGGGTTTCTATTACATGTTATTTTTGTTCCCAGTTTAATTATGCTTTATCAAAAAGAATATGATCAAACCTGTTTTATTTAAAATAGACATTATTTCTAGTGATACAAATACTTTGTTGACTAGAAAAACAAATACATATATTGTTAGTGAAAAAGTTTAATTTTTTAAAATTAAAATCTCCGAAAACTCATCGTAATTTTGTGTCATACATATTCACAAATTTTGAATATTAAACTATACCATATTATTTAATAAAATACAGTCGAACCTCTATTTAACGAAGTCGCTAAATCCGGAAAAAAAGTTCGTAAAAAGGGAAAATTCGTTAAATAGAGATTCAACTTTTAATATACATTAGAGACCACATAAAACAAATGCTTAGTCATAAATACTATATATTACTTAAAAGAACTAATTTTTCACTTTTCTTTTTGAAAATTATTATCTCTCTCTTCCTTTTATATATCTTACCTATCAAAAAGAAATCTTCAAGGAGAACAAGATAAAAAAAAACATTGTTCAGGAATATTATATTTTTAACTTTGAAAAAAATTATATTATAATCAATGCATTTTTTATCGAAATTTTCTAATTTTAAACCATCAAGTTATTTTAAACATACAATGTTTTATAACCAGTAATTTTAATTAAGGGCGTATGCGTGTTTGCATTAAATTACTGATAAAATCTGCGAATTTTACCGGAGTATTTTCTTTGAAAAATTACGGCAATTTCACTACTCTAGGAGAGTTAGGCATCTGGTAAAACCATTTCGAGGCCATTGATCATCAAAAAATGTGCTAAAAATGTTGTAAAATATTTTAAATAATGGGAGAAAAAAAATCGAATTACTACAGAAAAAGTTGGTTAAATAGAAAATGCACCTCGCTATTTGGAGGTTGTTTTACTAAGAAAATAAATGTTTATGATTCCTGGAAAAAGTTTGAAAATAGAGAAATTCGCAGCATAGTGGTTCGTCATATGGAGTTTTGGCTCTGTATATGATAAATAACTTTAAACATATCAATGAAAGTCCCATTCTGGTTTGTTTTTGAAAATAATATGTTTGAAAAGTATAAGATGCCCAATCATGTAAATTTCAATAATGCTAGTATTTAGTGAAAAGGATGAACATTCACTGTTTACAAATTGCCCTAAAGTATGGTCTGTCAATCGGGAGACCACAGTAGCCAAGTTGTCATAGTTGTGAAGTTGTGACCGGCGTTGTTGAATCGTGAATTTGAAACCAAGTATCACTTAAAAACCACCCTGTATAGAGGGGCTGATACACGTTAAATCTATAGAGAGGCTCAAAGTCCTCCCGTTGGCGTGGTGTAAAACTTGAAGAGGTATTCCAGTTCACACAGGTGTCATCGCTCATCATTGAATGTGATTCAAAATTACAAGATTCCATCGCTAAAGCGTGTCCCCGTCATTAAAACTGAACATTTTACTTAAAGGTAATAAGATTATTGTGTAATAATATTTTAACTTTTATTATAATGGAATAAAAATTTAAAAAAAAACTTTTTCTTTGTATGTACTATTTAGATCTACTAGATTGTGAATATTCTATTGCTTATTATTCCGGGCTTCCCAAAATAACTTTACACTCTTTAGTACGATGTTTTGCAAACTAAGTAGTTTTTTAATAGAAAATTCACCTTTTTCATTTGTGAAAAAACAACCTATAATGAAGAAGGAACAACTTATCGACATGTAAACAGACTCGATGTTAAATACTTAATTTATAAGCAAGGAAAGCTCCTAAATTTTAGATTGCAAATTCATACAAGATACGCAGAATTTTTCTTACACAGCTATAAACATTTTAAAGCCATTCAACGGGAATGGCTACTAAAGCAATATATATATATATATATATATATATATATATATATATATATATATATAAATATTATATATATTATATTTATTATATATATTATATTTATATATATATATATTATATATATGTATTATATATATATATATTATATTTATATTATATATATATATTATATATATATATATATATATATATAAGGAAATTTATAGTGGTGCATACTATGCCGTATTTTCTCGTGGCGAGTGGTAGATTGAACCAAAGGTAAGGTGTGGCCGATGGCGAGTGAATGACAGTATATTAGATACATTTTCCATGTTGGTTGATGTTACGTATTCAATACTATTGATGAGGTAGTTTGGAACATTAATCCAGTTTATTCACATCTTGAAAACACAGAAACCTAAAGCAGGAAGGCATTACACATAACAAAGACAACACACAACGCGTGGCAACCGGCTGGCTACATGATTGCAGAGAGGCGAGAACAGAAGAGAAGAGTGCGCGCGATTTCCAGATCTAGGTTTTTTGGGGCAACGGGACGTCACATGATTTTAGGAGGTGGATGGAGATAGTTTCTTAAGACCCCGGTAGGTGGGTAACCAATTAAAATAATTACATGGTTGTTCTGAAGGACTGGACGTTAATAATTCAAGAGCTATTACAATTAAATTATTGGAGTTATTACATATATATGCATAAATTAAACTCTGAACATGAAAAGCGAAACCTAGACATCGGCAGTTTCTGTAAAAAAATACAAGCACGTATCCCAGTTAATAAATATGATGTGTGTGTGTGTGTATTGGTAGATCACAAATTAATATTATTAACGTATAAATTATATTAAAATTACATTCATATTTTTTAATAACAAATGCAATACATTTCCAATTGTCTTTAAATAAAGTATTTATAACATGTTTATCTACTTTAAATATTATTTTAAGATATTTCAATTTATTCTTCAAAGTGTGGAATAAGACCGCGGTAGCCCAGTGGTCAGGGCAACGGACTCGTGGCAGAAATGTTGCGAGTTCGAGCCTAGTACCGCCGAAGGCTTGCTTCACAGAAGGGGCCGATGCACGTTAAATATGTCAAGGTTCAAACGTCCTTCCGTTTGTGTAATGTGGAAGTTAGGTGAGGGAGGTGCCGGCTCAGGCGGCGTCCTCGTCACTTGACCGTGGTCAAAATTTCGAGGTCCGTCACCAAAAGTCCTCGAATAGCTTAATAGTGTGACGTTAATAGTTACTCACTTTAAGTGTGGAATGGGGTTCACCAGAAATATCTCTTAGTTCTAAGGGTTCAGTAAGTCGAAAAAGTTTGACCGCTGATTTTAGAGGATATTTTCTAAATTTAGGAGTGCGTATTTTTTCCACTGATATTCTTTTTTTAAATACGAGACTGAAATTACTCTTAATTAAAATGATAAGCGCCATGTAGAATTCTGTCTAAAAAATTTATATTTTATAAGTGACTTTGTGAATATTCTTTTTTTCTTTATATGTTCTTATTAAGACATAATTAAAATGAAAAAAGTACTGTAGGGGAATTTTTCAAACACAGCACTTATATTATTATTAAAATTCATTGTTCTTATAACATACTTATGTTTTTCTTGTACTTCATTCTATATAAGCAAAAACAAAAAAATCCCTCTTTTTCGACTAACTTATGAAATGCGTTATTATGACTAAAATTTAAATAATACTGGTGTCAAAATTGTTGAAAATGAACCAAAAAAATTTCGAATATTTAAAAATGACTTAAATGTTAAATTTACGCATTTTTAAGAATCATAATTTTTATTAAAATTCTAAATTAAATTACCACAGATCTAAGTTCATGAGCTTAAATTACTATACAATACAGAATTATTCAACTATATTGATGACGCGAGAATGACTCGTGTGTTGTGTCCTGTTTCTCAAAATTTTTACATTACACTACGAAATTAGTTTAATTCAATATATATAAATATATTTTTTGATTAACGTCGTTGTAGAATAACATAAAATAAAAACCTTGCCACCATTTTGAGCCACTCTCAATTGAGAAGGATAACACTTGAAGTGGTACCTCATTCTTTTAAATTCCATACGTAAGAAATACAGAGTGTTTTTTTTCCAGGTATAGAAGTTTAAGTTGGCATTACTTTCCAAGATGGCGACCGATTTAACAGATGTCAAGTGATTTCTTCTCAGTTTGGTTTGGCAATTCATCATGAATAGACTCACGCCTGAACAACGCTTTCAAATTGTGCAATTTTATTTCGAAAATAATGGTCGATTTTCATAAGCGAATTTTGTTTAGCGATGAAGCGCACTTCTGGTTGAATGGCTACGTCAACAAACAAAACTGCCGCATTTGGAGTGAAGCTAATCCACAAGTGTATGTCGAAGCACCGTTACATCCAGAAAAACTGACTGTTTGGTGCGCTTTATGGACTGGTGGAATCCTTCTTCAAAAACGATGAAGGCCACAACGTTACAGTCAATGGTGATCGGTATAGAGCCATAATTACTAACTTTTTCATTCCTGAATTGAACAATCATGATGTCCAGGAGCTGTGGTTCCAACAAGACGGCGCAACATGTCACACAGCTCGTGCCACAATCGATTTATTGAAAGACATGTTTGGTGACCGCCTAATTTCACGTTTTGGACCTGTGAATTGGCCTCCAAGATCTTGTGATTTAACATCGCTAGACTATTTTCTGTGGGGCTATGTAAAGTCATTGGTCTATGCGGATAAGCCACAAACGCTTGACCATTTGGAAGACAACATTCGCCGTGTTATTGCCGATATACGGCCACAAATGTTGGAAAAAGTCATCGAAAATTGGACGTCGAGATTGGACTACATCCGAGCCAGCCGTGGCAGCCCTATGCCAGAAATCATATTTAAAATGTAATGCCACAAGATTATTTTTCGAATAAAAAAAATTCATGTCAATCGAATAATACATCGTTGTTTTATTGCAATTTAAGGGGTGTTGGAAAGCTAAAATCTTATTTTTTTGACAATTTGAGATTTTTACATTTTCAAATTGTATAGATTTTAACCTTTCTAAAAATACCTTACTTTAACCTCTAGGGTATTTAGAAGCCCTTAAAACGTATTTTTATATAATCGTTGAATTTGGGCCACGCCCATTTTAATGGCGAAAATTGTAAACAAATTACTTTGTTTTTGCTTAAAAGTGTAACGACTGATATAAACCAAAACATGTATCTTTTATTTTAAATTGAGCTTTTTATTTTTTTATTTACTGGCCGATTAGAAGTCTCACTGTATACTTTAAAATCAATTTATCTCAAAATGTAAATTTTAATGTGCGATGTACCTTTTCTGAGAAACTACTGTTCACAGGTATGTAAATTTTTTATGAATTATTTATAATGATGTCTAATATATACTAAAATGAGCTTTTTGTAAAAAACTCAAAAATTTAATTTTTACAAATTTTTTAAGTAAAAAATGGGTCAAATTTCGCAAAGTTTGATGAAATATTTCATAATTTTTTAAAAAATTCAAAATTAGCTAAAAGCTTATTTTAGTATAATGAGAGAGGTGTACTTTAATAGTATGAAAAATTTCAAGCATGTACATAAAACTGATTTTGAGAAAAGGTACATCGAAAACAGCCAATTTAACATTGTCAGTATATAGAGAGAGAGAGGTTTCCAACTCCCCTTAAAGTTCTATACCTCTAAAAAAACACCCTTTATAAGACATCGCTCAATTTAACGTATCATAATTCAATAAATTGATCTTTGAGAGAATCAGGATTGGAACCTACTATTCTACTTTAAAAAAAAGTGTCATCAACCTATCTATCTCACACTCTCTTTTCTCTCTCTCTTGAGATCTAAATCATGATGATCCCATACAATTTTTAAAATAAGAATGAGGATTATAAATCACATTTGGCTCTGATAGTCATGGTACAAAATACCTACTTTTTAAAATTCTGAATAAAAATACAAATATAATCAGAAGTATATATATATATCATGTCAAAAAATAAAAATGAAATAAAAATCTTCTCAAAACGTTAAACAAAAGACCTAAATATAAAAAAAAAGCATAAAAGGAGGAAAAAGTATCGTTTGATTCCTTTCTATAACTACTAATTAAATAAAGTAGGAAATAGTGTATCATTTGGAAGGCAAATTTAATTTTAGCAACTTTTCGCGTAACCCCCAAATATATTAGTACTCAAGGTAAAAACTGAATTTAATCTAGAAATATAAATTTAATACAAATTTAGTTCTGAATTTCTCTTGTATTTGAAAATTAAGGAATTCTAGGCATATTTTCAAAAATGAAGAGAAAATTCAAATTAAACTAAAAGCAATGAAAAGATATTCTTCAAAAAGGATGAGGTTTCCTATTGTGAATTTATGGTATTCATTTCTTTATTTAGGAGAAATTTTTTTTCAGGAATTATGCATAAGAATTGAACCTGCAAAACTGTTCCTCAATCAAAAGAGTAGTTTACTGCAATTATACTTCGAAAATTATTAAAAATCGAAAATGAAACTATTTCAGAAACACGTTATTAGCATAATAAATGAGATAATATATTTAAAAATAAGTGAACTGATTACACTAGTATATCATTGTTGTAATCGATTATATATTAATTCATTTCTAAAGTAGGTGTATGTGAACCGTAGCATTAATTTCTCGTTCCAAACAATTTAAATTGTTCGCATTTTTTCTGAATAACTTTATCAAAATCGAAATCAAACTTTAATTTTTGTTTTTCTCTAAGATCAATCATATATTCAGTTAATTAAAAGCAGATATAAGATAACTCTGTTTCTGTTTTTCATTATCTAACAGCCTAAAAAATTGCGCGTGTATTAAAACGTATTTATGATAAGCGAGATAATCTATTAATAGAACACAAGCGACGTTTTTCAACAATCTATAAATATTTCTTTCATGCCTGGATGGAGAAAGAATCAGATGACAAGAAAGGACGCAGTATGCTTTTGTAAAAATATCGTATCCAGTATAAGTATTTATAGCAAATGAGCTAATCTGGTGTTGAATTTCTAACTTAATGCTTCAAAGTAGGATTAGTTTCGCTTGATTGCTTTCTGTCCTTTCAAAACTCAAAAGGAAATATTGGTGTACTTGTGAATCCTTTCAGATTGTTTTAAGGGGAAAAAATAGAGAAAGAGGTTAATGCCCCAGTTTTGTTATGTCAACCAAGGGGGGAAATAATATAAAAGCTTTATAATAACAAAATAAATCACAATTATATATCGGATTCATAACATAAAACAAATATTAAATTGTTCTATGTAATTTGTTGCAAGTAAATACACCACATAATGTTTATTAAACATATACCTTATTACGCAAATACTACTATACAAGATTCAAATTATGCAACCACAACTAAAAACTCCAGGACAAAATTCGAGCGGCGGAATTATTACAGTTACAGGTTTTGTGAGATACAGATTAACAAAGGATATTATCCCTTAAAAGACAAAAGGAAATTTTACAAGATAATAGATATCAAAATATTTCATTTTCTGATTCAGTATTATTATTTTTCGCAAATTCTATTTTACAAATCAGTTACGGAAACAGTTATCAGTTAAATAGCACAAGAATATTCAAACAAATATATTCCAATTTTATAAGAAAATACAAAACCAATTCAGCAAAAGATATTTTAACAACCACTTTATTCTGAAAAGAAATTATTCGATGACACGATTTATACGTTACCGAAGATAATTAAATTAAAAAAAATTAATGAACAGAGTACCGGTATATATGTGTTTCTTTTGAATTTCTTATAAAATTATTTAATGTATATAATTTTATATTTTGTCATTTTTACTGTATAACTAGATTGAAATTTTGGAACATGGTTTAAATTTTGTCTCAATTATTAAAATGAAAAAAAATCAAATTTTTCCTTATTAATGAATTAATATAAAATATAAGAGAATATTATTTTCGTTTTTGGCAGCACATATGTTTTTTAAACTTCTAGACTAATAGATACTTATTCGAAATTCGGCTAGCAGATTGCAAATGCAATTCAAAGGTAAATTATTTTCTTGTCGTTGTCTTTAAATCATATTATTTAATTAAAATCTGAACTTTTATATTGAGAATGTCATTTAAAAAAATCTTCAACGTAATAAAAAAATATTGTGTAATTAATTGCAAAATCATCTGAAAAAAGTTAATTATTATAATTACTTTGAATGAATCAAACTTTCAAATGTTTAATTGTTGATGTTTTTAATGTTTATTGTTTCAAGTTCATTTACCATTCTAACCTTCTTAATAATTTATTTCTTAACATTCAAAACCCGGTACTTAATATTCGAGCCGTAATAAGCAGCTTTCAAGAATTAGACAATCGTATAATTTTCCCTTCATTTCTTATTTTTAATTTTGATTTTGATTTTGCGTTATATTTTCCATCTAATTTAATTTTTTAAATTTTACTTAATATTTTTGTGTCTAAAATAACTTCGCCTTGAAGATGTGCTAAACTTGAAGGCACATTAGTATTTATTGTAAACCCTAATAAACCGTATATAACTATGTACATAGCAAAAAAAATAAAATAAGTATCTTTTGTCTAGTATAGATATTAAAAGGTTTATTTTTATCACTTTTAAGTAAAAACGAAGAAGAAAAGTATAATAAATAAGTATAATTAAAACGACGTAAGATCAGCTAAGAACTGATTTTCCATAATATTCCAATGTGATGTAAATGACAATATTGATGAAAATATTTAGGCGAGTAACAAAATGGTTAGTCACTTTTCTAAAATGTTGACAAAAGAAAAAAAAAATTAAATAATCAGTCTTTTCCTTCAGTTTCTAACAATATTTTTGTTTTTTTTAATGGTTCATTTATGAGTTTTCAGAACTTAAGGAAATATTTAGAAATATTTTCATGAGTGATACTAGCTCCTGGGGAATGATCTAGATCTGCAAAGGTTAAAATACCAATGCGCAGCCCCATTAGAAAAAAAAATATATACACAATTTCGCAAGCGGAAAAAAATGTAATTTCAGAGGAACTGTCATTATTTTTTGCTCTTCTGGTTGCAGTTTATTGCATTCAAATATATTCACTAGTCTAGGTTTGGTATGAAAAATAGAATTCCCATAAAATGAACAGAACGTTCCCGAATTCAAAATGGCCGACAGACGGGAGCTTTCATAATAAGAAATTTACGAATAAAAATTATTTTTTGATCTTATTTTTTTCTCATTAACGTATTCGTTCAATATAGAGAAAAATCTAAATTCTAGGATTTACCAATGTAGTAATATTTCTCTGTAATTTTTTTTACTGTAGAGAGAGAGAGAGAGAGAGAGAGGCTCAGATATAGAACATTAATAATTATCAACTTAAACCAAAAAAATAATTTTGGCTATTTAACATTATAAACATTTAAAATGTTAATATTTTTATTTATATTTAATAATATATTTTATTGTTTTTACTGTTTATATTTGTAAAATATTTATTAGCAACATTTTGAATGCTATTGATACTGATATTCATATTATCAAACGATACTTTGTATTCAGATTATTGCAGCATGGTAAATTAGTTTTTAGAATAGATTTCATTCTGAATATTGAGTTTGACATCTTTTGGCGTTTAAAAAAAAGAGATTTTTTAAGAAACTTTTTACTAATTAGAATACATTACTGAATGTCACTTTTCTACCTTAAAATTAGAGAGGCTACATAACTATCATTCCTAACAAGATGGAGGAAAGAAGATTTATTTATTGATAAGAAGTTTAATACCCTATTTATTTGTTAAATTTTTTTTGAGATGTGATGAGTTTTTTTAGAATCTTCAACACTTACCAAAAATAACGCTAATTTAATATATAACGCTTATATTTCCTTCTATTTTAAATATAATTTATTTTTTGTTTTGCACCTTCAATTTTAAATATAATAACTTATAGTAAACCTTGACCTCACAACGATTGCTTGTTTTATTTATCCTTGGCACATTGTCAATGTAATAATCGTGAATTATCCGGAATATAAATTACACACCTATTTTGTTTTTATAACATTATTGTTTCATGTAGCAAAATGTTCATAGAATTAAGATTTCTTGATTACCTATAATAAGAATGAAACACCGTAAAATATAACCGTTTAAGCACATAAAATGAGATTTATTTTTTTAAAACGGAAATAGCGAGTTTTCACTTGTTCGATGGAAATGTTCATTCAATTTAATGTTGTGAGCATGAGCATCATATTTTAAAATTATTTAATTATTGAGGACAATATTGCTGATTTTTTAAAAAAATATTTGTCGCGATATTTTCTTTGGGATGAGGGGGATCCCAAAATTGAAATTATCGTTTCAACTTATATAACGGATAAAAAAGTATTTTGCTTTTAATTTTAAGGAATGGTAGTCGTCGATCATGACATCGCTCAAGTGTGTGTTACCAACGTTGCATAGCTGTCATCCCGTCTTCAAACTACCACACTGCGCCAAAGGTAAAACTTTTAGCCTCGTTAGATTTAACGTGCATAAGGCATACAACGATGGGTCTTCAGACGCACAAGAGCTCGAACTCATGGAACGCCAGCTACAAGTTAGTGACCATAACCACGAGGCTACCGTGGTCATGGCATTGCTCAAGAAGTTAAAAATTCAAAGAACAAAAATTCAAAGCATATCCAATATGGATGCATATTAATTTCAATGAATAAGTCTTTTGATTTATGGAGAAATACAAATTATTTTATAATACAATAAACTTGTAATTTACGTCCGAGCTTACATCCGAATGATTAATGTTGATATATCAGTGCTCAACTCTTAATTATAATTTCACGCTTAAAAAAACTTTTTTTAAAGTTATTTTGTTTAAGGGGACTTGGTACCCTTTGAGCAAACTTTATTTACGTATTTAAAAATTATATTTTATCATTTTATACAATGTTTCTATTCAAGAAAATGTTACCACAGATGAAAATTTTCATATATTATTCACACAATTTTAAAAATTAAAATTTTTTGTAGAAAATTGGGAAAGTTTTAAAATCCTACTCCTTTTGTAAAAATTAATTTTTTGACCTGAAATTTTTTATAATATTCTTATGGATGTTCTTAACGACTTTAGGGATCGATTTTAGAATAACTTCATTCGTTTTCGAGGGAAAAAATAAAATGTTGATATACAGGCTAAAAATCAACGAAAAAGCCAACATGTCTTACATTTTATTTTTTTTTAAAAAAAAGTATTTAGTTTATAGCAAAACGGATCCCTAATTTTATTACATGCTTTATTTTTAACACGCAGGAAAAAATTGAAGTGATTGGTAAATAATTGTCGAAGGAGTAGCATTTTGAATGCACTAAGGTTTCGAAAAACACAAACTGAGGAAAACCAGTTAAAAGTTTATAATTCTGAAAAAATAATTATTATATAAGCTTAATTAAACTTAAAATACCACTTTAAAATATTAGTTATACGTTTTCTTTAAAATAATTGCTTTTTCATATTTTTTCAACTCACACATTTTTATAAATGATCAAGTTTTAGAGAATACTAATTGCACAAGAAAATTCAAGAAAAACGTTACAAAAAAAATTTTTTTTGTCACGACAGAAATTTTAGCTGTTTTTTTTCTTAAAATATTAAAATATTACATTTGTATGAAAAATATATCAGGAATAAGAACTGAAATTATATAAAATTATTAATATAAAATGCCTTAATTTAAAAATTTTACATGCACACATTTCACAAGGAAGAAAAATTACATTATTGTATTGCCTCGGAAATATTCTGCTTTTAATACTGCACATTCTTTTTTTATAGTTATTATTTCTATTTATAAAATAGATTTTTTTATCATAACGCATTTTTAGCTTTTTTTTTTTTTTTTCTAAAAGGGGTGTGGCTGAATTGCCTAATTTGTTTTCAAATGAAGTTTTATTCAACTTCTAACTTTCCGACATGCACAAGTGATATATCAATCAAAGGATAATAATGCAAAGAATAAGATTAAATGAAAATAAAAAAAACGATAGGTTTGTGATTTTTAGGGTACCAAGTCCCCTTAAAGTTATCATTTTGAAAATGATAGTTCTAATTAACTTAAAATTTTGTTTATAAGTATTTGGATGTCACATAAAATGTTGCTGGATTTTGGTGACCTTTGATAAAATTGTGCTTCTAAAATTTTTTCTGGGAATATTACCTTAAATATATAAGAAATTTTCGAGAATTTGTATGGAACATAGCTCGTACATGATGACCACTATGTAAGTGAAACTAATAAATAAAAGTCAGATACAGAAAAAACAAAATTCTTTTATTAATATATGAGAATGAATGAAAATCTTGTAATTCTCGAAACGTCGCAACATCTAAAAGCAGAATGAGATAATCAATGAAATTTTAAAAATTAAATTATACAGATAAAAAATTTGTAAGTTTGTTTCAAAACAAAAATTTGGTTTTGTCTCTTAAGGAATTATCAGCAGTTTAACAATTTGTAACCTTCATAGGCTAATAAATGTAATTTGATACTAATTTCACCAAAATCTGCTTTTAAATTGGTCATTGCTATCGTAATTTGTATTAAGCGACTCCAATTTTAATGTTGGTCTTTTTAAAACGATGTTTCAAGTTGTAGTATATGCTTTCAGTCTAATGTCCTTGTGAAAAGCAAGCTTTCTTCATATAGTTTGAAATTTCCTGTTTCGCTTCGAATGAAACATGCTGAAACGCTTCGTTTGGAAGCTTTAGTAGTTGTTAGCATATAAAAAATAATAGAAAGGTGTTTTTTTTTTTTCGATTGTAATCTCAAGTGTCAAAATTTTTTTCGCGGAAAAAATATGAATATTTTTTATCATTTTTTAAAAATATATTTTTAATTAAAATGTGTTGTAATTTTGTAGTACGTGTTTCTTATAATATTAAGCAGTGGTGGGGTTCAAATAATTTGATACTTTATTTGATACCTTAGTGACCTTTTATCTATCAGAAACCATATATAAAATGTAATTTATTGTCTTATATTATTATTGCTTGAATATACACAATATATTGGGCACACAAAGTAAGATGCCACAATGAGAAATTTTTTAATATATTAATAAGAAAAATTAATAATGCTTCACAAAAATCAATAAGATTGTTAAAATATTTTCATGTCGATTATTGATTGGCATCTTATAATTTTCTTTTACATTTGTCCTATACTCGTATGTGTGATTTACCATTAACATTCTTTGATTTTTTGGATAAAAATCTATTCCTTTAACTTTAGGCTGTTTAGACTAATAATCAAAGGTCATTTTAAAACTCAGTAATATATATATATATATATATATATATATATATATATATATATATATATATATATATATATATATATATATATATATATATATATATATATATAATAGTTATTGGTTTTAAATTCCACCAAAGTTTCAAGAAATGCAATTATTTTGCACTGTTTTTATTAGACAAATTGGCAACATTTATTCTCCAAAATAATTCGCTACTAAGAAGAATTGTTTTGCTTTAAAGTATGCATATTTAAATAGAATGTGTTTGATATTTTGCATAATTTTGCTAATAACTGATGACGAAGGTATCAGGAAGAGGAAATGGAAGAAAAAGGAGGATTTCAAGTTGAGTTGCCTCAGTAATCTAAAAAGGAAATCGGGACTTTCATTTTATAGTTCATGATTTGACATTTTACTTCATGTTATTTTTATGATACTGCGAGGATATACGAACTTGTCAATTTGTTCGTCTTTCTTGCTGTCTAAACATAACCCAAAATTACAGTGTTTCCAATGGGTTAAATTAATATGGTGTCATAGTCACATGATAAATGTAATAACATGTTTCCAGCCAATCAGTTCAGCCAGCTTTACTGTTACCAATTTTTGCTTTTTCGGACAAACCTTCTTTTAAAAATTACATATTTATTAACAATAATAATACATATGGGTAAAGTACACGTATAACGTAAGATTTTTTATTTTATTTTGAAAAACTTTTTAAGGAATCTTAATATTTGAATATATTTATCCAAATATTAAATGCGAAACTGTATCCGAGTTTTATAAGTTCAACGGCAAGAACAAGTCTAATATCAGATTTGAATTCACCGAAAAACATGCGATTTCATTTATCAAGTGAATAAGTTTTTTCCAAAACTTATGAAATCTTTATAAAACTTTTGAAAGAAACTAAAATCAAAACAAGACATTTCATATTATCGCAGTTAGTTATAATTAATCAATTTTATTTAACAAAATCAGGGGATTATTTTGTAAATATATTTTTTATAATCATCACTGTGCCTTTTTGTAATCATTACATGTTGATATTATCACTTATGAGGTAGTCTAGTTAATGCATGAAATAAGACCGAAGGGGGAATTGCAAAATTTTCTTATATTCGAGTTTTGAATCCACCTTAGATTTTCCGGCCAAAATAAATTTCCTTTTATTCAAACAAAATTCATTTCGGTTGAATCTTAATTTTTTTTCGAATTCACCAGCGGTTTTTCTAAGCTGCTGGATAATCTTGTGTTTCAACTTGCTACTGCAATAAATATATCAACGAATTGATAATCTTTTTTTATATAAAAATGTGTTGAGCACAAATACAAAAAATGAAATTTTTGAAATAAATATTAATATTTTCTTATGTTAGAGTCTGTGGGCTTTTTTAAATTTTTAAATTTTTTTGATCAATGTCTCAATTAATATATAAAGTTTCACTGTTATAAAAATTAACATCTTACATTTTTTTTCATGATCTTGTAATCTAATAAAACTTTATAAATCAGTCTATATTAACCAGCTAATCAGAGCTTGGAAATTTCTTTGAGATTACTGGGTCCGCCAATTACGTCTCATAATTTAAATCACAGTCACACAACGAGGTTGATATCTAGGCTGCCAACCTTCACTTCTCTCATCCACATCATACCAAACTATATTAGTAATGAACAAATGTATACACCAGAACTATGCTAGAGAATTTAATTGTTCGAAATAAAAAAATAATGTAATTTTTTTACAATTTAAAGCACTTAAACATTTAAATAATAGCTCTTTTATAACTATAGTCGCGATAAGTTTGATTTGAACTAAGCTTTAATTTTAGAAAGTTCGTCCTGTTTTGTTCTCCTTTTGTAAAATTTTAATTTTTTGTACCAGTTCCAATGAGGTCACGTTTATGCTTCGAAATTTATTGAAACATGTTAGAAAAGTTAAAAGAACTGTACATTCTAATTTTCTTTTGTGTGTTTCCTTTCTAAATAACTAAGAAAGAGAGATGATAGATATGGCTAGAGGGAAAGAAAAAAGGAGCGTAATTGAGTGGAGACAGTGTGCAGGTGATATTGCAATTCAGTTGTATAATTGCTGACGCTAATAGCGATACGGCGAGTCTAGATTTAGATTTAGTAGAAGTAGCAATTTGTATCTTTTCCAGTTAGTTTTGTTTCTCTTAAGAAGAGGCTTGCACTTGTAATTCTCTCAAACGGAGAGTTGTAAACACATTTGATGAAAAAAAAATTTTTTTTAAAAATTAATTC
Organism: Trichonephila clavipes; assembly: GCA_019973935.1. Lineage (NCBI taxonomy): Eukaryota > Metazoa > Arthropoda > Arachnida > Araneae > Nephilidae > Trichonephila > Trichonephila clavipes. Next base: position 97,623 of record BMAU01018774.1, read on the forward strand.
TTAGTCTGATTTTTATGCGAGTTTCTTGTGCTACTTGGACACATGTATATTCTAAATTTAAATTTAAATGCAGGATAAAAAGATTTTTTTAAGCTCAAGTTATGCTTATTTTAACAGTAATTTAGCCCCTGTGTTATATAGTCTATCAATACAACTAAAAGCAATCATAGCAGCCATCGTATAATGTTACAAGCTTTTAGTGATAAAAAAAATGAGATAAGGCTGTTTTTAACTAAATTCCTTAACTGAATTTTTTTTTAAATAACTGAAAGTTATCTTGGCATATGGTTAAATATTAGTTTAATTGATTTTAAATATTTGTTTATAAAAATACAAAATCAAATTCTAAGACGAATAGCTTGTTGATTTATTCTATAAAATTTACTTACACACATAATTTTGTTTTATTATTTATTAATATTATTTTGAATAGTGTTATTGACTCTCAAGAAATTTTTCTTGTTTTCTAAAGTAATATTTATACTGAATTCAAAGAATATAATAAGAAAATAAATAAAAAGTCGAAAATAATTAAAAAGTCATGAGTACAATGAAAATGAAAAGGAAGAGCTAACGGCGAGCAAAATTTCTAAATATAAAATAATAAAATGAAATTTCTGTAATTGTACATTTGTTATTGGAAAAGATATTCAAAGTTGGTAAAAGATATAAAAAAACCAAACGTAACGTTACCATTTTTCAGACCTAATCATGCACAAAGTATTAATTTAACATTCTAAAAATATATCTTATATAATTCTGCAAACAAAAAGTTGTTTGAAAAAATATATATATATTACATTGCGTTGAATTTAGAATTTTAAAATTTTGCTTTTTATTTAAACATACAATTTTCTTTTTCGAATATTTTACCAAATAAGTTAATAAATTAAGATTAAATTTGTTATGAATAGATTTGCTTACCTTACAATAAAATGACTATTACTGAAAACTAATGTGGAACATTTTCATTTTCCTACTTATCTCTACAAGCGATTCAAAAAATCATTTCAGAATTCCATATCATTATAAAAATTTATTTAAAAAACTGCATTGTGAATGAAAGATTTCAAATTCCATCACATATTGTTTAAAAGTATATCTACATATAAACTGAAATATTTATGTATCAAAGAAGCCAAAAACTGGTGTGTAAACTTTTTTTTAAAATCCAACCTGCCATCCTCGTTAGCAGAACTGGATACGTAGTCGAAATAAAAAGATAGTTTTCAACGCAGACATGATGGATGGGAGACAACCAATAAGGATTCGAAACTCTCCTTCCTCCAGTGGTTTCTTCCAGGACCCCGAACACTTAGTAGAAATTTCGCATGACAAGCACAAGATGAATGCATGACGTTCAACCGATTGGAAAAGTGCCACTTTTGCATTTCATCATAACAATGTTCGTCTTTCTTGAATGGAGGTGGTAAGGTGCATTTTTATGGCACCCAGTCATGATACAATCTAAACTTAAGTTTTAACACTAGATATTGCGTAGCTCGATCGGTTGAGAGTAAAAGTTGGGTTAGTAGGGCCGCTGGGCTAGTTAAGCTGCTTGTGCGTGTTTCAGAACAAGATTTTCAAAAGAACTTATCTTAATATTGCATGAAATTTTTACTCCGAATAAAGTTCCAATTTCCATTATAAACAATTGTATCAATCATTCTATAAGCATTACTGAAACAAGATGCAGACTTGCTAACATAAACATGTTATATACTCCAGGGCAAAATTCGAATTATAAATACTTCTTGAAAACAGATTCTGTCTCAAATCGTTTGAAGAACCAGTTATCGATGAAACATCGTAGTAAACAATTAATATATAACGAAACAAAAATCTATTACAATTATTACTATCAAAAAATGTTTAAGAAACACGTTTGAATGAGGAAAAAAAGGACTCTCTGGATATAAATATTTATTTTTTAGATTCGTATTATTTTGTTTTTTTTGCATAATCCAAAAATGGTTATTGTAAAAATTCTTTAGTATTAAAGATCTCACTCACCTCTCTCTCTCTCTCAAACGTAAACGACTCATAAGACTGTAACTACTTGTAAAATATTTTATATAATCCCGCTTAGAACTTCTAGATCTACAATACAAGCTCTTAGAAATATGAATTCAAACTTCCCTTTTCAAAATAATAGTCATTTAATTTATTCGTGTTTTATTCGTACAACCCTCACTTGTATAATACGCTATTTACAAAGAATTTCGTTATTTTAAACCACAATCAAATGAAGAAGACGACTCCTCGAGATGATTACCTCACCTGTAAGACATTGAATGGAGTAATGAAAATTGCCGCGTTGTAGTATCAACTAAATCCTAAAATAAATTCTAGTTTAGTATAAAACAGGGGTCAGCAACCATTTAGCCGTGGCGTGTGCCAAACAAATCTACCAATATGATTAAGCATACCACACAGTTCGACATTTTTGAAGCCATTCGATTCCCGCTATAATGCATGCAGAGTTGAAGAATAGAGGTCAATGGTATAGATTAACAATTTAATTATATATTAATTTTGCATCATTTAAAGGTATTTCTCAACATAAAAATAAACAGCATGAAATATAACTATCTCTTCAACAAAAATAAGAACACAATTAAAATTATACATATATTTTAATAAATATATTTAAAAATACATAATATAAGAAACACTGACAACATAAAATATAAGTATTTCCCTTCATTATATTTAAATAAAAAGATATATAAAAAATTTAATGCGAACTTCATGCTTGCACCGCTCTATAATATGTGACTTTTAATTTGACCCGATTCTGAGCATTCAGTCGTTAAACAATTTCCTTGCGGACTCGAAGTATTTTATATATGAGGAAAGATTTTTTTACTTACAAGGACAGGGCACGACTAAGGAAATTTATTTGGGGTCGAGACTTGGAGTAATAGTAAAACTCATTTAGGGTGTTCAACCCTCAATGTAATTCCACCGAATGGACAGTCAATTCGGAGAAAAGGCCTTCGAAATTCATGCTTAGCTTTTATACAATTAAATTTCAATTTCCTCCAACGATTTCGTAGCTTGGTTGATATATCGTCAGCATACTATGCGCGAGGTCTGGGTTCGATTCATCGGTCAATTTTTTTTCATTTAATTTAATTATTTTAAAAATTAAATAAACTTATTTATGAAAGGTTTATTAAATATTAAATGATATTTTATGTAATTATTTTGTATTTTATAACGAAAAAAAATACTGTAACTATGTAAATATTTATATTAAATTTTATATAAATATATTTTTATATTCATAAATAATATTTATAATAAAATATATAATAAATATATTAAATGATATTTATACATAAAAATTAGTTACAAATAGTTTTATAATGTGAAATAAAAAATACTATAAATAAAATATTATATATAATGTAAAATAATTTATAAAGCATATTATTATTAAATTAATTATTTTATAATTAATATAATAAAAAATATGTCTTTTTATATATTATTAATTTAATTATTTTATAATTTTACAAACTATTTAATAAGTCCTTTTTAAATAAATTTAAATAATTTTTAAAAAATTTATCATTATTTCAATAATAAATAATTTTACTAATAAATTAATAATAACTTTAATAATAAATTAATAATCATTTCAATCAGAAATTAATAATCATTTCAATCAGAAGTTAATAATCATTTCAATAATAAATTAATAATCGTTTCTCAATAATAAATTAATAATCATTTCAATAATAAATTAATAATTTTAAAAGTAAATTAATACCTTCAATAACAAATTAATAATTTTAATAATAATTCTTATTAATTAATTTTAATTATTAATTATTTAATTAAAAATTATTTTAAATAATTATTTTAAATATTTTTATTAATAATAATTTTAAATAATTTTAATAATAAATAATTTAAGTGATACATTTATTTAATTGTTTTTACTTTATAAAATAATTACATAAAATATCATCTAATATTTAAACAACCTTTCATAAATAAGTTTAAAAATATTTCTTCATAATTTTAAAAATATTTAAATGAAATGAAAAAAACTTGATCGATGAATCGAACCTTGACCTCGCGTACTGTATGCAGACGATATATCAACCAAGCTACGAAATCGTTAGAAGAGATTGAAATTTAATTGTATAAAAGCTAAGCATGAATTTCGTTTAAAAATTAAACCATTTTTACCTCACATAAAGAACCTTTCTAAAAGGTTCTTCGATAAACTTCCTTCTGTTCCCAATGAGTTAATTAGAAACCAGCCTGCATACGATCCCGCAGTGCCATCGTCTCAAAAACGCCCCAGAGCGCTTCTTGAGCACGACTTTATAAATTTCCCCCAAGCCAAAAGGCTTAGGGTTTAAAATTATTGATCATTGGGAACTTATTTTAAATTTTAAATAACTTTTATTTAACTTAAACTTCCTACTTAAAGATTAAATACTCTCATTCTAGCAAGTAATTCGTAGCTCCGCGCCGAGAGTCGCGGAATTAACGTTTTTCCGAAGCAGCGATCACCGCGGTCGGAATCCAGGAGGGTGACCTCATTGGATTCAATTGTGCGGTGTTCACGCTTCAGCTTTCCTTTTCCAGATGGAGGCACGATTCTGTACTATCTAGAGCTCTCTTAAAATTCGTTTCACGTCCAGCAACCATTAATTAAATCGTTCCTTCGAACGACCGCTTATATTTTTGAGAACTGGACATTCCATATCTACATCTATCAATTATTATTCATGATTGTATCACTTATATGACTTCATTGCGTCATTTTTTTTTTTTTTCCTAAAACCGATGTTCATTTTTCTATCTTGTTTAGTCCTACCCCCACTCCCCTTTATCCCGGCAAGAGTGCAAGTTGGTTCATTAAAATTTTTTATTCAAAATTTGTATTCTCCCCCCTATTTTGCATGAGATCTTTTGAATTTAAAAAATTCAAGATCTCCTTTGCTCGGGTCGTTTATTTTCGGATCGACCCAATCCGTTTCCACGCCCACTTCTCTGCGAGCGAACGGCCTCGGCCAATCAGATCGCAGGAAAGTGGTGCGACTGTTCCTTCGGCCGACAAATTCATTCTGTCGCCGTTCCAGCAGATTTGTTCTGCCCATTTTAATTATATCCTTTAAATTTAATTTTAAGTAAATTCATTAATTCGGCTCTTATTTCTATAATTCTGATGAGGAGGTACGTCCCGTTCCGAGACAGGCACTCCGTAATTTACATGCCACTTGCCACTTTGCATGAATTTCGAAGGCTATTTTCTCCGAATTGACAGGCCATTCGGCGGAATTACATTGAGGGGTTGAACACCCAATAAAGGAGTTCTACTATTACACCAAGTCTCGACCCCAAATGAATTTCCTTATTCGTGCCCTCTCCTTGTTAGATATATAGAACCAAATATGGAAAGCAAAGTACACGTAATTTTCTCTCTTCAAACAATTAAATCTTTCCAGCAATGGCATTCAATGATTTACAAAATAGCTGTAAATTTATCTTTAGAATAATTTCTTTGGGATATTTTCGTAATTCCGTGGATGCCCATAATTCTGAAGATATTTGCCCAATAAGATCCATTACAAATTTATCAACTTTCATAAATTCAAAAATTGACAAATTTGTAGAGTACAACAGAGTGCCACCGAGAATTTTACCGCGTGCTACATATGGTACGCATGCCATAGGTCGCTAATCCCTGTTATAGAATCTATGAAATGAAGAACAAACATAGGGTGTTCGAATCGACGTTAGTGGAGGGGAGAAAACTTAATTTTTGCCCATAAAAATATTTGTAATAATGAAATAACAATTGTGGCTAAAAGTTGTTTTATTAGATGAGTTACTTAGTATTATCTGAAAAAAAAAATAAGTTTCAAGCTAAAGAACTATTCATTATTATAATATAATGGACAAAAATAGTTTCACAGCACCAGATGTATATCACAATTCTCATTCGTACGGTGGAGTGCATTGAAACTCTTTTGCTTTATCTTGAGCAGGAGTGGGAAGACTTTTCCAGGGTACGGGCTACTTTAAATTTTTCAAGGTGTTGCGGTCCACGCAAAGGCGCAGGTGTGGTGAACTTTAAAAAAAAAAGAGTCTACAATATTAAGGGGACTTGGTACCCTAAAAATCACAAACCTATCGTTTTTTTTTTTATTTTCATTTAATCTTATTCTTTGCATTATTATCTTTCGATTGATATATCACTTGTGCATGTCGGAAAGTTAGAAGTTGACTAAAACTTCATTTGAAAACAAATTAGGCAATTCAGCCACACCCCTTTTAGAAAAAAAGCTAAAAAATGCTTTATGATAAAAAAAAATCTATTTTAGAAATAGAAATAATAACTATAAAAAGAATGTGTGTAGTATTAAAAGCAGAATATTTCCGAGGCAATACAATAATGTAATTTTTCTTCCTTGTGAAATGTGTGCATGTAAAATTTTTAAATTAAGGCATTTTATATTAATAATTTTATAATTTCAGTTCTTATTCCTGATATATTTTTCATACAAATGTAATACTTTAATATTATAAGAAGAAAAGCAGCTAAAATTTCTGTCGTGACTGAAAAAAAATTTTTTTTTAAGTTTTCTTGTGCAATTAGTACTCTCTAAAAGTTGATCATTTATAAAAATGTGTGGGTTGAAAACATATGAAAATGCAATTATTTTAAAGAAAAACGTATAAGTAATATCTTAAAGTGGTATTTTAAGTTTAATTAAGCTTATAATAATTATTTTTTCAGAATTATAAACTTTAAACCTGTTTTTCTCAGTTTGTGTTTTTCGAAACCTTAGTGCATTCAAAATGCTACTCCTTCGACAATTATTTACCAATCACTTCAATTTTTTTCGTGCGTGTTAAAAATAAAGCATGTAATAAAATTAGGGATCCGTTTTGCTATAAACTGAATACTGTTTTTTAAAAAAAATAAAATGTAAGACATGTTGGCTTTTTCGTTGATTTTTAGCCTGTATATCAACATTTTATTTTTTTCTCGAAAACGAATGAAGTTATTCTAAAATCGATCCCTAAAGTTGTTTAGATCATCCATAAGAGTATTATAAAAAATTTCAGGTCAAAAAATTAATTTTTACAAAAGGAGTAGGATTTTAAAATTTTCCCAATTTTCTTCAAAAAATTAAAATTTTTAAAATTGTGTGAATAATATATGAAAATTTTCATCTGGTAACATTTTCTTGAATAGAAACATTGTATAAAATGCTAAAATATAATTTTTAAATACGTAAATAAAGAAGTTTGCTCAAAGGGTACCAAGTCCCCTTAAATATAATTTAGTAATAGATACAGGTAAACAAAGCTACACAGTTGCATGGATTGTGAAAAATCTATTCTCCAGTCTAGCTAGCAACAGTGTTTCATTAAATTTGTTTCTTTTAGTATGCGTGTCTTAGGTCTTAGTAAAGACGGTCACCCCAAAATGTCTTGGCGGTCCATTGGTCGATCGCGATCGACTTAATGCCCACCCTTGATCTAGAGAAAACTTGGCTTACAGCGGAATAATGCTGCAATGATCTAACTCTAAGGATTAAGAAAAGTCATTTATACTCCACATTCTCCTTTAATCATCCAAATTTGACATGACAAGGGAGGAGCTCTTATTTCTTTTTCGAGAAAGATTATTAAAAACCATTGTTTGCTGGAAAGCAATTTTAATCAAGTAAAGGAAAGTATTGCTTTTTTTTAGATCTCCGTCGTCTTCTTTTTTGTTTTTAAAGTTATATCTACCAGTTAGCTAGTCATTTTCAATTCAGGAGTGTAATGTTAATCTTATTGAGTATTTATTTGTTTTTTTTTTCAAATCTAGATTAGTGAGTTTGTTGGAAAGTAATAAAGTAAAATTTAAGGATTAAAATTTATAAAATATATACGTTCGTCTGTCGAATGTATTTTTTTTCGATATTAGAATGCATTTATTTTAAAATGCCTTAAAGATTTAAAAACACACACAATGAAATCACTAAAATAGGAGTAAAAATATATGTGAAATTGAGAAAGTAAACTCAAGAAACAGTTTTTTTTTACTTTCCATTATTTTACGTGGACTTCATTGTATTCCAATAAATAAAATATAGTCCAGATCAGCGATACTCAACTTGCGGGCCGCATCTGGTCCACCGGACCTTTCTGAGTGGTCCGGTCATGGTCTTTTGCTCTAACACTCAAAATAAAGGTTGAGTACCCCTGGTCTAGATTTTAAAAATTAAGTACACATTCAACAGATCATTCACATGATTGGTGATAGCTGTGTGTGTGTGTGATAGACGTAAACTTTAACGTGTGACTTTGAATTCTTATAATATGGTCATCTTTTTGAGGGTTCTTCTCATGGTTAAGTAACATCCCTCTGAGCTGATACCTCACCTTGCAACCTCTACACCACACTGCATATGATTGCTTCTGTGATAATCGTTATTTTGAGTCTTGATGTCTCTTAAGATCCGCTTTGTAGAGATGCGGATGTATGTGAAATTTGTCAATGTTTAAGTCTTCAAGTTGGTGTCGAGTTGAAATTTGGAGAACGGAATACCTGATCAGGTGTCATCTTCGTCACTTGACCGTGGCTCAAAATTGCGTAGTCCGTCTCTAACAAACATCACTGAGCTTCGAGATGCGAAGATTTACTAAGCAATCAATCGATTAAACTACTGCAACACTCTATAGACATTTAGGCCTAGTTGAAAGAAAAAGCATTAGTCTATGTTATTCTTTCCTTTCAAATCAAATTTCCATCGATTAGACTTTCAGAATGAAAATTACTGGTAACTCAATTAATCTTCTAACAGATTATAAACGATTTTAAAGAGTGAAAAAATTACGGAAAACCTATTTCTGATTATCTAAGTGAATTTTTTACAGTTTGATTGAGAGGGAATCTTGAGTCTTGAGATACCGTATAACACGGGATAAAACTGATATAAATTTTATTAATATCATTGAATAATCTATAGTAACTTAATTTAAGGGGAGACTTTAAGCGATTCAGTTATATAAAGGTTAAAATTTGTATAATTCTCACAAACAAACTGGAATGCAGAAAAACAGATTATTTGATGATTCTCCCATAAAGATATTCTAAATCTTGAATGCAGATGACCACCATAACGCCTCTTCTAATATAGAGCTCTGGATATTAACTTGATTGTAATAAACTTACAAAATTTTGACTACTTATCTCAGTTTTTTCACTATCAACTTCTTGCACTCGTTATTTTAATTTATTTAATCAATTTTATTAACAGATCCCGTTTTATCTGTAAGAAAGCAGAAATTAAGACTTTCAATAACATTAAAAAGACAACCCATTAGAAGTCTCAAGTGATCCCTCCCCACAATGAGTCATGTGGAGGAATTTATATTTACGTTGAAACTAACTGGCATTCGAAGTTTTTATAAACCATATTCTAAAATTTTAGAAAAGAATAGAAGAGAGAAAGAATATGTGAAGATTCTCATTATGAAACTTACATTCAGTAGTATAAATACCTTCAACACTCAATTGGACAACATTTTAATACGAGCTAATAATCTAAATTGACTAAATGAAAAAATTTGTTGACTTTTAGAGAAATTAAAAAAGGGATTTTATTAGGACGTTTATTCAGTAAATCTTTTAGAGAAATTCTAGCTACCAGAAATGCTGAAAGTTATACTTATACTATTTTCTCTCGTAAAAAATTGTAATTCTGATAAAACTTTCATTAAGAGCTTAAAAATGCCCTCCAAATATTTCTGAATTATGAGTACTGTTAAATCCGGCGTATAACACGCACTTTTAACACAAAAAATAAGATAGAAATTTATGGGTGCTCATTATACGCCGGGTATAAAAATAGTAGCTTTAAAAACAAAAAAAAAAAGATATGCATAAAAAAATTAACATTTAGACTTCTACAAAGATTTGAATACTGTTTATTTGAAGAAAATTTCATACCTTATATATATATATATATATATATATATATATATATATATATATATATATATATATATATACATAAAGGGTTGTTTTTCTAGAAATATACTATTTTTTTTCAAAATCCTGTGGTAATATCACGCATAAATTGCTTTAAAACATGATAGAATTGCTAACATACGTTGCAAGTTCCTTCGCAAAAAAGGGTGTGTGTGTTATACAGCGAATATACCTTATCATTAAAAAATACTGCTTGAAAGAATAGGTACATGTTATACGCCGGATTTTACGGTAATTTATACTAAACTCAAAATTGTTTTGGAGTAATTTTAAAAAAAAAGAAGTAAGAACTAAAAAATAGAACTTAAAAGAATATATTTTGAAAAAATTGTAAATTCCATTTGTAATTTTAGGTATTTAAAATAAGATTTTATTGAGATTATTATTTTTTAAAATATTAATTCAATTTGCAAGACCTTAATTTAACCACAAGTTGGTTTTTTTCTGTAATAAAATAATATTCATACACATTTCACTCATTCTTGCTTTCTCAATGAACAGGTCACTAGCAAAGCCCAGAAAGACTTCGAAAACAAGATCAAGGAGCTCCAGGACACGGTAGAAAGCCTCAAAAAGCAACTTAAAACCAAAGAAGATGCCTGTGTCCGGCTGGAACGTGAGAAAACTGACCTACAAAAAAAGCAGCAAGTTCTTTTGGACAAGGACAAAGAAGCCCTAGAGAAAACTGCGCAAGAACTGACCAAGATGAGGAACAAACTGATGGAAATGCAGTCTTCCCAGGAAGAAGTTAAAAACGAGAACAAGAAGCTCAAGCAAGAATTGACAGACAATAAACTCGAATCCAAGAAGCTCAAGCAAGAACTGTCAGATAGCAAACTTGAAACCAAGAATCTGAAAAAAGAATCAAAAGAACTTAAAGACGAAATGAACAAATTGAAGCAGGAGCTTACTAAGAAACAAGAAACTGCAGGTTCGAGCATGTCAAATGTGAATGTCGAGACACTGAAGATCAAGCTGGCCCAGTCCGAGGCTTTGTGCGAAGAACTTATGGAAGAAAACGAAGAAATCAAAAAGGAGGTATGTATACTCTCTCTAAAAATTCTAAGGTATTTCTATTTAACCTCAATGTATTTGTTCTTCGTTGATTATGCATCTTTAAAAGAAAAGCTTCCTCATTCTTTCTCGAAAATTTTCTGCGAGCAAAGGTTTATTCACCTAGAATATAGAATATCACAAAAAATATTAGCTAGAAGTTTTTGGACTTTTCTATGACATTAGTTTATTTATTATTATATAACTACTCTATATATTACTAATATTTTTCATAAACCTCCTTAGTCCATATTACGAACCCAATTTTTCTTGAACACCCCATTAAAACTTCAATGGATCTCAGTAGTTAAACGCTGGTTAAAAGAAAAATTTTATTTTGTAATTTACCAAAATATAATAAGAAAATTTTGAATTTTTGTACTTAGTGTTGGGTAACTCAATAAATAAAGTACATAGATCTCAAAATAAATTTAATGAACTAGATTCGAGAAGCATTACCCCGTCGAGCTATAAGTTCTGATAAAATTATAAATGAGTTAAAATAAAAAAAAACCCTCTGCATTGAAATTTAAAACTAAATCATTTTAATGATTTTATTTACCTTTAAATTTAACATTACCCACCACTTATTCAATTTGATCCCCTTATGATTTCACATAGGCCTTAAGAGAGTTTGACTACTCACATCTATCGAGGCACGAGCTACCTTCAGGGCAATTTACATCGTTGCTTTCCTTCAAAAACGCTTAAGATTTTTAACTGGGATGCCATTTTTGGCACATTTCGCCGGCAATATTGACTACAATTTTTAATCGATTTAAATTTGGACAGCTGGAAGACCAGTCTTTGAGTTCTGTGAGTTCAGTGAATTCTCAATCAAATACCATTCGGTCATCTTCGCCTAATGAGCAAGAGCAGAGTCCTGTTAAAAAGACCAACCATTTCCAAATTTAAGTTCATAGACTTCCCTATTGGTTCTGTATTGATACTTTTACCGTGGTTTTCACTTCTTTCTCGTATAAACGAATCTCTAAGACACCTACGTAACCGACACACCATCAAACCGTTTCGGAAGCTAGATGGTGAGCTTTCTCGATGCATTTTTTCCTTCTTTTTAACTTCTTAGACATTCCTTGCTTATATACAGTCATGCTGATGGTTGAAAGATTTTTTAACATCAAGAACTTTCTCATGGGTAAGCAGAATTCGCCTGTGGCTGTTTTGAGGGTGTCACCTCAACAAGGCTTCTGGCTTTTTAATTCTCTTGAAAGGAAATGGTCAGTTATTTTTAGATAACCTCTTGATCTAAGGGCTTCGTTTTCTATGCGACACATTTTTCGTTTTGACACGTTCATGTGTTTAGCAATAAGAGTCTCCTTTCGACAAGGAGTTTTGAAGAGTTCTTACCATGACTACATGGCGAGAGCTGGTGTTCTCACCAAGCTCGAACGATTGGATCTAGTACGGTCTGCAGTGCTGTTAATATTAGAAGGACTCTTATTTATTTGTTAAATGAATTACCTTTTGATCTTCAAATGTTTAAGAAACTTGAAAATCAACGACGGAATATATATATATATATATATATTTGATACAGAGAAATATCTGCCGTGTGCTTCTATTCGAAGTGTTAAAGCTGTGACTGATTTAGAATAACTTACGTTAAATACAACAATTACCTGAAAATATTGCAGCATGATCTCAAACTTTTGATTCAGAGCTTGTGGCACAACTAGGTGCATTAAAAGGGAGAAGAATCGACTAAAGTCATTTAAATTGTTAAGAGAGAAGGTTTAAAAAAAGAAGTGGGGAGGAAAACCCTTTGACCTATCTATACAACTTCGTATAAGAGAACTGTGTTTTCCAACCCATAAATCACATGATCTATTGTACCCTTGGCCAAATTACTTTTTTTGTTACTTTGTAATTCTTGTTTTGTTGTTTTGAAATATAGATGCTAAATCCTTTTACTCAATACAACTTTCTGTGACTCTGTAAAATAATTCTTGCTATCTTATTGAAATCTTCACACATTTCTTAATCTTATTAATCCCAAAAATAAATGAGAACTCAAATTAAATTCTAAAAATAAACAAATGATCGAAGAGATATCTTTGTGTGTTTTTAGAGCAATTTAAATCTATTTTGTCTTCTGTTTACTTCTCTATCACATCTAAAAAGTGAAGAGTTCCAATCCTTATTTAGCATTAACCATATTCTGAAGTAAAATTGGCAATAAGAAGTAAAACTTGTAATAAAAGATTCGAGTACATAGAAAAGTTGGAAATACTTTTAGTGTGTATAATATTTTACATAATACTTATTATTCAATAAGATCTTAAAGAACATAAAGTGTTGCTTCAAAAAGAGTAGCTGTGCGTCTTATTTACAAAGACAATCGAGCTTCAATTTTGTCCCCAGCTTACTACTGAATCAATTAATTATAAACAATAAGAGAAGCAAAACAAAATTCCAGTACTAAACGTTTATATCCGAAATTTCATAATAAGTTTTAATTAAAACAGTTAAATTATAAGAAGCTAATAATATTTCAGCCATTTTTGCTTAAAATTATCTCTACCTATTAAAAACTATTCCTAATGAAGCATTTTCCCACAGTTTAAGGGCATTTTTTCTACAATTCAAAAGTCTAAAGAATCATAAAGTTACTTTACTTTTACTGAATATACTGTTTAGTAATATAATTTTAAAGGATTGATGTAGGAGATGACATTTCTTCATCTGAGAGTTCACTAAAAAGTCATTATATGATGTTATAAAGAAGAACTCTAACGGTAATAAACTCCAAAAGCTCATTATACGATATGTCCCTGTGGCATAACGTACCCCCCATTGCGGGAGGGGGAAGAGGCAGATGTTCTAGGGGGCCCAAAGCCTGACTGGCATCAAGTACGTATTTGGGCGTGGGACCCAAAACTTGATTTTACAGGGGGGTAGTATTCTTCGTTACGCCACTGATATGTTCAAAATATATTCAACAACTGCATGAATAGCAATTATTTTGTTTAAAAATCGACTCTTCTTAAAACTCAATTTTTAGCTACTCCTGCACTACATCTTATGACCCTTACATGATGTCCTTATTTGTACAACATGGCAACTTATTAGTTCGTTCGTTAGAGCTTCCCTTGAGTGTTAATACAATACGAACCCTTTAAAAAAATATGGAGATTAAATATTTACTCAAGATCTAAACGTTTCTGTATCTCAAGCAATCCTATCTTTACTCATAAAAACGAGCATGCGTATGTTATGTATTAATAGGAGAGAAAGAAAGTAAAAAGTGATGTAAATCATAAAGTAAAGAACGAGTTCACTTAATGAATCTGAGTTGTAGCCAGCTAGACAGGGGAAATGAAACTCAGTAGCCTTACAGTGGGCCATCACAGAAACGGGCTTGCCAAGTGTAGGTGGAATCTTCTCTGAGTAATTCTGGACAAGAATCAAGTAAAAAAAGTGTCATAATACTAAATTAGTTTTTCTCTTTGATACATTCGTTTTTTTTACACAGAGCGAAGGATTTTTTTTTTTTGTTTGGGATCGTTTGTATCGTAGTGTCAAATTTGATTACCCAACAAGTTGAAAACGAAATATACAAAATGAATGTATATAGGCGCTAATGAATGCATCAAAAAATGAATGTAGGGCTTTTTAATTGGTCCAGGTTGTCGGAGATTTATTCATATGACAGACTGACCAGTTTGAATTGGCCCGAATTATAGTAAAGAACACTACATACTATACGGAGAAAAATAGAAATAGATATTTATAATGCACTCACACGTACTCAGTTACGTAGCGTACCCCCCAATCCTACATCGCGGGGGGAGACGGGGCACTAGGGGGCCAAGGCCTGACCGACTACCTGTGCGGCTCGAGACCGAAAACCCGACTTTGTAGGTGACCCTAATATTCTCCGTTACGCCACTGCACATACTTGATATATTACTAAGTGCAGTGTGTAACATAGAATATTAGTGCTCCCCCCCCTACAAAGTCAGGTTTTTGGCTCCAAGTTGGCTCTTACAAAGGATTGCAAAACCATAACATAACATAGGCTTTGGCCCCTCTAGAATCCCGGGCCTCTAGCGATGCGGGGGTGTACGTTACGCCACTGACTAAGTGAAGAATTAAATGTTGAATAGATACTGAATAATTTTAATAACATTTTTATATGTTTCAGGTAAAATTTGTTACTAAGTCTCAAAAACACGCATTTGTCAAAATCTTTGTTGACCACCGAAAAACGGTTTGCCAAAGAATTATAATGTTTTTCTCTGTGGATAATATAAAATAACCTGGAAATAATGTATAAAATAATCTGGTACTAAATGGTAAAAAAAATTTCCGTAATAAAGAAGTTCGGGAGAACAACACAAAAAATATATACTCCCATATAAATATTGCTTTTACACATCTACAGATGAAACTTATTGTATAATGAAATATCAAATAAATTCATCAACAGATTTCAAAAATATAAATGAAAATAATTTTTTGAAAAAACATAACCTTACATTTTTATTATGAACGAAAGTAAATGTGCCCTTTCACATTGACCTAATGAGTATGAAACTGGTCCCTAAATGCTGAAAAATATGAGCGAATAACAACTAACGCAATGAAAACAATACATCGGAAAATAAATCTAATTAAGAAATTTGCCAACTTAAAAACTAGTTTTAATGTTTCCAAGAATCTTTTGTTACAGCTTTACCTCGAGGTTGGATAAAAATCCCAAAAAATGATCCTATCTACATTTTTTTCCCAAATAAATATAGATTTAATTCTTTTTTCCACTTGTTTTACTTACAACATTCTCCATTGCAGCATTGTATTGCTCCTTTTCCATCAGAGCTGGTGGAGATTTCTCTCAATTTTTATAAAAAGGGCTTTTTTAAAGAACTGCGAAATGTGTACATTTTTTTGATGCCAGGTTGTATACAACAGAAAAAACAAGATAAATAAGAAAATTAAATTCTTTGTTACAACAATGAACGTTTTAGGTAACTGGGACGTCTGCAAGAAGGAAAAATGAACTTTTTTACACCAAATTTAAATAATTCTCACTTACTTAAATTAAAAGCAGCGGAAGTAAAATTTTTACGTTGAATTATTTATTCATTTATGCACTTGTTAATGTAAAAAAAGTCCATTTTAAATTACAAATAAATTTGTATGATCAATAAACAATCAACAACTATTTTTTTTTTATTTTCAAAGCATGTTCTTACCTTTAGGCTCACTTTGCATAAAATACATTGCATACATAGCAATAAAATTTTACAGAGTTTTTGCAAATGTAACAATCCATAAAATGAATGAAATGAAATTTTAAAAAATAAATTTATAAAAATTTAAAATTTTTTTAAATTTACTGATTTAAATTTCTTTTTAGTTTTATGCAGAAATTATGCTACGTCTAAAATTTGTGAATGTTTATTTGAAAAAGAATTTATTCACTTTGTTAAAAATTTGTGGATCTTATAACATTCAAAATATCAGCAATTTAAGTAAAGTAGATTTTAAGAAAAGTATACCGGAATCACTCAAAAATGCATTTTCAGAAAATTGCAAATAAAGATATATTTTCATTTATTTAAATTAATTTATAAATGATATTGTGTTTGAAATACTGATGTCTACTTTTTTTTACTTTTTTTTTTTTAAAAAAAAGCCTTATACTGATTTACTTATGACAGTGTTTCTCAAACTGTGGGATGCACCCTCCTTGGGGGCGTGACAACTCTACGAGGGGGGCGCGAGCATACTGAAAATTCAAAAAGGAGATATTATTTTAAAAAATTATTAATTTACTAAAAGTAAACGAACAAAATACAATCTGACATAATAAAAAATAAAATACACATTTACACTAATATATTACACTTATGAATGTATCAGTGCTACACAATTTAAGTTATTAATTTAATAATACTAAGTAAAGAGAACAAGAGTTTAATATTTACCGATGACCCTATGAGATTCTAATATATATATATAAAAATATATACAAAAATTAACATTTATCTTAATAATTTATACTGTATATATTGTATCTAGTGACGCACACAAGGGGAAGGGGATCCGGACCTCCCCCATAGCCCTTGATTTTTTTCCGACTGATTATAATTCTAAGTATATAGTACGTAAAATTTAATTAAGTATTTGTTATTAATGATTAATTTTATTAATTAATGCTAATTATTTATTCAATAAGTTTTTTATTGTGTTTTGTTCCCGAAAATCGACAAAATTAAAAGGAGCATCATACAAGAATGGTGAACTTTTGACCTCGGACCCCCTTGAAAAATTCCTGTGTGCGCTACTGACTGTATCCCTTAACTACCGATCAAAAGCTACGCGATTCGCTTCTCAATGCTAACCGTTTCCCACTTAGGCATACATAGGGATGTATTGGGGGGATTAAGAGGCAAAAAAATAATCTGAAAAAAAAAAGTACATCCTTCGCAAACATTGTCAATGTCCTTTTTTGCATTCCAAAGCCTTCGAAATAATTTTATGAATAGCAGTGCAGATAAAAGATCGTACTTCAGAAAGACGTATATATGCGTCCGGGGCAATGAACGTTTTGACTGCGCGAGACGTTCATATACGCCGGTGGCCTTTAAGAGGTTAAGGTCGTGTCGTCATTTTAGCGTCAAAGTATAGTATTATTGAATTCAATACAATGTTATTGTATGAGGGGGCGCGATGAAAATTATGATTGAATATTGGATCGCAAACATTTAAAGTTTGAGAAGTACTGATTTATGACTTATATTCATACACACACACATATATATTTATAGTTCTCTTTAAGAGCGTTAAGAATGTTACACGTTACGTTAATTTAAAGATTTGCATTTTACCACAGAAACAAAAAAGACATTTTTCACAGAGCATTCTGACCTTTAAACGAAGTTCAAAAATATCATAAGCAAAGTTTCCGAAAAAAAGGATTGTATAATGCAAATAGTAATCACACATGTAATATTGCGGAACACTGCATTCTTTAGAAAGCTTTAAAAAATTAATTTAAGCACCTTAAATAATGTTCTAAAAGCTATTTTAAACCAATTTAGAGATTTACTAATTTATAATAACAACTTCAATATCACAATATTTATTTTTTTTCGTATTGCATTAGATCAAAATATGCCAGAAAAATTGTTTTCAATATAAAATAATCTAATGGAAGAAAAATGAGTTAATGAGTTACATGTAACACTTGTGTGTGTTTGTCGATGTATTTAAGGGAATTTAAGTGTGAGAAAATGAGCAAAAATGTTGAAAATCATTATAAAAAACCGAGTAAGATTCTTTAAATATTGAGCAAGGATTTAAAAATAAAAAAATAGCAAGATTGACAAAATATACGCTATTTTTCAATTTGTACTATTAGTTCACTCTCTTCCAATATATATATATATATATATATATATATATATATATATATATATATATATATATATATATATATATGTATATATATATGTATAGATATATGTATATATACAATATATATACACAATAAATATACACACATAATTCAATATATATACACACACATATATATATACATATATATATATATATATTTATATCTTGTTCAAATTTTCAATCGTTAATAAAATACTTTCTATTCTTTCGTTCAAGTTCAAATACATTTTATTAAACTTATAGTGGATGACACTTGATGTTGATATAGTTTTTCAAATATTAATTCATTAATTAAATTTAATTGATGAATAAACAGTAACAAACAAAACTAATAGTCCAACAGCATATATAGAAATTAAAATCGTTTGTCGTCTTCCTGTAGCGCAATGGATTGCGCGTTGGACTTCTAATCCAAAGGTTGGAGGTTCGAATTCCCCCTGGAATGACCTAGTTTCTGAGAATGTGATTTATTTTTTACTATTCTATTTAAAAAGAATAATGAAATTTAATGAATGAATAAATAGGAACAAACAAACAAGTAATATAGAAAAAAAATTTGCAAACCCGGTTTGGCTAGTTTGGATGAAAAATTGGTTTTCGACGCCAACTTTTGTCTTTGTGTTTTAACAGTTATATTGCTACAAAAACAGAGACGAATCTAAGTTGGGTCAAAAACCAGTAATTAATTTAATTTAACTTAATTTATTAATTAATATTTGAAAAAACTGCATTTAACGTCAAGTGTCATCCACTACAAGTTTAAAAAAATTTATTTGAACTTGATTGGATGAATAGAAATTGTTTTATTAACGATTGAAAATTTTAACAAGATAAACAAATATTTAAATATATAGAGAGAGTGAACTAATAGTAGGAATTGAAAAATAGTCCAACGCCATACACAGAAAGGAAAATGGAAAATTGCAAAGAAAATCGCTTTCTCTCTATTTTGTCACTTAATGTTGTAATTCTGTCTTATGTATATATATATATATATATATATATATATATATATATATATATATATATATATATATATTTATATTAATTGTAAATATTTAATAAAAAAGTAACTAAAATCAAATTTTTCTTCGTTGTCCTAAGTAGGAATAGACTTAAAAAAATTGTTTTTATATTACTTGTCATATAGCAGCCGGTTCTAAATACAATTTAGCTATGTTTCATTTTACATAAATAACAAGATGGATTACTTATTAACGTCGAACTTTTTGTAGAAATAATTAAGTCCGAGAAGTTGTAAAAGCTGGCGAAAGATCTCGTAATTTTGATCCTCAGCTATGTAGAATAGAACACATTTATGAAATTTGTCACAATATATAAAGAACGCATAAAAATAATACTCTAATGTCCTTTTCCACGTTTTTATTTATATTGTAGATTATTCATTTCCCCCTGTTGTAACTAACAAACTAAATCAAATCATTTGCCTTTTCCGTGCAGGTTAGAGACCTGGAACAAGAATTAGAGGAACTTCATGACAACTTCAGAGAGGACCAAGCTTCAGAATTCCGAGGTCTGAAGAAAGAATTGGAGACCGCTAACAAAAACTGTCGTGTCTTGCAATTCAAGCTGAGGAAGGCAGAAAAGAAATGCGAACTTCTGGAACTGGACCGACACAGTTTGGACGATAAGGTGAAATTATTGTGGTGATTATGTGTATTTATTAAAAGTGTCACAATAAATGACGTTTTTTGTTATTAATCATGTCAATGTCACTGTTAAAGTTACGTTATAGAGATTTCAACTGCAATTCTAAATTAGAGATAATTTGCCGTAAAAAGAAGGGATTTACACATTTTCTGACTAATTTACAGAAAAAGATTAAAAATTCAAAAAGTTTTGGGGAAAATTATCTGACAACAGCTTGTGGTATGAAATTTAAATTACCGTTTGATGCTTTCAAATTTATTTTTCTTTGAAAATACTGTTGGTGAACAAGCTGTAGATCAAAGGATATGTTGTTTCTCTCTTTCCGAAAAGGAATATTCTTTTATTCTCTAGTTAAAAAACATTGTGGAAAACTCATCGTATAAACATTTCAAAAACCAAAACTAGCAATATGATTGAATAAAAAATAAAATCTTTTCACATTCATTATTTCTACATGGGGAAAAAACCCCAAAACGAATATTCGGATAATGTATGTGTTATTCCGAAAGTATCTAAAATGAAGTTACATACGCAGAAAATGGTGCGAGGAAATCCGCTAATGTAAAAACTGACTACATCACAATTGTAAGTATTCTTTTGAAATAATAACCAAAATAAAGGTTATGTATGAAATGCACACACATTAAAGGAAATCCAAAGTAAAATAATCTTTGTGGGTAAATGGAGGAGTTTTTCCACATCAGAATATAGAGATAAGTAATAGAATTCTATATCAGATTATAGAATATCCTTTCATTAACGTTAATGTCATGAGAAGCAAATGTAGATATTAAAAGTGATGAGCATGCAAAAAGTTGTACCTCTTCTAGTGTATTTGTCATGAGAAATATTAATTTTTAAAGGATATATTGTCTCACATGAATGATAAATGAAAACAGTCTTTTCTATAATATTGATCAAGATATCGAACTAATTTAAATTATCTTTTAGGCCAAATGGTATAGCTATAAAAAAAACCTCATTTGCTCAAACATTACTTCATTTGATTCAATAACCCGAGTCTAGGTATGTTAAAATGTCACATGCATTTCGTTATATTTAAATGCATGTTGCCACACACTTACGTATATATACGCTCTTACGTGTGGTAGAGAATTGTATACGAGCTTGTATACAGCTCCTCTTTAACTTAGACCTGCGACGACCTTTCCCAATTATTGTAACAAAAAATATTCAAAAAAGTATATAAAAAAATGACTACATTGGAAAGTTCAAATAATTCTTGGAAATGATGTAATGGAATACATATTATGATATTATGTATCCCTCCCATTATGTTCAGTAATTATTTATGAAAAATATTGTTTCATTTCAAGTTTTCCACCTCAAATTATTAATTAAAATTAGTTTTCTTTCATTCCAGCTGCGTGAATACCAAGCCGCTGTGCGTCAAGATGTGGATCGAAGTAAGTTTAAGGAACTGGAGAAAGAACTTAGCCTTGCTCGCAATCTCACCACCAGCTTAGGAAAAGAAGTGAAGGAACTGAAAGAAGCATTAACGAGAGCGGAAGCCGAGAATGATGCATTACGTCAAAGCGGGGGCGGGACAAGGAGCGTAACGCCCACATCTCAGGTGAGATCAGGTGGCTGCCAAGAGTGTCATAACTGTATTCAATGTTATTTAATGAACGTTTTCTTATTCTTTAACAAGATCTTGAACGGCCTGTTATAACAAAAGCATAACAGAAAATCAAAGAAATTCAGACTTTGGATACTTTCGAATGTAATAAAATTTTTATCAGAAAGCTTAGCAACAAAAAAATTCAGTCTAAGAATGGATACAAATAAAATAGGCACTTAATTATTCTTTGATTGTAATAAATTTGAATCATAAATGATAAAAAAATTTGTTAGCGGTATCGATTCAGATATTTGTTATTCATATCTTTTGCTGTAGTTTTTTCTCGGATTTTAATATATATTTGTTAGAATTAGATATTTGAATCACAATACGAGGAAAGACTTTTAATTCTTCAAAGGAAATGATTTCAAGACAGTGTACATTCAGTTGATAAAACGGATTGAATTACTTTATAAACCCAATGTGGATTCTGAGACTTTTAAATAAAAATGTATCGACGCTGAAAAATATATTGATTTAGCGCAAAATATAAAGCAGCAAAAAAAAAAAAAAAAATTACTAAAATTCAATGACATTTTAATTTTTTTCTCTAATTATTGAGAATTTTTTAGCCCAAAATGAAGTTTCTATTATTAAAAATAAATGCTATATTTTGTTGTTAAATTATTATTTTATTATAATTAAATTATCCTTGTTAAATACTATTGAATTATAAATATCTTTGTAATTAAAAGTATTAAATATTATTAAATTAGAATTATAATGTATTAAATGCTTTAATAATAATATTTTATTTATTGAATTAAATTATAATTATTAATCACTATTAAATATTAGTAATTATAATCATATTTTTATTATTGAATTAAATTATAATTATTCATCATTTAGTATTTTTAAATTATAATTATTCATCATTTAATATTTTTAAATTATAATTATTCATCATTTAATATTTTTAAATTATAATTATTCATCATTTAATATTTTTAAATTATAATTATTCATCATTTAATGTTTTTAAATTATAATTATTCATCATTTAATGTTTTTAAATTATAATTATTCATCATTTAATATTTTTAAATCATAATTATTCATCATTTAATATTTTTAAATTATAATTATTCATCATTTAATATTTTAAATTTTAATTATTCATCATTTAATATTTTTAAATTATAATTATTCATCATTTAATATTTTTAAATAATAATTATTAATCGTTTTAAGTATAAACAAATTATTATCATTAAATGATTTTAATATTATTATTATGTTATTAAATTGTTATATATATATTATACAGTTAAATTATTATTAAAATCACTCTGTATTAATCTGAGATTAATAGGAACAAAAATTACTCACTTATTACGATGAATATTTAATTTTAGATTTAATTCTTGCATATTACGTTTCGGAAGAATTCAGAAACATCTGCTTGTGTATGCATTGGTTGATTCATTTTCTTACTTTTTTAATTTAATTCTTCTCGAAAATACATTCTTTCTTATTTGATGAGGTTTTTAAAAAAACATGGTTTACTTTTACATTTAATTTAAAAAGAACAAACATAAACTTAAAATGATCAATATTTTTTAAACAAACTTTACGGTGTTTGACTTTAGAATATAAGATATTACAAGATAAGAGCTTATACGCAGTCTTTTATAAACTAAAAATATATAAATTGTAGTTTTTGTTGAGATCTCAGTAGTTTATTGTGTTTGCTGTTCCAACGAGAACGTTTTTTTAAGGTTATAAATTTGCACGATCGTACTTCTAATTACGCATAAAAGGATTTAAAGATATAAATTTAATTTAAAATAATGGCTATAACAAAATGCCTGTGAATTAACAGACAATTATGTTAATTTACAAAAATTTACGAAATATTAATATGAATCATTCAGATAAAAAGTCAATTCACAAATTATTTTTAACAATTATTTCATGAAACGTTTGAATAAATTATACCTTTAGTTATAATACGCGTATATTTAGATTTTTTCCCTGTAAAAGTTTTAATCGGAAAGTTCTGTTAGACTTAACTAAACTTAATAAAGAGTTATTACGTCTTAGATTTAATGTTCGCAATCGGAAGCCAAGTGCAAAAATTGGACGTCAAATAAATTTTTAAAATCTCTGTCTATTCTGGTTCAATTATATCAAATTCGTTATTAACAAATAAGGTTATTTATAGTGCTTTCACATCCAAAGAAACAAAGTAAAAATTTTATTAAACTCAGTCGTATATATATATTGGGGATTAGAATTCAGAATTGTGAATAGAATGTGTAATTAGGATAAGCTGATAGCTAATAAAAATATTTTTTTTGCCTATTAACTTGTATATTCACACTCATAGTAGCGTTTTTCTAAGTCACAATTATCTTGTTAATAAATCAACAGAACTGAGGTTAAAAAAAATACGGCTTCGATCGATACCGAAGTATGAAATAACATAAATTAAAATGGGATTTCAAAGTGCTCTTGGGGCGTATTGTGAAGATAGATGTGAATCAGCTCTTTCATGTCTCCTTTTATCTTTTTAAACGGCGAATTACTTCGCCAATAGATCATCATGTAGCGTTAAATACTGATGTCAACTTCAATATGTATTTTTTGTAAATGTATTTTTTCAACATTTGAGTGGAATGTTTTGTTGTTTATAGATTTTGAGTATACTTTTTCGAAACTATGAAATGGCACATTCTTATTCACCTTAGGATTCATCTGATTGAAAACAACCCAGTACTTTACATTTTTCAACCATTTTTTTCCTAAAAAAGTCTTCGCTGTGCCATATTTTTATAATTTTTCTTTATCTGAAACATAATTTTGCACTTAGCCGTCAAGTCCCTGAGAGGTTCTTCAATATCCGGCTCTTAGTTAACAAGTGCAGCTCTTAACACAAGAACCCATAATATTGATAAGCAAATTGATCCTCAGCATCGATTTGCAGATTGGATTCTGTATTGATGCAGTTTATCCCGAGACATTTCATCTGTTTTACATTAGTTGCCTTGAGTGTTCTGAAATATGAAGAGTTATCTTTATATATAAATATTACAGTGAGAGATAAATATTCATGGGGGTAAGTTGCTATTCTTGGATTTTGCTTACCAGTTCAAGGACGAGAGAAATACTTGACTTATGCTTCACTAAGAGATCAAGTGTTATTTTTCTAAAGATTTTTTGCCCCTCTCGCAGTTTTCGTCAAGTATAACAAAATAGTTTTTGGATTATTTTCGATTTGGAGTGAGGAAAAGTACATTTTTTCACTGAAGTGAGAGAAGATGTGTAATTAAAAGAAATTTCTTGTGATATTTATAACAATAATTTTGATAAATATATTTTAATTTCAAAGATATTCAGAAGACTCTCATTTCATGTTCAACTATGCGAATAAGACAACAGTCGTAGTTTGGGAAGTACTCTGGAAACGTAATATCAATTGCAGTTAATATATTAATTGAAATATTATTCTCACAAATGCTTAAATATTTTTTTTATTTATTAATTATAAAAATTAACTAGTTTGTGAGTATTTTAGCTTGAAACATTCTGTTATTTTTTTAGATAAATAAAAGGGTTAAATTTAACTTTTAAATTAATAACAAATCATTCTAATAGGTATTATGTTAAATATTAACTAATTTTAATGAATTTTATTCTGTTATATAAAGGCTGAAACGAAAAAAAAGGGGATATTTAGCTACACTTGTAAGCTAATTTTTTAAATAAATATATAGTTCTGTAAGGAATATTATTTTCTTATCAAAACCATTCCGAGATATGAGTCATTCTGATAATATGCTACTCACTAAGACAAAATTATAAACAAAGACAAAATATAAAAATTATAGTTTTTTAAAAATATATTCGAATGCTTTATAGATCTTTACTTCAGAAATTCATATTTTAACTACAACAAGATTAAATTCTAACGAATCCGAATTTTTGCAGTAAAAAAAATTCTTTTGCTCACGTCACCCTATAAAAAATATAACAATGTACTGTAATATAATGCTTGTATTCAAAAAACCTCGTTTTGAATTCATCTTTTTCTTAAAACTTTTGATAAATAGAAAGAAAAAACTCACTGAAAAATGATATGTTTGATGAATCAATTTGTGTCTGTCTTATTTTAATTTAATATTAACAAAAATAAAAAAATATCAAAATTTGTTGAAATTGTGCATTTTTTTTAAAAAAAGAAATGAGTAGCCTTCATTTTTTTTTTTCATATTTCTCAATATATTCCTATCTAGTTTCCTTCTGAAAACTTATTTGGTATCTATATATATCTATGTATAAATAAAGATAAGCACACATGTTGCACATATAGAGTATAAGTATAAATATAAATATTCCCTGCATTATCACCAGTTTGAATATTGGTATGAAATGATTTTTTCCCACTTTTTAAGAAAATGAAGGGAAATTAAAATTTATTACATACCAATTAAAACTGCAATAACTTTGAGATTATAAAACATTTTTGCCATACTTTTATTTTTTTTTTAAAAAATAACGCTCTTTGCATTTTATTGCAAATTCATTCCATAACTTAGAATATGTGCAAAGATTTCGACTATGCTTCACATAAAATCTTTTT
Organism: Trichonephila clavipes; assembly: GCA_019973935.1. NCBI lineage: Eukaryota > Metazoa > Arthropoda > Arachnida > Araneae > Nephilidae > Trichonephila > Trichonephila clavipes. The sequence continues at coordinate 124,017 of BMAU01018774.1, forward strand.
GACAAACTCTTTGATAAATATTTTTTTCAATTCTTGTTTTAATAGTTTATAATGTAAATAATAAAACTGAACTCAATGGCTCAACATTCCATAGAGGGCCAAGGCCTAATGTGTCCTTCTCAGTTTCCATGACCTTGGATACTGAGGTGCATGAGCAGATGCTCCAGTCAGGTGGTCAACCTGACGCGAAACACTCAGAGTTTAGTTCCTTAGCAAGCTTGGTACTCATTTATCGACCCACTGAAGGGATGAGAGGCTAAGTCGCGACCTTACCTATCTCAGGGTTTGAGCCCCAGACCTATAACGTGGAAGCACGATACACTACCACTCAGACACTGGACTTCACATAAACAACAAGCAACAAATAATATAAATAAGAAAAAATTAACAAATAATAAAATAAATGACAACCATTATTGGTGGCATGTTTTGTAGATAATGCACTGCAGATGATTATACTTTATACTTATTTTATTTTACTTAATGTCATTACTCAATCATTGAGATTAAAAGATATTTAGTAGAAACTTGAGTAATTTGTTAAACATTTTAAATAAAATAGTTTTCAGTTAAAACAATTATATATATATATATATATATATATATATATATATATATATATATATATATATATATATATATATATATAATACTAAAATAAGGCATATATATATATATATAAATAATACTAAAAATAAGGCATATATATATATAAAGGTGTAGAAAATTTTCAAATGACAGCACATTTTTGAGGCATACTGAATTTATAAATCATAACTAAAATTATTAAGCTATACCTATCTAATATTCGTAAATCTACTATCTATATTTTCTGCTTCTTTTTTACTACTATTACTGATCTGCAGGTAACCTTATTTTTTATTATGTGCCGAGAAATGTGGAAAAATATCCATTTCTTGTTTTGCGATGAATAATAACAGTACTTCCTGGTACTTTTGAGGTTCAACTCTGAATTGTAATACAAGCTCAGCATTGAGATGGAAAATGCTGCAGAATAATGTAATAAATATTCTGTAGTGGCAATCGTGATAAAATGGCTAATTTGGCTTTCCCAATCCCATTCTCAGAGTGGGGTCAGAGTCTGCTTAATGTCAGTGCAATTGCCCTTAAGTTCTCGATAGGCCGACATAAAGGCTCAGGTGATGCTTCGGCGGTAGCAATGTCCTTCCTCGTCACAATAGGAGCCAAGTCAAAAGCCGACTTGTCGTCTGAATCTCCAAACAATGTCGTTTGGACCGCGGCCAAGGATGTTGCTTGTTGCCACTAAAAATAACTCAAAAAACTACGGCACTTGCAGTCGGGAAATGCCTACTCGGTAGATGAGCTTGGAATCTTTTTTTTATCTCGTTGTTTTCCTTTCCTCTCCCGCCCTTCTTTCATCTATTAATTTTCGGAACTCATCTTAATTGCACTCTTTATGGTCTCATAGGGTTAGGATGACGTGTGTGTGTGTGTGTGTGACAGTGCGACGTAATGTGAAAGATTCGCGAAAAGGAAAATTAACTTTTTTGTTTGTATCGCTCTTGAAAATAAATTTTGGATTCATTGTAACACAATAGGGTGAAACATGCTGGAGATAGCTCTGTTAAGAGATATGAAGTGGAGACGTCAAATGAAATGTTTAATGTTTTAAAGAAAATATGTTTTCTAATAGCTGTGTTAAAATTACGAAAGGGACCAAATATTGTTCTGCACTTTAACAAAATTGAAAATCTGAAAAGAAGTGTTTGCTTAAGATTTTCCAGTTCTTTTCTTTTCTTTCTTTCCTTTTTTTTTGCATGTTCTAAATTTGAGCATTATTCAAGGTCGCGAGGGCTAAATACATGGTATTAACGTCCTGTGATGGGCGTCAAAATGCTGGTTTGAATTCTATTTCATTGTTCGATATAATGTGAAAGGTTTCAAGCTAAGACAAACAAGGTCAAACTCTCAGGTTGGTTGTGTGAAATTAGGAGAATGAAGTACATTTCCCATATGTCGACCCAGTAGCGCACACAGGAATTTTTCAAGGGGGTGTCCGGGGTCGAAAGTTCACCATTCTTGTATCATGCTCCTTTTGATTTTGTCGATTTTTGGGAACAAAACACAGTAAAAAACTAATTCTTGAATAAATAATTAGCATTAATTAATAAAATTAATCATTAATAACAAGTAATTAAAATTTTACGTACTATATACTTAAAATTACAATAAATCGGGAAAAATCAAGGGCTTTGGGGAGGGGACCCCAGGACCCCCTTGTGTGCGCCACTGTGTCGACCTCGTCAATTGACGTTGGCTCAAAAATACGAGATCCGTCGCAAAAAGGCGGCTATTCTGTTCTGTTCAATACAAACATTGCATGGCATTAATCGACAGTTTAGAATGTATTTAATTGTGTTTTATTTTAATTACTGTTGCTATAGAAGCTGTGCGAGGTGATAGGCCTCATAGTTATGAATCAAGGTCAAGTGACGAGGTTGACACTAACTGATATCTTATTTCCGTATTTCTATAATTCGCTGCACAAAAACTTTGAAACTCCGCTCTACGTCACAAGCCCGTATTTTAATACCATAAATCTTTTGCAGAACCAGAACCTAAGCCTTTGACCCGTTTGGAATGTCATGATTTTGAAATTCATGGCCATGATTAATAAGTTGTCATGGTCTTATATAATGCAGCTTGCACAAAGCAATGTAATTTCTATCTAATTTCGAACAACTTCATACATTTCATGAGAACATGCTGTGAATTTTAGTTAGCAAATTTAACTAATTAATTTTTTTAATAATTATTTTAACTGTTATGAACTAATTTATTCCATATTTTAATCAATTTTAATGGTCCTGGATTACACACACAAGCTAATACTCCATGATAAACTTACTAAATTCAATATGATGTTACAAAATCTTGTAACAGACCAAGTTTTAGACAGTTAATGTTAATTTGTTTATATAAAAAAATCAAATTTAGCATGATATTTATGCTAATTAAAGATGTCAGTGCAAGTTTTATGGTTTTATTTATTTACAACGATGCAGTCAAATTTATCTGTTCAAAATTTAAAAAATGGCGCAATAAAAAAGGCTTAAGAGAAGTATTTGTCAAAATAAAACGAATTTTTTTAAAATGATGGCTAATACAAATAAAATGATAATTAGTTTGCTAAACTAAATGTTTCTCTTTTTAAATTTTTGAACTGTATTTAAAATACCTCACTGGGATCTTATTCTTTTTTAAAAAATGAGCTGTCAGAAAGAGAAAAGTTCGGAAGAGAGGATTTAGGTTTTGGCAGCCACAACTATGAAAAAAAATTAGCTAAACGAAAAGAAGGGAATGCTTATGTAGGACACAAGATGACACATGCTTGTTCTAAAAGTATAACAATACTGAAAATGTTTGGGGGTTATGAAAACAAAAAAAAAGCTCATAGATAAATAAGACTTTGCTCACATGTCAGTATTTAAAAAGAAAGATTCGGTTCTCTTAAAGTACATTACAAACTTTTTAATACAGTTGTTTTTAAAAGCAATTATAATTATGGGAATGTTATAATTATGGCACATACAGTGGGCCACAAAAGTGTTCGTACACTTGCAATTTCTTATAAAATTTAATGTTTTCCACTAATAAAAATTAATATATTGTAATAGTAATATTTTATGATATCTGCAACTTGTTCTTAAAGGAAAGACATACTTAATTTTTTAAAAAAGGTATAACTAATTTTTTTAAAAATTAATTATCAAAAAGTTACTAAAAAATTACGCCACTAAAGTCTTCGTACACTTAACAAAAATCTCAACTTAGCTTTAAATATTGTATTTCTTTCTTAATTTAGTACTTAGTAGGATATCTTTTAGTATTCACAACAACTTTTAAGCGTCTTGGTATAGATTTAATCAGTTTTTTGTAATTTTTGCATCGATTTTCCACTATTCATCTGTGATTATTGTTTTTACTTCACATTATGCGTTTATATGTCATGTTTTTTTTTTTTTTACACCAAATTCTCACCAAATATGTTCTACTGGCCTAAATAAAGTGATTGAGGAGGTGTTTTCATAATTTGGGGACAGTTATAGAGACACCAGTAGCGTACATTGAGAGCAGTACACTTGGCGTCATTATGCATTAAAAAATGAAGTCGTTTCCAATATTCAAATTTTGGGCGGATAATTTAAAATTTCTCTTTAAAATATTTAAATAGAGCTCATGATTTCCAATATCAACAAAAAATACCAAATTACATAGTTCTGTGGCCGATTTACACCCCCACGCAAGAACACTTCTACCTCCAGGTTTTATAGATCCAACTAGATTCTTGGAATTAAGTTTCAGAAAATTCAAAATTGACAGTAAATTGATTGTGATGGCAGACAATTCAACAATTTTTTTTCCGATAGGCCTATAATAGCTTGTAAATGAAAAAATAAGGAGTTTAATCCCATAAATTTATGTGGAACAAGAACTCCTTCACTTCCATGGTGAAGTATGGAATTGAAGGTGTTCTGGCGTGAGGGTGTAAATGGGCCTCAGAGTTAGGTAATTTGGTATTTTTTCATGGTATTATGAATCATGAGCTCTATTTAATTATTTTAAAGGGAAATTTTAAATTATCCGCCCGAAATGTGGATATTGGAGACTACTTAATTTTTTAACAGGGTAATAACGCCAAGTGCACTGCTCTCATTGTACGCCACTGGTGTCTCTATAACTGTCTCCAAATTATGAAAACACCTCCTCAATCTCTTTATTTAGCCCAGTAACGTGGCTGTAAAAACAATAATCACAAAAGAATGGAGGAAAATCGATGCAGAAATTACAAAAAACTGATTAAATCTATACAAAGACGCTTAAAAGTTGTTGTGGACACTAAAATATATCCTACTAAGTACTAAATTAAGAAAGAAATACAATATTTAAAGCTAAGTTGAGATTTTTGTTAAGTGTACGAAGACCTTTGTGGCGTAATTTTTAGTAGCTTTTTGATAATTATTTTTTTAAAAAAAAAAAAAATAGTTATACTATTTTTAAAAAATTAACTATGTCATTTTATTAAGAATAAGTTGCAGATATCATAAAAAAATTGCAGTTACAATATGTTAATTTTTATTAGTCGAAAACATTAAATTTTATAGGAAATTGCAAGTGTATGAACACTTTTGTGGCCCACTGTATGTAGAATAAAGTTGAATACAAAAATGAAGGGCAATAAATTCAAAAAACTTGGAGGTGAAATATGCTTTTTGTGAAAATATTAAAAATAGACTGGGGATTTTATGTTTTTAAAACTATTTTATTTCATTTTACAATATGTTTAAGCATCCAAGAGCATCCCTATATTTTAAAATTTAGAGTTCTAAGCATTCCTAATATTCACCTGAAACTAATTTATGCTAAAAATTCCATAAATCTTTACAGACAATATTGATAGGTAGCTGTTAGTTGAGCAGTTAGCGATTATCAGTGCAGAGATTTTTACTTTGAAAATTTGACTAATCAACCAATACGACAACTTTGTTCCGTAAATACAGGCATTTATTGGCTTGGATAGTGTATGAATTCCATTTTAGAAAATTCACGTATAAGTCTTATTGGAAATCTGATTCGAAACCTCATCGTAAACTCGAAGCTTCTGTAATTTTGTGGGAGTAACAATTCCGAGTATTTCAGATGCATCTGCAAATATTTGAGATTGGTTAATTTGTGACTAACTTCCTCTTAACTCAGTGCATCGCGAACTTTCAATACTCGCGACCCACTATTCAATCATCATTTTCATCTCGCCCCCCTCCATACCATAACATTGTATTGAATTCAATATTACTATACTTTGACACTTAAGCTATAGTGTGTGTGTACGACTTTAACCTCTTATATGCCACCAACGTACATGAACGTTTCGCTCAGCCAAAGCATTAATCTTCTGGACGTATATATACGTCTTTCCGAAGTACGATCTTTTCTGTGCACTGTATCCATAAAATTATTCCTAAGGCTTTGGAATACAATAAAAGGACCTTGAGAATCTTCGCAAAGGATTTACTTATTTATTCCTTTCTCCCCCGAAAAAAACCCATCAAAATACGTGCGTCTACGTGGAAAACTGTGGCATTGGGAACCAAACTACGTAACTTTTAATCGGCAGTTAAGGAATTAATTATAAACCGTACAAATCATCAAGATCAGTGTTAATACAAGCCAATGGGGTCGCTGGTAATTATCAAAATTGTTCTTAAATTAATATTGTTAAATTATTAATATAATACATTGTACAGTACGGATACTTTTATGAGTGTATTATATCAGTGTAAATGTATATTTTATATTTTATTATGTCAGAAAGTATTTTGTTTGCTTATTTTCAATACATTAATAATGTTTTACAAAATCTTTAGTTTTAAACTTTTCAATATGCTCGCGCCCCTTGTAGAGTTATCACGCCCCTCAAGGGGGGATCACCCCACAGTTTGAGAAACGCTGCCTTAACCCTTGAGTATAGGGACAGTTAGTTTAGTAAAATCTTGAAATGGATCATTTGTGTCTGAAGTTATTTCCTGGTGTTTGGGGGCATGACTAGTCCTACTCTAAGGGCGGCTTAAAGCCCCTATTTCTCGATTGATTGATTGATTTAATATTAACGTCGCACTGTTCAGCTACACGAGGGCTTTTGGCGACGGACCACGTAATTTTGAAAAATGGTCAAGTCCCTATTTCTCGAGTACGCAACTCTCGAAGTTTAATAGACAGGATTTGAGAGAACCATGACTACCCGAACTGACATCCCACGTCAACAAAAGGATTCTGAATGTCGACATATTTAACATGCCTCAACCTATGATCTATCAACCTCGAATTGGTAGCCGGAGTGTTGCGGGTTCGAGTCCTGATGCTGCTGAAGCCCTACTGTGTGGAGGAACAATGCGTCGATGCTCAATATTTTTCCGTTAGTGTGCTGTGAAGAGATGGTGTCAGCTCAAGTGTCAAACTCGTTATTTGACCAAGGTTAAAAATTACAAGGTCCGTCGCCAATAACCCTAGCTTTGCTTTATAATTCGACACATCAATATAACACTCACTCACTCATGATCTATCGATCTAGACCAGGGGTCGGCAACCTATGGTACGTTTGCCACACGTGGCATGAGGTACAATTCTCGGTGGCACTCCGCAACACTCTACAAATGTGTCAATTTTTGAGTGGTTGGAAGTTGATAAACTTGAAATGGACCTTTTTGACAAACATCTTAAGAATTATGAACATTTAAGGGGAATTATGAAAAAGTCTGAAAGATAACTCTGAAGATAAATTTACAGAGCTATTTTGTAAATTTATCTTAAGATTACTGTCAGTACAATTTTAATTTTTTAAAAAAATTTCTGAAAGAAAGTTATATTTTATGCTATTTATATCTTTATGTTAAGAAATCTTTAAATGGTACAAAATTAATACATAATAAAACTGTAAATCTATATTTTTGATCTCTATTCTCTAACTCTGGATGCGTAATTACGGGAATCAGATTACTTCAATAATGCCCTACTGTGTGGGACATTGAATTATATTAGTAGATCGGTTTGGCACACCACAACTTAAAGGTTGCTGACCCCTGATCTAGACTATGACCTCTTGACTACCGCGGCCACGATAATTCTGGTGAAGAATAGTTGTGTTTCATCCTTTACTAGCTTCTACATAAATCCAGAAGCCGTCCAAGATTTAATTATTATTGAACTTTGCTTTCCAGAGTCGTTTATCTCCGGTGGTGAAAGACAGCTTCCTTGGCAAGGATTATGAGACTCTTAGCCACGAGCTGTCCGACACCATGGAGCGGGAAAGTGACCTGAGGGAGCAATTGAAGTTCAGCGAGGAAGAAGGAAAACAGGCCAGGAGGAAGATACTGGCTTTAGAGCAAGAGAATGAGACTCTCATGTTGCAGATCAAAAAGCTTACAAACATCGTGAGAAACAAGACTGGCGTCAAAGGTAAGATTTGGATCAACATCCACATTGCAGTAGCTTAATGTTGTAGAAGTATTGGGTAAGAAAATATCGGAAATTGGAAAAAATATTTGCAAAATGTAAAAAGAAACAAACACAGAGTCATGCTTAATTATTATTCAATGAGATCGCCATTCAAATTGAAGATTTAATTCTTGATATATAAAATATATATATATATATATATATATATATTATATTTATTCTTTAATGTCATAACTATCCATTTTAAGAGAGGTATATATAAGGAAATTTTTATGGAATATGCTGAGATATGAGAAATGTTTATTTGTGGTTAATTAACGTTGTTGTTACTCATGCCACCTGAGCGGCAAAGGCCAGATCGAGGCCCACGAAATTCATCATGGCAAAGGGCTAATTGACGCTTAGCCATAGCTTTGAGCACCATACAGGTGATAGTACGATTTGGTCCGTTGCCACCCCAATTTTGAGGGAGGACACCTGGGGGGTCAGGGGCCTCCAACTTCTCTTCCCCATCCACCAATTACACGAGAGGACTTGCGGCTCGACGGCTATTTAGAGTACCCCCTGCCGCGAAGGCACTATACATTTACAAACATCCATATCTTCTACGGGATTCGAACCCAGACTCTCACAGCAGTCAGCGTCGCTAACCACTATACCGGATGGGCGACTGGATAATTAATGTAAATCAGAAGAATAACGCAAGAAAGAAGATTCAGTTCCTTTATATTGTAAATTTTTCTTAGAACAATTGACTTAAGACTTTTTTTCGTTTTTTTTAATTTTCTTTTTAATCTGGATTTCCTAAATATTAATATCATAAATTAAAGTCATTATGGATTATTACTAACACTAGTGTTCATACTTTTATTTAGACTATACTAATTGATAGAGCTGTTATTAGTTCGAAGACTCATAAAAATCAATTATGTTATTGGTATTTTAAGTAATTCTATTTTTGAAGCTGGAGTATGTCAGTAGAACTATTCAAATTTCGAAAGTAGTAAAACGAAAGTAGTATTGAAGAACTGATATATTGGTGAAAAGTCGCAAAAAGCAGGTATATTGAAAGATACTTTATATTTATAATGTTTATCAAATAGAATAATGTCTGTGTAAGAGTGTTTAACTGTAAGATAATATTAAAGGCAGTCCAATCAATATATTGAAATAACTTTACAGTATGAAATAATTAATCCTCTGACCGGAACATAAATTTTTTTGCCGCACTGAGAAAAATCCGTCTGACAGACGGGTACGTAAATTTTTGAATTTTATTACCTTAAGGTATCTGACTACGTTCGGAATCGTGATTTCAAAAAAGCACATAAATGGATAATTTTCATGATATTTAGCTTCACTTAGATTAGAATACATGTATAAAAATGTTTTAAGGTCATTTTGACAAAAAAATTATTTAAATACAATATTTCGGCAAAAAATTAACTTAGAATAACCTTTTGTGAAAAATACTTCTATTATAATAATATTTTGCCTGTATATATCTCAGACCTTTGTACAGAGGCTCAACTATTATTTTCGAAAAATTAACATTATTTTCAGAGTTACAACCCTTTAAAATAATTATCGGCGTTTTTTTTCTTAAAATTTCTCCCCTCTGTTGTCGTAAAACATGGATAAACCCACTTCTAAGTCATATATTTCAAAAATTCTAGTTGAGCCTCTGTAGAGAGGTCTGAGCTATATACAGGCAAAATATTATTATAATAGAAGCATTTTTCACAAAAGGAGAATATTTTGAAAATTGGTCATTCTATGTTCGTTTTTGTAAGATGTTTTTGAACCTCTCTACATGTCGCGTTTTTAGTAGCATCAGGACTCGAAGCTGCAAAACAAAAAAAAGGGAAAATGTAAAAACGAATATATTCAATTTATTTAACAGAGCAACTAAATATTTAATAGATGATCATATATATTATATACAAGTATATTTTTTATATATAGATCTGAAATACTAATTTTTCTGCCAAAAATCTATAATTCTTTTGAGAAAAAAGGGAAAACAAACTGTTTCTCTTAAACACTTGGAACATTAGCTGTACTACGAAGTAAGTGAAAAAATTGTTGTGGCTTAGCATATGTAACGCTGAGTTTTCAATGTTAAGAAAAACAACATATCGGAATATATTCTTTAAAAATGAAAATAATATTATTGTCATTCATAATTAAACAGTAATAACATATAAATAGGAAATTGATATTTTTGGGAGTTTGTGTGTGAATAATCATCCATAATGAATTCTTAATTTACCTGAAACATAATAAAAATTGATTTTTTGATCATTTACTTCGAGGAATTTTTTAAATTCTTTTTGGAGAACAAATTCTTGTATTCTTAAGGTATCCGACTACGTTCGGAACCGTAATTTTGCAAAAGCGTATAAATTGATAATATTTATGATATTTATAGTGTCACTAAGGTAAGAAAATGAATGCACATATAAAAATGTTTTAAGAATAATATTACAATAAAAATTATTTAATTACAATATTTTGATAAAAAATGAACATAGAATGACCCATTTTCAAAATATTCTCCTTTTGCAAAAACTGCTTCTATTATAATAATATTTCGTCTGTATATAGCTCAGACCTCTGTACAAGGGCTCAACTAGAATTTTTGAAATATATAACTTAGAAGTGGGCTTATCTATGTTTTACGACAACAGAGGGGAGAAATTTTAAGAAAAAAACACCGATAATTATTTCAATTGGTGGTATCTATGAAAATAATGTGAATTTTTCAAAACTCATAGTTGCGCCTCTGTACAGAGGTCTGAGCTATATACAGGCAAAATATTATTGTAATAGAAGCATTTTTCATAAAGGGAGAATATTTTGAAAAAAGATTATTCTTAGTTAATTTTTTGCCAAAATATTGAATTTAAATAAATTTTTTTTGTCATAATGTCCTTAAAACAATTTTATACATGTATTCTAATCTAAGTGACATTAAATATCATGGAATTATCCATTTATGCGCTTTTTTAAAATCACGGTTCCGAACGTAGTCGGATACCTTAAGCTTTTAATTTGTCTTTAAATAACCAATCATGGACCTTCTTCCATTCAAAACACAATATTATTTGTGTACAATATACAAATTTAAACTACTTGCTATCTTCTAAGAGAGAGAGAGTAGTTTCATTTTATTAAAAAATGTTCCTTTTTCGTGCAGAGATTGTGCCATAAATAAGTGAAGCCATCTGCCATTCTAAATTAAGCTATTTGTCGTCAAAAGCAAACTCTCTAATATTACGTTATGTGATATTTGTGTAGTGTTCAGCATTTTCTGCGAGTTGTTTTCGTTGTCAGTCATATGTGAGATTTTTATTAGATCTGAAATAAGAGAGTTGCCGGCTCTCTTTTATAAATAAGCATTCAAATATAACTAGAGTCTTCATATATATTTTTAATACCTGAAACATAAAGATATGACTCAAATTTAAAAAATATAGAGGAATTTCCTTAAAAAGTAATCGCTGAAAAAATAAAGTTCATTTTTATTAAATACGTGAATACGGGAAATAGGAAAAAATAATCAAACAACTGTTAAATATCACATGAGTTTTAAAAAATGAGTATTACTGAAATGAAATAACTATATTTCGCAATTCTACGAAAATAAGAAGGAAACAAAATGAAAAACAATAAAAAAAAAATGCAATGAAATGTATGTATTTCCCTTCTGGACTTAGAAAAAACGCCATTAATACTTAACTACATAATAGTTATGCATCTTACCAGAGAGTTTAAAGAATTAAATTTGGATAATATATATATATATATATATATATATATATATATATATATATATTGCCTGTGATAAATATACAGGTAAGAGATATTATATACTACCTTATCTTAAACTAAAACTAAACTGAACTCAATAACGCAACATCCCATGAGGGCCAAGGTCTACTGTGCCCATCTCAGTATATGTGACCTTGGGCGCTGAAGTTCAAGAGCAGATGTCCCTGTTATGTGGTCAGTCTAGCGTGAAACCCCCAGTGCTTTGTTCCCAAGAAAGCTTGGTACTCATTTATCGGCCCATTGAAGGGAGGAAAAGCTGAGTCAACCTTGCCCAGCCTGGATATAGGACCCCGGACTTGTAGTTTGGAAGCGCAATACACTACCACTCGGCCTTTTCTTAATTGCTCATAGTAAACAAATGAATCTCACTAATTAATGCCAACAATTTTCTTACAATGAAACTCGTATCTTAAATTCTTCATTAAAGTAAAATAAAACCCTTTTAACTCAAGTTTTTATTTATAATTTTCTGAAATTATTGCAAGAAATTAATTTTTCATATTTTTTAATATTTTTAACTGTCACAGTAAAATTCAGAATTTAAAAAAATTAAAATTTAAATGTACAGATTTTAAAGTGTTTTTGTTTCAAAGTGTACTATTAAATAAAAAGAAACTTGTATTGGATTTTTTCCCATTAAATTGTAGATGAAGATGCCGAAAAGGATGAAGTATCTTCAGAGAACTTGAAGATTCAGCTGGAGTTGATGGAACAAGAGATGAGTGTTCTCCGTAGGAAAGTGGATGAAACGGAGAAAGAGAACGAAAATCTGCAATCGGAAGTCAAATACCTACAAGAAAAAGTTATCAATCAACCACTCATCGAGGTAAATATGAAAACAATAATTATCAACAGAATCAGGCAGTTTACCACGGAGCATAAGCTGCCAGATATAATTTTTGAAGGATTATTCGAATTCAAAATATTTAACGTTATATTTATTCTTTTCCAAATCATGTTTGACACTTCGTAGTTCTTTAAGTATTTGTCTTCTTAGAGTTTGTAAAACTTTTTTTTCTTTAGTTTTACTCCTTCAAATAATTTTCTATAGATTTCTAAAAGGAAATACAGGAGAACGTCGTTTATTCGAACGTTTATTATCCGGAACGTCAAATATCCGGACCAGTTTTCTTTTTAAACTTTGTAGACTTCAAAGATGACCAAAGGGAGGAGATCACTGACTTTGTCCTATCGATCCCGGGATTTCAAGAACGTGATGAAGAAGATGTAGAAACCTGGATGGCATACAATGCAGAAGACTGTGGATTTCAAATGCTAAATAATGACGAGATTCTGACTTTCGTGCAAAAAGAATCCGACCCTGTCAACGATGAAACGAATGACGACGAGGACAACAATAACAACGAAAGTAGAAAGGGTCCATCAAATGCTGACGCGTTTTCTCAGTTAGAGACAGCTATGGAGGGTTACAAACAGCAATCAGAGTGCTGTCCTACTCAACTACTTCTGCTCAAGAGAATCAGAGACCTTGTGCAGCGAAAAAACGAAAGTGTACAATGGTATAGCGAAAAATAAGTGATTATTTTCCACAATGAAAGTAAAATTGCGACATTTTGCACCTATTTTGCTTTTTCTTCAAGCACTTTCCCACATGTGATGATTTTCAATATTCGGTTTTCGGTTTTCCGAACAATTGCGTATCCGAAAGGTGTCCGATCCCAATTGATTCGGATAAATGTCGTCCTACTGTATGCACATATTTTTTAAAGATATTCATTTGTTGAAGTTAGAACAACATATAACAAATTCTTCAAGTATTAAATTTTTTATTGCTCCAGGGTTTTTTTAACAAAGGTTACCATTAATCATAGAAATTTCAATACAAATAAATTAATAAAAAAATATAAAAAAATTTATATCTGGAATTTTTTTCTAACAAGAATATTTTTCTTACCAGAAACTGGAGGAATTTTTTTTAAGCCAGCTAAATATTAATTTTAAAGTAGCTTATACTACAAATATCCAAATCTTTTATAAAAAGTACAATTACTCCAATGTTATCTTAAAAATTGAAGTTTGAAAAGTCTGTGAAAAAACGAAAGTCTACGTAGATAAAAAAAAACATGTTAGGTGTTTGTTAATGACTTACAGTTTAATATTAACTGTTGATAGAAACTGTTTAGAATGGTTTTCAGATTTAGAATTATTCCAGTATGCATTTTAACTATTTAAAACTTTGAAATTTATAACATCATGATAAACTTTTCATTTTCATTGTATTTACTTATATCGCTTTAAGTAAGAGCTTGTCCATCATAAAAGTATTGATTAATATACGCGAGACATATTTTGTCAATTGTTTTCAGCTACCAGAGCTTCCCAAGGACGCTGGAAGTCCGGGAGTATACTGGGAGAACAAAGTTAGGCTGCAGGAATATGAAATCCGGGAAACACGCAAAAAGCTGATTGAGAAAGACAGAGAGATTGAAAGATTGAACACAGAAGTTGAGATCTACAGGAAGAAAGCGTCTAAAATGATGGTCAGGAGCAGATCCTTGGACAGTGATATTCAAGTAGATTTGAAAAGGCAATTGCAGCTAGTGGAACAAGAAGCCAGCATATTGAGGCAGAAGGTAAAATATTTGTTTTAATCTATGGGTCTCATTGTAAAAAAAGTAAAATTTGCTGGGCCTCACATACAACATTTTTTCAACAAATTGAAATAAAAATTAACTCTTGTGTAATTTTATTAAAATAAGTTAACTTCTTTTTATTGTAATTTTTAAAAAAATTTGAATTAGATATGTATAGGTACACATATTTATTTTAAATTTGTAAAAGTTTTTTGAAATTTAGTTTGGATTTCATAAAGATGGAAAAGAATTCAAATTAAAAAATAAGAACTTGCTTTTGTTGAACAAGCAAATCAGTATCGGGTCCAATAGACGAGGTTGCAACTCTTAGTACATTTTCAAGATGTTTATCAGTGATCTTTGTCCTATTTTTGTTTTTTGCATGCTTCATTCTTGAAAATATTTGTTCACAAATACAGGCACTGCCAAAAACTGAAGACATTAATAAAGCATGGTTGTGAAAATTAAAATATTTATCGCGGAGTAGGTAATCTTTATAAAACTGTAGTAAAGAAACATTCTCAAATTTTTCTTTCAGTTAAATGTCACTTTGCAGTTCAATGCATTCTATTTGAAGATTTGAAGGTGATTTATTCATTTCTAGAGAAAGTTAGGTGGAAAATATGTTGAAATGAATTTTTATGAATTTTTTCAAAAATCTTGAAACCTACTTTCAAACTCTTTGATTAAATAAAAAAATTAACGCAGTATATTTTGTGTAACTCACAGATTTATGTGCAGCCAAAGTTCTGAAATGTGTCAAATCTTACTTTTATTTGATTGTGCCAAAACTTCAACTTTCTTTCAAACTCTGTTATTGTTTGAAATATAATATTAATAAACTGATTTTTCCTTGAAGTCTCAAATTTAAATTATTCAAATGTTTTGTTAAGTCTACTAAGAAAGCTAAATCTCTAAAACCCAATCTTCGTCTTCAAATTCAGTCACAGCCATGATTTCATATAGGCACAGATTCTCATGGCATACTAAGATGTTTTTATTTAAATTTTTATTTCAAAATAAATTTCAATGAATCGGTTATATAAAAAAATATTGCAAACACTTATTTTTTAATAAAAATGGGTAGATTTAAATATTTTCACGATTTGCGTTTGGGTCGCGTTTTAAAGGCTTTTGGCACTTTAGACAAGCCTGTTTTAAACTATATTTGGAAATTTGGAATTAAAATGAAAAAATTGTAATTCATTTCATTCATTCATTTCATCATGTGTTTTATGTTCATGGTAAGTACATTTTTGAGCAATAATAAAGTATATTTGAACAAACGAAAATAAATGCTTGATAAAACTACACATTGATGCAAACTGGATTGACACATTCATAAAAAGAAATTACACTTTGTGATGTATTTTTCTTATGTGATTTTTATTTATTTCTTGTCCAAACAAACTAAAACAAACAGTTATGTACTAATATTTATTCTTAGCAACCTTATAGTCTTGCAAGGGTTAATACACTATATCTTAAGGTGGAAGTAATTTGTTTTACTTCATTTTAATTCGATTTCTGAAATAAATTAGTATTATTAATACTTAAATGTTTCATTAATTTTCTAGTTTTGCAAATGATCGCCATTTCGATGTAATTAGGCAAATAGTTTGAAAACGATATCTGAAGTTTCAAGACATTTGTATGAAATCTACAAATGCCGAACATAAGCACCTAGGCCAGGGGTGGCGAACTTTTATGGATCAACGAGCCATTTTTTAAAAAAGAAGTGTTTAATGAGATACAAGACGTGCCATCAAATAATTTTGACTTGTGATGGAAAAATAATAAAACTGCATACTAACAAAACACAAAACTCTTTGTTTACCACGAAAAAATACCTTTTGCACTGTATAGTTGTAAAGGTTTTAGTTCGTGTACGTTTGGTTCACTTGTAAATCAAATTAATGTAAACATTAATGTGACTTCTGTTGTCGCAGATTGGACGACAAATGATTTATATTAGGATTGTAACGTGTTACTTTTAGTAGAATGCATGCTAAATTGGAGTCATCTGCCAAACCGTTTCTAAGCAATTAAGTTTTGTTGTTGTGGTTTACTCTTTTGACAAGAGAATTAGTGATATGTTTCAAAATGCCGTTTTACAGACGATATGTTCTATATACCACTATTCCAGAACATAAAACACACACTGCTTTGTCGCCTCAACTAATAATGCCATATTTCTAATTCACTAAATTTGAAATTCTCTGTTACACCTACTATTTTGCTTTTTTTTGTTCTTTTGCTGAACTAGTCATGTTAAATAACAGTTAAAAATCCTAAATATAACACAAATAAACTGTAAAATATAGTTGTGTCAATGAAATTGACTATGCTATGCGTAGACAAACTTTGCATCATAAGCAAATTGTTGTCCACGACGAACGAGTGTGCGCCCCGCAACCGATCATTCGCGTTTGTCCGTAATACTTCATAGTGAACTTAGTTACTTTGAAATAAAAGGCAAACCATTTTAATCACTGGCGTGCCCAAAATAATGCCACTGGTTCGCCATCCCTGACCTAGGCTATTAGTTCAAGTACTCTCCAATACTTTTTAACAATACACTCAGAAATAGAAGATGCAACACAATTATTCAAATGTTGCCAGATCATAGGTCCTTCCGAATCACATGAAACACAGTTTGGGGAGACCACCACTCATATTCTGTAGAGGTGGCAACGCAAACATTGCATATAAATGGTTACGTACGAGAATGAGAGACTAATGTGTATATCTGAATATGAAACAATATTTCAAGGTTCTTTGCAAGGAGTTGTGATTAATTTACGAGACTATGAATGGAAACAGAAGATTGGGATCGAAATAATATTCATACCAAGGTAATTTAAACTGATGCGTCACCTCAAACAAACATTCCCAGATAAGGAAAATTATATGAAGTAGGAAAAATTTTTAAGATTGCCACATATTTAAATTCACGTGACTTTATAGATTTGCGGCTTTCAAAGCAAAGAATTTCTTTTTTTCTTGGATGGTATAAGTTTTCAGAGATACAGTTGTGATGTTCCTCCCCTTGGAAGTACATCTCTCGAAGCATCAGCGTGAGCTAGAGGTGTAGGATTAGCGAAAGAACTAGGATCAAACATTATCTTAATATGACTTTATTAAGATATTCAACTTAAACCTTTAACAAATCCAATTATAATAATTAATATGAGAGAATCTACGATGACGCACTACGCAACACACAATATATATATTTATAATAAGACCTAACCCAATTCAGACCAATATCAATAAGCGAACCGCCTAATCCTCGATTCTAATATTAAGTAATCAATCCTACCTTATTATAGTTTGTAGTAGCTCTTGTCTTTATATGCAATGGGATGAAACTGTACGGCTTCCTTCTAATCGATCACCAATATATGTATCCACGTCACATAGAACTCATTCAAACTTGAAACACGAACTGTAGTAACTATCAACTGTCACAACCCACATCAATTGTCTAACATTCCTTTACATTGCCATCTCGCTTACTCTAATATCCGATATTTAAAATGCATCTCTTATTCACATTCCATTTCTTGGATTTGGTTGGAAAAGAGTTGCTATTAATTCTGGCCCAAAGAACCCAATGGACTTGTTAAAGAAAAGACGCGTGAGATGTCACACAGTTCACATTTACTTTTTATTTTGATTCATTAGGCTAGTGTTAATAGCGGGAAGGAGGACGACGACGCGTGGATTTAACAAATCCGTTAACACGTTTCATTTTCAATGATAGGAAATCTTATATCATTTGCTTACTTTTCATCATTTTATTTATTTATTTTTTGTCCTAAGACTTTCTGTGAAGAATATTTATGTAAACATTTTATAGTCTATTTCTTTAGAATAATTTATATTTGTAATATTTTAGTACATTTTTATTCTTCATACGGTATAATAAGAGAGAGAGAGAAGTCGATAATCAGAATATATGAATAAATGTTTATTCATTTAAGAACAAAAAATGTAAAAAAACGCAATAAACCATTTGTATTTAAGGGTATTCAATAAGGGCATTCAAAATTTTAATATTTTCGTTTAAAATTTTATGCTAAAAATTAACAATGAATATTTATAAAATCGAAATGAAATGCATACACATTTTTAATTTAGTAAGTATTCATTAATATAAATAAAAATTTCAAAATAAAATGCCAAGTTGAATTATAATAGAAATTATTTTTCAAACATTTCTCTTTAATTTAGACTAACCTTATATATATAAAGTATGTAAAATCTTGAGTTGGAAATCTTATTTATGGAAACTGATTAATTGCATTAAATGAAGAGATACCACACATATTTATATTTTGTCTATTTCTTAAAAACTACGTAAAATAACTTTGTAAGAAAAGTTTATCTGTGTGTGTGTGAAAACGGTTTTTCTATTACCATTAGGTCAATAATTTAGAGACCGAGAATGAGAAGCTGACAATGGAAAACAAGCGCATGACCCTAAGGTTGACGAAGAAACCACCTCCATCCTCAGCGGACATCTTACAGATGGAAAACATGGAGCTGAAGCAGAAACTAGAGGATCAGCAAAGGAAACTGGAGACAATGAGAGATGAGCTGGAAAAAGCTGCCCAAGAAAATCCAGTCCTCATTCAGGTAATCATATCACATATTTCTTATATTTCATATTTTTCTTACTGCACCGTATTAATGTAAAGGGTGTTTTTTAGAGGTATAGAACTTTAAATTGCAATACAACAACGATGTATTATTCGATTGACATGAATTTTTTTATTCGAAAGATAATCTTGTGGCATTACATTTTAAATATGATTTCTGGCATATGACTGCCACGTCTGGCTCGGATGTAGTTCAATCTGGACGTCCAATTTTCGATGACTTTTTCCAACATTTGTGGCCGTATATCGGCAATAACACGGCGAATGTTGTCTTCCAAATGGCCAAGCGTTTGTGACTTATCCGCATAGACCAATGACTTTACATAGCCCCACAGAAAATAGTCTAGCGGTGTTAAATCACAAGATCTTGGAGGCCAATTCACAGGTCCAAAACGTGAAATTAGGCGGTCACCCAACGTGTCTTTCAATAAATCGATTGTGGCACGAGCTGTGTGACATGTTGCGCCGTCTTGTTGGAACCACAGCTCCTGGACATCATGATTGTTCAATTCAGGAATGAAAAAGTTAGTAATCATGGCTCTATACCGATCACCATTGACTGTAACGTTGTGGCCTTCATCGTTTTTGAAGGATTCCACCAACCTATAAAGCGCACCACAGTCAGTTTTTCTGGATGTAACGGTGTTTCGACATACATTTGTGGATTAGCTTCACTCCAAATGCGGCAGTTTTGTTTGTTGACGTAGCCATTCAACCAGAAGTGCGCTTCATCGCTAAACAAAATTCGCTTATGAAAATCGACTATTATTTTCGAAATAAAATTGCACAATTTGAAAGCGTTGTTCAGGCGTGAGTCTATTCATGATGAATTGCCAAACCAAACTGAGAATAAATCACTTAACAGCTGTTAAATCGGTCGCCATCTTGGAAAGTAATGCCAACTTAAACTTCTGTACCTGGGAAAAAACACTCTTTAGTTTGGAGAGGGGGGCAGCTCAGTTGCCGTTACTTGACCAAGTTTCAAAATAACGTTAAAAACCGATCGTCATTAGCCCTCGTGTTGCTTTATCAAGTGTGACATCAAGAAACACTCACTCAACTTATGACAATCGAGATATTGTTATACACTTCACCACGTTAACATGCGTTGGTTATTGTTGATGAGAAATTTAAATAACGTGAGGGTTGCTTATAACTGAAACTTAAAATGAATTTTGGTCAGCATTCCTTCCAAAAATTTCTAAAATAGAAAGTTGTCATTTAAGTTAGTCATTATAACTTCCATATTTCTAGTGATAGTTTCACAACTAATATTGATACTTGAGGTCAAGTGTCATAGTTTATTTTACTACACTGTGGTATTTGGACACGAAAGTTTAAATCTAGCATTTTAACGATTCGTGTGTTCAAGATTATCCCCAATTCCATTTAGTATAATTAATTCTTTAGGATTATAAGCCAAGAAGAGAAAGCCTGACTTCCCTGCTTTCTGAGAATGAGAACGATCTCATAGCATCCCTCAAGAAGCGCCTTAAGACCAAAGACGAAGAATATCAGAGCGTTCAGACCAAGGCAGTGCAGCTGGAGGTGGAGAATAGTCGCCTCAACAGAGAATACAAAAAGCTCAAGGAAGCTCTGGGATCCAAGAAAAAACCCATGAAAGCTATCAGGGACTCAGCTACAAGGATAGAGCTCAGGGAACTGGTCAGCGAGTTGCAGGACGATATTAGTAAGTTAACTATTGAATTCATCTTTGAGATCTATGTAAATGTTAAATGAATTTTTCCTTGATTATTGGCGTAAGAATCGACAATATTTGAATAACATAAAACTCTTCTTAAATAGTCTGTATAAACTTAATACAATAATTATTAAGTTTAGAACTAATTTGCTATCGATACTAACCTTTGGTCTGATTTTGAGAAATCACACCAAAAAGATGTTTGGTGGTCATTCTAATATTATCACTTGGCGAAATTTGACTATTATTTGGCGGAAAAATCCTTGGCGTGCCAATTTCAAATTAGTTCAAAAAATTTAACATTAAAATTGCACAACTGAATTAAACATACGCAATTAAATTTAACACTAAAACAAGTTTATTTAAATACGAAAAAATATAATGTTTAAAATTCTTTTTCAGTAATTTAGATATTCAATTTTATTTAATACTTATCTCTCTTTTGTTATAATAACTTAATGATATTTTTCACAAAATCTTGGGCATCTGGCATGTTGTGTGGAATTTTCTTCCCTTACATATTAAATTCATTTTTAGTTTATTTCAATTAAGGATGGATCGTAAGGAATAAAAAAAAGTAGAACCCTAAAATTTTCATGTGCTCTCATTTTCAGGTGAGCTCCAAGTCAACCTGAGGAGTCGAGAAGTCCTACAGGAAGGGTTAGAAGAAGAATTAGAGAAGGTTAAGAAAGAATTGAAAGATGCCCAAAAGGAATTAAAGTACAAAGAGGATAGGCTACAATTAGAGATGGACAAGGGTAGACACGAGAAAGAAACTCTGCAGAAAGAAATTGATACTCAAAAGTGAGAAAAAAATTGCTTTTCTTTTTGCCTAAAGAATAAAAATAAAACTATTCAAATCCCGTATTTTATGTTTTCTAATTACAGAAAATATTAAATGGATTACAGCAAGGGATTTATCAACCAACCACTACAACATCACAGTACACAAAACGAAATGAAATCATTTACACTGAACTGAACCGAATAAAGAGCCCACATCATTTCATAAAATGAGTAGAAAACGCACCAATTAAGTAATTATTTAATTCATCGCTTAATTAAGCTCTTTATTAACTGAATAGAAATAAGCGCTTGGAATTTTAGAACCAGAATAATTTCCACTGAAATAAATATGCACTGCTAAACTGGTAAGAGTACGTAACAAATTACTTTGATTTTAAGCGGACGCACTGCAATATATATCATTTCGTCAGCTAAACAGTCAATTAAACTGTCTGTCATTTAAACTAAGGCTAATTAAAGAGCTCTTGTAATCCATAGGAATGTTCATATAAAAATTGAAAATCTTAGATTTGTGTATATATCTATTTTAGAAGTCGTTTACACAATGATAAGGATTCAGTTTCTGACAGGACATTAATCAAAAGCAAAAGAATCTCTGAATAAAGAATTTCTGAAGCACAAATAAAAGATATCGTGTTATATATAATATATAGTATCTCTGAACAATTTTATACATTCAATAATATATAAAATATGTTGAACATAAATGCTCTTCCCGTTCCTCAGGGCGTAGTTGAAGCAAAGATGAAGAAACTATCGATTAATTTGAGATATAGTTCATTTTATGATCACGAAGAAAAAGAAAAACATATATATGAAGTATTATTTCTGTGTTAATGAAGCTCTGTTATTTATAAGTTTAGTCGTTTGTTAGCCTCTATGCTTCCGAATCCTAGATATGTAAAAAAAAACTTAATAAGCAGAGTTCTTCTTACAAATTTTAACTACAGTGTAATAATTTGATCATTAATGCTTGCATAAACATAAAAACTATTGAAATCATTTAAGAAAACAAATTCTGTAAATTGAAAAAAAAATGGTTTTTTTTGCAAGTTTGTTTGATGATAAAGAACACGAAATACATAAATTTCATACATAATTGGTTTATTCTCAACCGTTACAAATGCAAATTAATTTAAAGATGGAGTAAACCTGTGTCTGGGTGTATAGTGGAATCTAAACACAGAATTCCGAACACCAATGCATTGCCATTCCGCTGTTAACAAATATTTTACCTCCATGTCCAAAACGAGCTCAGTTCATGAAAACTTTCTTGAATAGATATATTTCACCAACTTTCACACTTCGGATCTACTGTACATTGAAAAAACTGTCCTCAAAGGTCAGACAATTAATATTTTCAACAGCATTTACAGACTCGTATCTTTTCTAGGAACAGAGCCACCGTTGCAGAAACTCAACTATCACAGATGTCCAAGCACAGCGGCGCCTCTTTGGACCAAACTCGCAAGATTCACGAACTCACTCTGGAGAAAGAAGATGCCGAAAGGAAGGCTAGAGCTGCAGAAGAAGCTCTCGAGAAGAAAATACAGAGGTTGAGAGACACCCAAGAGAAAATGAATACTACAAATGCCCTGAAAGAAGATATGGCAAGATCTAACAGGTTGTTGCAGTCACAGAAAGCAGATTTGGAAAAAGAGGTATTCTGAAACAGAGTTCAGATGAATTTTTTGTTAATTGATATTTAAGAGTTTACGAATAAACACTATGTGTTTCATAAACTCATATTTAACTAATCATTTTTTTATATACAGGGATAAGAACCACTGGTCAGAATGATTTCAAATTAGATTTGAATTAATTGAAGAAAAGAGAAATATGGGGTATGATATAAGAAAAGAAGTTTCCAAAGTGTTTCAATAGATGGCATTGTGAGGGGTATTACGAAAGTGAATTCAGCTACAAAAGATATTTTGAATCAAATTGCGACAGTTTTATTTTTTTAAAACCTACTGTTCAATATGTATGATAGTTTCGGTTTTTGACGGAAAAATGACTTCCAAGTCATTCAACAATTATGGCTCTATTAGTGATAACACTATCTTTCGTGGAAAGGTCTTACGATATTGTATGGGAAAAATAACGATTTTATCGGTTTGGTTCCATCTATTGATACGCTGTGCTATATTTCTTTCCCTTCTTTTTTAAGTATATTACGTTGAAATTTGAAATCCTTCTGACTAGTGGTTCTTTCTTACGGCATTTTGAAAGTGGAATTCAAATTATAATAACCTTATATATACTCATTAAAAACTGTTTTCTAAAAAGAAATTATACATATTTTTTAATTTAATTATCTGGAATGAACTAATTGTTTTTATAATGAACCATTTTTTCCAAAGTAAAATATATTTCAAATTTTTACTCGTAACGATACTTGAAAAATATATTCGAGATGAGAACTCATAAAAAGGTAGCCAAATTTCAAAATATAATCACCAATTAAAACTAAAGCATTATATTTTTGTTGGTTAAATAATGCATCAATTTATCCTATCACAAACAAGTATAATTTATCATGACTGGAAATTTTGGAAAAAAAAATTGTCACTATATTACTTTCTTCATAATTAAAGGTTAAAATACTGTTATATATGTCAGAAGTTTTCTTTGAAGTACGCTGAAAATGTAAAAATCCAGAGAAATGGAAAGAATGATTTAAATGTGAAAAAATAAAATAATGCAAAATCACAAAACGTTTCTCTCCTTTTTCTAAAACTGCAATATTTATTCAATTTAGGAAAAGGTTTACTTTTTTTTTTATTAAAGAAAGATTTATCAATGGAAAGTAAATTACATAAAAAAAAGAGTAAAAAAAGGGAAGTATGAAATTTATCGATGAAAATCAATATATTTTAGAAGAAAATGTATTGAATAAATGTAGTGTTTATATAAAGGGTGTTTTTTAGAGGTATAGAACTTTAAATAAAACAACGATGTATTATTCGATTGACATGAATTTTTTTTATTCGAAATATAATCTTGTGGCATTACATTTTAAATATGATTTCTGGCATAGGACTGCCACGACTGGCTCGGATGTAGTCCAATCTGGACGTCCAATTTTCGATGACTTCATAAGCGAATTTTGTTTAGCGATGAAGCGCACTTCTGGTTGAATGGCTACGTCAACAAACAAAAGTGCCGCATTTGGAGTGAAGCTAATCCACAAGTGTATGTCGAAACACCGTTACATCCAGAAAAACTGACTGTTTGGTGCGCTTTATGGGCTGGTGGAATCATTGATCCGTACTTCTTCAAAAACGACGAAGGCCACAACGTTACAGTCAATGGTGATCGGTATAGAGCCATGATTACTAACTTTTTCATTCCTGAATTGAACAATCATGATGTCCAGGAGCTGTGGTTCCAACAAGACGGCGCAACATGTCACACAGTTCGTGCCACAATCGATTTATTGAAAGACACGTTGGGTGACCGCCTAATTTCACGTTTTGGACCTGTGAATTGGCCTCCAAGATCTTGTGATTTAACACCGCTAGACTATTTTCTGTGGGGCTATGCAAAGTCATTGGTCTATGCGGATAAGCCACAAACGCTTGACCATTTGGAAGACAACATTCGCCGTGTTATTGCCGATATACGGCCACAAATGTTGGAAAAAGTCATCGAAAATCGGACGTCCAGATTGGACTACATCCAAGCCAGCCGTGGCAGTCCTATGCCAGAAATCATATTTAAAATGTAATGCCACAAGATTATCTTTCGAAGAAAAAAATTCGTGTCAATCGAATAATACATCGTTGTTTTATTGCAATTTAAAGTTCTATACCTCTAAAAAAACACCCTTTATATATATATATGTATGTGAATATGTATATATATATGTATATGTATATATATATATGTATATATATATATAAATATATGTGTGTGTATATATGTATGTATATATATATATATATATATATATATATATATATATATATATATATATATATATATATATATATATAAAATTATATAAAATTAGGAACGCAAAAAAAATCTGTCTTGAACGGTTTTTTCAGTGATGGATAGTCAAAATTTAAAGAACGATGAAAGGCTTTGTTTTAAACGGGGTGAAAGTGTTGCTTGGAGTTTAAGAAACCGTAAAATCAGTCGTATACGCGCACTTTTAACACCAAAAATAAGATCAAAATTCACGGGTGTGCGTTATACGCCAAGTATAAAAACGATAGCTTTAAGAATAATAATAAAAAAGACGAGCATAAGTAAAATAATACCTACATATTTCGAAGTGCTGTTGATTTAAAATTAATGTTATTCTTTATGAACTAGAAAGGTTGTAGTTCTAAAAGTATACTATTTTTGCAAAAGCTTAGTAGAATACCTCAATTAAATCGCTATAAAGCATAATAGCATTGCATACGCACGTTTCAGGTTTCTTTGTAAAAAAGGGAATGCGCGTTATGCAGCGAATATACTTATAAATAAAAAATTGCCGCTTTAAAGGATGGGTGCGCATTTTACTCCGGATTTTAAGGTACTTACAAGAGACAAATACATAATTGGAATATTTAATCATATGATTTCAAAGTAAAGGCAAATGTAAAAAGGTAGAATGTTATTAATTATTGTTAATGTTCATAGATGTGTAAAACATTTTAGAACTCTTTAAAAATCACTTGCTTTATCTTTTACCATGCAGGTCGATGAACAACGCAGTCTTTTGGTCAAGGCAGAAGCAAAGGCAGCGGAACTGAGAAGCCAGATAGATAAAACTGACAGAGATCTTAACTCTCTCCGAAAAGAGTACGACCAGCTCAGAAACGAAGTAAGAAATTAGTTTTTATCTCCAAGTTCGAATATAAAGCAAATTTAGGAGGGGGGAGGGGAAAGGTTCGATGTGTTATCTTGGATAATCGCTTTGAATTCTTAGTTAAAAACCTCCAGATTTTAGAACAATATTCTCACTTTCCAAATTAAGTCATAAATTTAATTATTTTCCTTGTTTTTTTTCTAATGACTATTAAATAAATACATGAAATATGAGATGTAGGTCACATAGTAGGTGGATAAGAAACTAATAGTAATTATTTTTGAAGATTATCAACAGTAATACTGATAATATATATAAACCTAAAATAATTTCTACTAGCAAAATATTTTAAATTTTTACTGAAATAAGTAAGTAATCTTTTTAGTTTTTTAAGGAGAAACTCTATTATTTACTATTTACTAGGCATCTTTTCTCTGATCAATGAATAAAATTTTGATAATCATTTATAATTCCAATACCATAAAAGATATATTGCAAAAAAAAACATTAAAGGTCAGGGGAAATAGTAATCTTAACATATTAGAATCCTTATTAATTAAATTCATTTTAATTACAAAACTGTTCTTGATTACAGTTACGCATAATCACTTTAACTGGGTTTCTAAGATAACGATTATCCAAAATCACATGTCAACGATAAACAGAGCTGAATAGATACGTTAGATGAATATTGATACCTGAGATTTGTACTTTTATCAAAATAAGTTTATCTTTTTTCGAACAAATGTTTTAGTTTTGTTATAATATTTATAAAAAGCTGTATTTTATACACATACACACAAAAATGTTTTATGAAATATATCTTATGAAAATATAAGTCCTGTTAACAGCTAATTTATTATTTAAAAACATATATAATGTATTGATGTGAAGATGATATTCATATTTCGTATTGTAATCGAGGCATTTCTAAATATTGTTATAAAAACATAAACACGTGTTCAACCGAAGAGGATTGTTAGTTATTTATGAAAATTACAAAATTGTTTTAATGAAAGTTAAAACTACTTTGTAAGGCTCGCGTAAATAATTATGATAATGATATTCTTTTACGAAGAGTCACCAATAAATCTAATAAAAATTCAAGGTCTAATCTTTTTTAATGAGGAATCAGTAATAAATCTATCAAAATAAGGTTTATAGTTCTTTAGAAAAAGATGAAATGAGACGCGTTTCGAAATGTTATATTCGGTTTTATGAATTAGATATTATAAAAAAAGAAGACTCGGATTTTGAGTAAATATTCATTTAAGTTATTTACTTACATATACGAACCCTTCTTATGTTCTTTACTAAAAATCAAGCACCCAAAAAATTCAGTATTTTGGATCCTAATAATTCTTGGCAATGTTTATTTTCATATACCAGCTGGAAGACGAGAGGAGTCGCTTGAAGCAAAGCACCGACAAACGTCAAACGGAGATCAATTCCAGCTGGAACAGGGAAAGGGACGATATGAGAAGAACCATCAACGATCTCAAGAACAGGATAGAGCAGCTGCAGCACCAGATCACGGAGAACGAGAAAATGTTCATTGAGAAAGTAAGCTTTGCTTTAACAGTTTTTACTTTAGCATGAGTACCACGAACAGCTTAGAAAAAGTTCTCTATTCCTTGAGCGCAATATTTTGGATAAAGCTATGTAATTTGAAAGGAAACAGCTTGACAATTTAGCAAAAGGACTGGGTGAATATTATCTACGTATCATGTTATTTCTCATGTAATGATTGTGAGGAAATAGAGAGTAGAGTTATATATAACCCAGAATTTCTTAAACTGTGGAGCGCGCCCCCTAGGGGGGCACGAACATATTGAAGAGTCGAAAACAATTTATTAATTTACTGAAACTAAACAAACAAATACATTCTGGCATTATAACACAAATAAAATACTCATTTACACTGATATAATACACTTATAAATATATCAGTACTGCGCAATGTAAAGGGTGTTTTTGAGAGGTATAGAACTTTAAATTGCAATAAAACAACGATGTATTATTCGATTGACATGAATTTTTTTTTAATCGAAAGATAATCTTGTGGCATCACATTTTAAATATGATTTCTGGCATAGGACTGCCACGGCTGGCTCGGATGTAGTCCAATCTGGACGTCCAATTTTCGATGACCTTTTCCAACATTTGTGGCCGTATATCGGCAATAACACGGCGAATGTTGTCTTCCAAATGGTCAAGCGTTTGTGGCTTATCCGCATAGACCAATGACTTTACATAGCTCCACAGAAAATAGTCTAGCGGTGTTAAATCACAAGACCTTGCAGGCCAATTCACAGGTCCAAAACGTGAAATTAGGCGGTCACCCAACGTGTCTTTCAATAAATCGATTGTGGCACGAGCTGTGTGACATGTTGCGCCGTCTTGTTGGAACCACAGCTCCTGGACATCATGATTGTTCAATTCAGGAATGAAAAAGTTAGTAATCATGGCTCTATACCGATCACCGTTGACTGTAACGTTGTGGCCTTCACCGTTTTTGAAGAAGGATTCCACCAACCCATAAAGCGCACTAAACAGTGAGTTTTTCTGGATGTAGCGGTGTTTCGACATACACTTGTGGATTAGCTTCACTCCAAATGCGGCAGTTTTGTTTGTTGACGTAGCCATTCAACCAGAAGTTCGCTTCATCGCTAAACAAAATTCGCTTATGAAAATCGGGAACAACGGCAATCTCGTTTTGGGCCCATTCGACAAATCTACGCCTTGCTTGATCATATTTAAAACGTAATGCCACAAGATTATCTTTCGAATAAAAAAAATTCATGTCAATCGAATAATACATCGTTGTTTTATTGCAATTTAAAGTTCTATACCTCTAAAAAAAACACCCTTTATTTTATAATTAATTTAACAATACTAAGTTAAGAACAAGTTTAATAATTACCAGTTGACCCTATGGACGTTACATACAAAATTATATGCAAACATTAACACTTGCTAATTTGTACGGTTTATAATTAATTCCTTAAGTGCCTTTTAAAAATTACGCAATTCTATCTCCAATGCCACCGTTTAACGCGTAGGCAAGCGTATGTGATGTATTGAGGGGTAGGGGGGGTATAAAAGGAATAAATCATCAAATCCTCTGAAACAAGTACAGCTTTCGCAAACACTGTCAAGATCATTTTATTGCATTCCAAAGCCTTCGGAATAATTTTATGGATAGCAGTTCACAGAAAAGATCGTGCTTCGGAAAGATGTACATATGTCGCGCAGGGAAATGATGAAATCAGGACTTTCATCGAATCCCTGAGGGCAATTCAAGCAAGATGTTAAAATAACGTCTTTTTGAGGTCATTTCCCTTATGTAAATAAGTGATTTGATTAAGTCCCCGAACTGTTTTAGTGAAATGATGAAATGAACAAGTCAGCTATTTTTTGAAGACATGGGGTTGATATTTAGGGGATCGATAGTACTGCCTGTATGGTAAGAAAGTACAAGGACTCGACATCCCAGGTGTCTCCCCTCCCCCCGGACAGCATTTTGCCAATGCAAATCCTGACTAGTTCATTCCATCATTTCACTGAAACAGTTCAGGGCGTGATAAAATCACTTACTTTCATCATGGAAAGGACTTTGAAGAGACATTATTTTAACATCTCCCGTCAATTGATCCTATCCCTAAGGGATGATGTGAAATCTCTAAGGGATAGGGGGGAGACACTTGGGGGGTCGAGTCCTTCTACTTCCTAACCAGACAGGTAGTACTATCAATCCCCTAAATATCAACCCCATATCTTTAAAAAAAAATGGCTGACTTGTTCATTTCATCATTTCACTAAAACTGTTCGGGGACTTAATCAAATCACTTATTTACATAAGGGAAATGACCTCAAAGAGACGTTATTTAAACATCTTGCGTGAATTAATTATCTCCCTTAGGGATTCGATGAAAGTCCTAATTTCATCACTTTCCTGCGACATATATAGGTCTGAGGTAATTAACTCACTGGCTGAGCGACACATTTATATACGCCGGCTGCACTTAAGGGGTTAAAGTCGTATCGTCAAAGTATAGAACTATTGAATTTAATACATTGTTAATGTATGGAGGGGGGCGATGAAAACTATGATTGAATACTGGGTCTCAAATATTCAAAGTTTGAGAAGCACTGTTATAACTAGCTAAATTTTTTGTCAGCATGTTGCTGAACAAGATGAACTAAGTAACAAATACAGTGGAGCAAGGGTGTCAAACTTAAAGGCTAACTTAACTAACCAAACAAACAAGGTTTAACTTTAGGTGGGTCGCAAAAAAATCAATATTCATAAAAACGTAGGTTTATTTCAAATAATACATTAAAATATATATAAAAGAATAAGAAAAATTTAATGTGTTTACGCCATGACACTTGACATCTCTTTTTTGTATGTTATTGTGCGCCGATATACTGGCCGGGTCACAAAAATGTTCGTTGCGGGCCGCATATGGCCCGCGGGTCGCGAGTTTGACATCCCTGCAGTACAGGAATACAGTATTCAGTGACAAAGAGCGATATTTATATTGTTTCTTAAGATTTAGGCTCATTTCAAACATTCATTAAAGCAATTTATACAATTTAAAGGTACTCTTCTACCCAATATCTTCCATTTTAAAAGTTTTGAAATTTTGATTATTTACAGTTTTTTTTTCGTTACTACTACTCCTTGAGCTATTAATGATGTTCACATTTTTATTATTATTGCAAATGATGCACTTAGACACTTCACCCATTTCTTCAGTATTCACATGTACACAGAAGGGTGATTGAAATAAAACGATTCTGTATAGTATAATTCATATTTCAGATGTATGTAATAAATAAATTTGCTCGAGGCTATTTGAAATAAAAAATTAATAATTATTTATAGTTTGAGCATTTTTTTTTAAAAAATTTGTTTGTATCAAATTATTATATTTCGCTTAAATATACAAAGTGAAGCTGGGGAAGATTTAGAGAATCTATTTAAGAACATTTATGTTACACGAAATTTAATTTATATTGCTCAAAATTATTGTTATCATTTCTTAAATTGGCTTTGGTAGACTTGATCATATAGAGTACATATAATGTCAGGGAAGCTCAGTACGATATAAGAGCCTTCGTTGACTTATAACATCGATTTTGAATATGCACTAAACGTTATAAAAAATCAATAAATAAGTAAATAATAAAATAATTGAAAGCGAAAAGTATTTTAATTGATAATTGTAAATGAAAAAAAAAACTGTAAAAGGGTTCATGTTTAGTTTTTTTTTGTTTTGTAAAATTACTTTTCAGTTTAAAATAAAGGAGCACAAAAATTAATTTTTAAATTGAACCTTCTGACTTTTTTCAAATAAAAAAAATAATTTAAAAACTATCTTTCTTCGTCGGAATTTAAAGTAAAATAGCATATTTATATATATATATATATATATATATATATATATATATATATATATATATATATATATATATAATTCGTGAAAAATTATAAAACATAACTAAAGCAGTTTCAATTGTTCATATTTCTGAAAGAAATCCTTATTATTTATGCCAAAAAAAGAGGAAGGTATTAATGCAGTTACGTAGATTGGAGTTCGATTTTATGCTATCGGTCTCAAAGAGCAAAACTGTTCTTCAGGAGCAACGAAAATTTATTGTTGAAAAAACAGTCCTTGAAATACAGGATACAGCACTAAAATTTGCTTAATAAATCTCAGAATGTCTTCACATCTTCTATAGCACTTAGAGACATCTATCAGTGTCTAAAAATACAAATACGCAATGTTTAAAATTATTCGCCAGCACTCGCTCGATAGTAGCAACTAATAGTTAGTCGACTCTTCAGTGATCGAAACAATACTGAATCAGTTTTAACAAGCAACTCCTATTTATAGGCCGCAAGGATCTTTCTCGAAAGATTCACTTACATCATAGATCGTGATACTAATAGATTTCTCTAGTTATTTCCTGAAGCATCCACGTGATGGCCAACTCGTCAAAAATAATCGCCAAATCTCCAACATGGTCCCGAAAGATGATGCTAACTGGTCTCTATCGCCAATATTTCGTCAAGTTTCCAATGAATCGCCATTATAATGTAAGGAACGGCAATATTACAATTTTAGCATAAAATAATTACAACAGAAAGTAATATTAACGTATTACACATCCGGATATAAACTATTTACACTATTTTAAGCGTTCATTACACAAAATTCTTAACAATATTATTTTTATCCATAGTTAATATTTATGTAGTGAACATTTCATATCATTATGTTGCATAGAACATCTCTATACGAGCACCTTTAGAAATTGTTATTATTTAGAATAGCCGAATCAATCTGTCTATAATACATTTTCAAGCATTCAATTTTTTCCTCTTCCTTTTCCTTTTTATTATTTGGCCACGGTAGCCTAGTGGTCAAGGCAAAGGACTGGAGGCCAACGTGTTATGCGTTCGAGCCCAGTACCACTGAAGCCCCTCACTGTAGGGGAGTGATGCACGTTAAATCTGTCGAGAGTTCAAACGTACTCCCGTTGGTGTGGTGTGGTAGTTAGGAGAGGGGTGCCAGCTCATGTGTCATCCTCGTAACTTAACAATGGTTCAAAATTACGTGGTCCGTCGCCAAAAGCCATCGAATAGCTGAATAGTGCGACGTTAATTCAATCATTTATTCACTCCTTTTTATTATAGAATGTTTGCATAGTTAATCATTGTAAAACTTAGTTTAAATTAAAATACCGAGTGACTGATCTCCAATTTTTAAATGGTTAATTGTTTTCACCTGTCTTATCTTTAGGAGTCTCGCCTGCGAGAAGAATTCAAGAGAAAGAAAGAAAATGCAGTGAAGGAAGCTCGCGAAAAGGGAGAGGCAGCCTTGGAACTTGCTCGTGAAGATGAGAAAATTGCTAAGAACAAAGTTCAAGAGCTAGCTGACAAATTAGAAAAGGTAATACATGTACTAATGCAAATGCTCGTAAAGTCGAACATCTTAATTAGAGCATAGGCGTTAAAAGATGACTAATAATCAAATATACAACTTTTTCCAAAATATCGAGGAGATATACAGAAGCATACAGGGAATATTAGATTATCTGTAATAAAACTCGTAACTACATTAAAAAGGAATGGTTTATATTCTTGTCAATAAAAACGAATAAAAAAATATGATTAATAATATTTTTGAAAAATAAGCATAGATTTTTTTTCTATTTCTTTATATGTTTATTTCGAGCATCGTAATTCTGCTAATTTTAGTTTGCTTCATTTTTTTCGCATCAAAATTCACCCATTATTTAAATGAAGTTAAAGAGATTAGAAACAGATATATTAATGTACAGCTGAATTCTGACAGATTTTTAATTGAGAATCGATGATTTTTAATTTACACTTATGTATCTTCAGGGAAATATTTCGATTGTAATATAGGAAATATGTATTATATTTTCTAACTTTTCATAAGCAGAATAGTTTACTTGAAATATGATGAAGTATCTATGCTTCAGCTATTACGTTGCTATATATATGCGTACGTTATTTTTTTTTCTAACAAAAAATGCATCTTCATTTAATTCATTTAAAATTTTGAAAATTAGAAAGGAATATGTTGAAAATTAAATTAAAACTTTATTGTAATTTATATAACAGGAAAAACAACGCTGTTCATTATCTTTTTCAAGAGAAAAGAGGTAATTATTTTGCGGGTGGCTAATTTCTGCTTGGATAATTTTTTGTAGAAATTATATATACTGACCAGCAATTTTTTTTCGCTTAGTACAGGTGTATGAGGGTTATGTGATTACTTCATCTTTTTCCGCTATAAATTAGCATGCCGTAAAAGATTTTAATAAAACAGCATGAAAAAAAAAGCATTTGCTTGCATAACCTTTCATAGTTTTCTTTGTTAACATTCGATAATGAATAGATAGTAGGATATTTAGGGTATATACACTCTGTCGCAAAAAAATATATGCACCCAGAAGAAATTGAGCTACATTCACGAAATTTGGTATGCATGTAGTGTATATGAAAATAAACAAATGATTAAAAATTCAGAACAAAATATCATTTTATTAAGCGGTTACAGCTTGCAAAAGGTTAAAAATCAGTAAGTAGTAAAGGCACCTCTGGCAGCTATACAAGCCGAAATTCGGCGTGGCATCGATTCAATTAGATCACTTATGACCCCCTGGGGAAGATCCTGCCATAGTCTTTGCATCTGCGCAGTTAATTCTCCTGTATCTCGGGACGGCTGCAGTTGCCTTCCCAGCGCGTCCAGACATGCTCTATTGGCGAAAGATCTGGTGACCTGGCAGGCCATGGTAGGACGTCATATCCTTGAAGACATTGTTGGGAGAGTCGCGCAGTATGTGGACGAGCATTACCCTGTTGATAAATGGCACCTGGGCCACTTGATAGCATGGGTAGCACAATCGGCGTTAAAATATCGTCCACGTATCTGCGAGCTGTCAAAGTGCCTTGAAGGACCACTAAAGATGATCGTGTGTCCCAAGAAATTGCTCCCCACACTATCACACCTTTGTGAAATTGCTGTATGCCGCTCGACAATAAATGCCGGATCGGACCGCTGGCCGGTGCGCCTCCAGACACGTGTGCGGTGGTCATCAGCACTGAGACTGAATCGGGATTCATCACTGAAGATGACACGTCTCCAGTCTGTCACACTCAAGTTGCCCGAGGTCGGCAAAAATCCAGTCGACACTGCCTATGATGTGGGGTCAGTGGTAAGCGTCTTAGCGGACGTCGGCTCCTCAAGCCAACTTCGGTCAGTCGTCTCCTTATGGTTTCTCTTGATAGCACTGGATGTCTGGAAGGAGGTAAGTGGCGTTGAATCGATGCTAGCGACGTTGTTGGTGCCGAAGTGGCCACTCTTCTGATTGCACGATCCTCGCGATCATTTGTGTTCCTGGGACGTCCTGACCCTCCGCGACGGTACACTCTACCTTCTGTGATCCACTGTTGCCAACACCGAGCAACTACCTTATCGCTCCGACCGAGGTGGCGGCCGATACGTCTATTCGACCAACCTGCTTCTCTGAGGCCTATTATACGGCCCCTATCAAAGTCCGTCAGCTGCTCGTACTGCCGCCGGTTACGTCTTAGAGGCATCCTAAGTCTCAATATCGTCTATCAAAGTCATCAGATTCGTTTGGATAGCCGTACGGCGCTCGTACTCATGCTTTTAAACTCTCCCAGTTGCGCAACTAATATGCACATAGCACACTTAGCCTTGTCTCATTGGCTTCGAAATTTTAATCATTTGCATATCTCTTACCAGACTACATTCTTGCCGAGTTTCGTGATTGTAGCTTGATTTCTTCTGGGTGCATATATTTTTTTGCGACAGAGTGTATTTTGGTAAAGTTCTTATATATATATATATACAAAATGTTAACTACGTATTTAACAACAAAGATTAATAGTCACATATTCACAATGTTCAATATAATTAATTCATAAGCAATAAAGTAGTGCCACTTTCTATGAAAGTAAAAAAGAGAAAGTGGTGAAGTATTTGAACTTTTTTAATGACTACTATGCAGTATGTATCAGTTAGGTATGCCATCATAAGGAGTATTTAAACCATTTTTTTTATTGTTCATTTTTAAACTTTGCGTACTCTCTGCTAATACGTTTTATTTTTGTAGAAGTAGAAGAAAACTTTAAAATATATAACTTAATAGTTTTATCTTTCATGTGTAATACTGCACTAATTAAATTTTTAATTCTTTTAAAAATTGTATCCCCCAAAAATAAAATGTCTTTGGCTTTTTTTTTCTCAAACGAAGCCATCTCGATCAGTGCAAAAATATTTTCAAATTAAGATACCATTTGGACTTTACCTCAAATACCTCATAGGTTTAATGATTTTTTTCAGTTGGAAAACTCATTGCGAGAATCTGCCGAGAAGAGTCGTAAGGTGGCATCTGAACACCGTCGTGAGAAGGACGAATGGCACAAGGAGCGTGACAATTTAGAATCGGAAATCCACGCGGAAGTGAAGAAGAGAGAGAAGTCCGAGAGAGATTCTGAGC
The DNA here is from genome assembly GCA_019973935.1 of Trichonephila clavipes. Taxonomy (NCBI): domain Eukaryota; kingdom Metazoa; phylum Arthropoda; class Arachnida; order Araneae; family Nephilidae; genus Trichonephila; species Trichonephila clavipes. The sequence goes on from BMAU01018774.1 coordinate 160,485, forward strand.
AACTCCTCAAGCAAAAGGAGGAAGAAGTGCTTCTGAGCAAAGAGCGGGTGGTAGCCATCGAGAGGGAGCAGAGGAGGATGCAAATGCAGCTGGAGGAGGTGGACAGCCTGCAACAGAAAGTCAGGCTCATGGAACAGGACGCGGATAGAATGAAGGACGAGTATGACCACCTCACGGCCAAGGTGAGTATCTCTTTGGCAGCAAGAGAAAACAGTTCCGTGGTTTGACAATGGTTTTGTTGATCCATTTGCTTACGAAACATACTTATAGAACCTAGTCTCCTACTTTTTTTTCATCAAAGTACGATACATCACAGCATGTCGTTTTAAATGTAAACCCACGAAGGACAAAAAATATCAAAGACAAATAACATAAAATATAAGGACGAAGTGATTGAAATGATAGCCTCATTAGACCTACAAGTACGAGAAAACCAGTGTTCTGTATAGCCTTCGTGATTGGCTATAACTGCAGGGACACAAGACACTTTGAAAGAAAATTTGAATATGTTCTCAAAGTATGACAATATGTCCCTGCTGCTTCTGTATGTTGCCAAAGATTATCTAGTACAACAGTGGGAGGGGGGTACTGGACCAGTCTATTATAAATCCTTGATGTTCGATGAGCTACATATCAGAACTGGCATATTAAGACAGAACTGAAACCTGTGGTGAGCAATGGAGTATTGAGTTCTATATGCTATTAGCGATTTCCTGTTGTCTTGTTGAAACTTGATCGAAGCAGGCCTTAAAGGCTAAAGAAGACAGCTAGCTCTAAAATTTCCGAGACATAGAAGTGAAGGTTGAACGCACATTAGGGGGCAGGAGTACAATTCTCAAATCAGGTGAAGGACTCGTAGAACAATTCGTAATGCAAGTGTCTTTTAATATCTCTCTGAGGTGGTTTTGCACTCAAATACATCCATTGTGGTTGTAGACAAAATCTAGAGCTGTCTGAAAAACACAATGCTAGGCTTTTTGTGCATCTGTCTATTTTTAAACGTAGTATTGCAACAGCATACATCTGTGGCGTACAGATCGGCGGTATAATGGACACCTTGCTGAAATTCACTTCAGTAACAGACGACGTAAAATGGTATGAGTAAACACATGGTCAGGCAAAATCCAAATGGTTGTGCTAAAATCCCTAATTATTGTGCTTGGATTCTCAATGCACCAGTGAGATCCGACATTGCCATGCGCATAATATATGTCGGTCTTAAACCTTGCTTAGAGGGTGCGACTGCAACAATCTTTCCTGTCGTTTGATCAATTTTGTCACGCAATCACCGATTCCATATTCGCATTACTATGGTTTAATTTCTTCCAACACTAGAACCGATTTCTTGGAAGAATATAATCTACTATCTCTGAAAATTCTTTCTTTTTCCACACTCAAAAAATGCGCTTGGATGACTTATGTATTCTTTGATAAGGCATATAAAATTTCTCACGCAAAAAGAGGAAGAAAAAAAAACAGCAAAAATCACACATTTCCATATAATTAGAATATAGCCTTCTGTTCTTCCTTTGTATACAGCATGTAAGTAATACTACCACACATGATTTGAAATGCTAATTATTTACCCCCAGTTATGTAATTACTTCACTGGATATTAATACTGTTCTTAACTTTATATTTATGTTTTTAACTCTGAATCAATAACCTTCGAAAAATAATACCTATTTCTTTTATTGCTTACCATTTCTTCTTCAGAATTGATCTTTTACCGTGACTGATATAACCTAAAAGAAACTTCTAATGCAAAAATTTCTTAAAAATGAATTTTACATTCTTATTTTTGTAACTTCACAAACAATTTATGAAATAAAAACAGGTTGTATTAATAAATCACTCTCTTATATTAAAAGGAATTGGTTTCCTTCAATCTATTCTAAGAAAGTATGCTTCAATTTCAAATTAAAATCACCACAAAGCGTTTTATACGAAAAATGTATAATTGTATGTGCAAGTAACTCTAAAATTATTGATGTCATGTTTTGAAAACATATATATCTGAAAACTTGAAAAAAACACACATAACTTTATTATCATTTTCTACAAATTAATATACTTTTAACTCATTTTAAAATAAAATAAGTGCATTATTTTCACTTATGTAATACGAAACGAACTTATAATTTACGACTTTCTTGTACTCCTTACAATTCTGAAGCAAACTTAGCTTTCTCTCTTCGGTATATTTGATAAAGTATATATTGTAAATTTAAATACAAAATACACTAAAATGTAGAAGGATATAATGAAACATTTTAGAAACCTCACTATCGAAATATAGTTTTAAAAAAACTCTGTTTCGGTGGGTTTTTTATAGAAAATAAATGTGTGTGTGTGTGTGTGTGTGTGAAGAAGGAGAAGAAAAGAATTTATAAGTCTTGATCCTACATATGGCTGCCAATGAAACTATTCGCATATAATGCCTCTGAATAAATTACATATATAAAAGTTTTGAACGACATATAAATTCACAATTTTACATTTGGTATTTTATATTTCAATTATTTCATATTTAGTGAGATAATCTTTATTGAAAAAATAATTTTAAAATCACAAGAGATCTTAAACTGCATTTTTAATTTTAGTACGAACAGTTGGAAGATGATTTTGTGAAAACGAAATCAAGGCTTGTTCAAGATAAAGAAGATGCTGAAGCTAGTCTGCACAAGTTGAGAAAAGAGTACAATGAATTGAATTTCGAATTTTCTTCTTTAAAAGATTCTTACAACAGTCGGCAAGATTCCTGGATAAAGGAAAAACTAGATTTACAGGTATGTAAAACTCACATAGTATGAAGTAAATAATTGATTTTTTCTCAGTTCCCTGTTGCTGCAATTTGAATACAGAAATAATCAACAGTATAAATAACTGTTACTAATTGAACTTAGTTCATTTCTAATTACTGTAACATATCTTATTAAATTTAACACAGCATAAATAGTTATGAATTAAATTCAAGGCTTTCAATAAGACTTGAAAACCGGTTACAACCGAAGCAAAAATAAACTGTTTTTTACTATAATTTACATAATCATAAAACGCGGGGGTTTCTGAAAAACTGAAAGTCAATTACATATTCTTTTTCAAGTGATGAATAATTTTATTTTTCTACTGTTATTGATGAAGTATTTATATTGTAATGGGCTAAACTTTCAGGTGACGTCATTGACACATAATAAATGTAATTATGTGTTTTCAGTTAATTACTTCATGAGCCTCACTGTTGCCATCTTTTGGTTTTTGCAGACGCTTTCTCTTAAAAAAGGGTATACTTTTTACCAATAATAAGACACTAAAAATACCCGTGTAATATAAGAAATATTTTGTTTTTATTTTGAAAAAACTTTTGAAGAAGCAGTTTGATCATTTTTATTTAACTATCAAATTTGAAACAGTATCTGTGTTTTACGAATACAAATCTAATCTCAGCTTTTAATTCTACGAAAAACATGTGATTACATTAAACATGTGACCATCATAAAAAAATTTAGCCTATCTGTTTAAATTCAAATAAAAAGAAAGATATACATTGAATGAACGCACGAACAATGTTAAATTGGTAAATAAAAATTATTTTGCCGAAGTAAGTCGAATCTGAATGCCAATAAATTTAAAATACCAACAAAAAATACTATTTTTATGCCATGACCTTTACATATGACCTGTATGAAATAGTTTTCCTAACTATTATTGTTACTTACGTATTATATCGTCGATCGATTCGTCAAATGAAAAGACGTTGCCAAATGTTGCGATATGTGAATAACGAAGGAAAATTATTCTCATTCCTGTTCAAACACTAGATCTTGTTCACGCATACGATGGCAGCATTTGGAGACGTCTTTTAATTTGACGAAATTTGTCTATGATATATGTATGTATCGAATTGTTTATTAAAAAACAATATTTACAAATTATGTTTTATGTTATATTTTTTTCTTTTCACATAGTGAAATAACTTTACATTAATTTTCTTTTTATTTATATAATTCTTAAGGGAAAAATACTCTTAATAACTGCATTTTCTAATAAATATATTTGTTTTTCTTGGTTTATATAGCTACACTTTTTTAGATAGATTTTATTTGTATTTAAAGTAATAGTCTATATATGTTTATACTTTATAAGAAAAATTCGTACTTACATAATATGCAGTCGCTCGATTTCGACAAAAGTAAAGACATCGCCATGTCAGAAAATGGTGTCAAAAACTGCCATCCTCATTATTACTGTAAACGTGTTCAAATGTGAGGGATAATGGTGTGCTCTATTCGCTGCATATCGCGGTATTTGGCACTGTTTTTTTATTTGACTAAATTGGTCGATGATATAATACGTAAGTATCGCAAAAACCGACTAAAAACCTATTTTACTTTATGAAAAAAAACCAGATTGGAAAACTTTAATGGGCTTTGGCAAGCTCATTTTCCAACCCTTTTGGATGTGTGACACAAATATTATTAATCTTACGGAAATTTTATTTTCTTCTTAAAGCCTTGACTACTATCGATTTTAATGTAATAAACTACACCTGAAAGAGTAAAAAAATTATGATACTTTTCTTGGCGTTACATTTCCTTCCACTATTTCTGAAAATATTTTTATATGCATTTTAATAATTTATTTGTAGTTGGATTTAGATATATATTTTCAGAAATTGATGGGAGGGGGAGGAATTCCAAAGAATAATTTTTTTCAGCTGCAATTAATTACATTCAAATTTCTAGGTTAAAGTAGAAAAAAAATTCCACGTGACGTTCACGAATTCAAAACGAAATTTAGACTGGAGTGTTAAGTTCTAGATTCAAAGAGGGGAATTTATATTGTTCTTCAATAATAGTAGTTAAACAATCAAACAGCCACCATCCGGTATGGTGACGCTGACTGCTGAGCCGTTGGGCCTGGGTTCGAATCTCAGAGAATGCATGGATGTTTGTAAATGTATAGTGCCCTCACGGCATGGGGGTACTCTAAATAGCCATCGAGCCTCAAGTCCTCCCATGAGGTTGGTGTAACAGGAACATAGAAGGGGGGCCCCCTGACCACAACCAGGATGTTCTCTCTCAAAATTGAAGTGGAATCGAGCTAAATCACACGTATGATGCTCAAAGCTAAGACTAACGACAGGCGTATATGTAGCCCTTTGCCGTGATGAGCTTCGCGTGCCTTGATTTAATGTTACTGTCGATCAGGTGGCATAAGTAACAACAGCAAACGATCTTTGATGTAACTAATATTAATAAATGTATTTCATGTTTATTTTATTTTTATTTGTAGCCCTAACTAACTATGCATTTTATGTTTGATGGATTTTTAAAAATCGGAATATCTATTTTGTGGAATTTCAACTATCTAAATAATTAAAGGATTTTGCATCGAATAATAAATATATATTGATGTAAACAGGTTTGATAAATATACGCGCACAATTTCATGATTTTTAGAAAATTTCGCTTAAACAGCTTCTTAATAAGCATTTTTGCTGTAATTTCGTTAACTGTATTCTCATTTATATAGAAAGGAATAAATATTTACATTCTATAAAACACTTGGGTACTTACGTATTATACCGTCTATTAATTTCTACAATTCAAAAGATGGCCCCAAATGTCGCGACATACAGATAAGAGAAGAAACCGTTCCCATGCTTAGTCTAATAAGGTTGACAGGGTTTGGAGACCTTTTTTCAATTAGTGATCTCGCAAGTCGGCGAAATTGGATGGTATAATACGTTAGAACCCATTTCTTCCAAAAATGATAAAGAATTGATAAGTATTAAGGAACTCATGTATTGTACCGTAGTATAATACATGGTAGATTTAAATATATATACTATTTATACCTCAAAGTGTTATGCCATGATTGAAACGGTATAGTATTGCTATAAAAGCGTTAGAGATATCAGATAATTATTATTTAAGACAATCTCGTTTTTTCGTATTACTGTCGTTCTTAGAATTTTTTTATGAAGTAAAAAACAATTATGTTTCAAAAATAAAGAAACCTTTGCTTTTGATCAGCACCAAATTTTTCTACATATGTATAAAATCAACTGCATTTAACATAAATTTCTAAATTCAGATAATTTATATTTTCAACTGTGTATTTTACTCTAGGAAAGGGTGAAGGAATTAAGCAGGCGATTAGAAAGAATGAAATCAACAGAACAAGACCGCAGACGGCTCCAGGATCTGGTGGAAGAGAAAGGAACACTCATAGAATCTTACAAAAAAGAAGAGAAGTATTTGAAAGAAGAAAGAGAAAGACTGCTGAAGAAGGTAGAAACAATTTTAAAAAAATTTAATAGTAAAGTTTAATTTTTTTTCAAAATAACAATATTCGACAATTATTATTATTATTATTATTTTTTTCTTAGAGTTGCAGGAAACGATTTTTTTAATCTATTACTCTTTAAGTTTCGAGAATGTATTCATATAAAATATAAGAAAATAAACATTCACATTAAATTATATGATTTTCTTTCTTTCAATTTTCAAGCAATTTTGTACTGTTCTTCGTATACTAGTGAAATCAAGATTACCAAATTAAAAGTTTTCGATTTCAAGCATTACTTCTTAAAAATTAGGAAGTTTCCTACATCTATGAGAATAAATATTGGATGAATTAAGTTTGCATAAAAATGCATAGATGTAAAAATACGCAATACATCACCCCCCCCCATCGTTCTCCATAACACGGGTTCATACCAGGTGTTCCAAAAATGACTGACGATTTGAAAAATCCAATTTAAAAAAGATAGTAGGCAATAGAAATGTACAGTTTAAGGCATTTTCTTTTTTAACCAAGGAATTTATTCTCACCAAGTTTGAAAATTAGTTAAGAAGTTCATCAACAGATGACGCTTCTGAATGAAAAAAACTATAAAAAATGGATTTGTGTCCGTTTCGTCATATATGTCAGCATTCTTGAGTAAACCATTTCAAAACACATGTCAGAATGCTGACAAGTCTGTCGAAATGCACATAAAAAAAGTTTTGCAACGTCAGTTTTGCTCAGTCAGAAGTGCCATCTTTTGAAGAACTTTATAACTAATTTTGAAAATGTGAGAACCAAAGCAGAATGCGACAAACCGTACATTTTTATTGCCTACCATTTTTTTAAAATTGATTTTTCACATCTTCGGTCATTTTTCAGCACAAGACAGATTTGTATATTATGGCGTAAGAATTGTGATCATATCCGTATAACACGGTAAAAGAATAAAACAAATGTGATGAATTTATTGCATTTTAACTCCAACATATAACTTTTGGCTGGTAACATAGTGCTTCTCAAATTTCGAGGAAACTTCATTTTTAGAAGCGATCATTTCAGTTTGCTTCTAGTTGCAATGCACATTTAACATGCCTGAAAAATGTTTTATATCATATGATGTATTTTACTCAACTTAAATTTGAAGGAAAAAAGTTTTAGAAAAATAAATATTTACGAAATTAAACCTATTTCATTAAGAGGAAGTACATATCTGTTGTCTCTGGTACACACACACTATCACAATTAAGATGTGTTTAAAATAAAGTATTTATATAATCTAAGTGATTCGTGCAACACGGTTTCATATGATATGGAACGTATCTACTGTGTTATAAGGGCTCTGTTGTAATGTAATAATAATAATGTTTATCTCAGAATAAGTTTAATTATCGTTTGAATATGCTAGAAAAATATATTATTACTTTGAATATCTAGAAAAAATTATGACTTTTAAATAAAAGCAAAATATTTATTTGATATTTACGTATCATACCATCGACTAATTTCGTCAAATCAAAATACGTCACAAAATGCCGCGATATGATGCCACTAGTGGAAAATGCATGCTCGTTGTTGTTGTTGCTTATCCTCGAAAGATCTGACATACATCAGAACAGCTCCAGAGGGTTGTTTACTGCCAAAAAATCTATAATAATAATAAGGGTATCGGATGTTATATAAGTCCCCCTTAGAAAGTCAGATGCAACCCAGAATGAGATCTAGAGAAGCTGGATGGTCACAATATTTTTTACAAGTGGGGTAGATTGCGCATGTTCGTAAGTAATAACAATGAAGGCATTTGGCGGCTTTTTTGAGTTGGCGACGTCATTTTATTTGGCAAAATTGGTCGATGGTATGATATGTAAGCATCCATTATTCTTATACGGGACCAGTTTTTGAAACAAAATTTTAATTTGTTTCTAACCTATTATTGATACACCAAGTAATTAACCTATTTCCTGTTTTCTTATTCATGCCTTTAGAATTTTTCATCAGGTTAAAACATGAACATTAAATAATATTACCAAATGTCATCATTCTAGTTCAATTCAAAATTAGTAATACATTCAAATACATACAAATAAAGTCATTTAATTATTTTTCATTAATGAATCTTTTTTTACATCAATAAGGTCGAAGCCTTGGAGACACTGGACCGTTCTGCTGCCTGGTCTCATATAGGTAGTGTTGATTCGAAACAGGATAACCAAACGGATTCGATCAGACGAGAATACGAAGGCAGAATGACCCTCATGTCTTCGGAGATCACCAGCATGCAGACACAAATCGCTAGCTTAGCAGAGGAAAGAGATCGTCTGAAATCACAGCTCTCGTCTGCAGAGAGGAACGCTGAAGAAATGAGGACGGGGTCGCTCAAGAGGGAGCGAGCGAGACATAGAGAAGAGGTGACGATCGCTGTTTTGTGGAAGTTTGATTTCGTTTCAGTTTTTATACTATTAGCTCTTAGTTAATAAATAGTGCAGGGACTGTGAACAGTTATATAAATACGGTTGAATTAAATTACAGAATTATCAAAATCCAATGCCTTTTTATACATAACTCACATAAATTATCCGGAATGTGATTCAAACAAAGAAAGGTACTGATCAATAAATCGATTTATCAAATTAAAACATATAGATTTATTTAGGATAAATTTAAAATCAACGGTTGGTGGTAGATGTTTTAAAGCAACGAATGGCTTTTGAAGTTTCTGTTAATTGTTTCATGTTAATTTAAAATTAACATGAGTACAATATAGTTGATTTCATTCCAAAGGGAAAAAATGTGGAAAATCCAAAGTTTAAATGGAGTATATTTATTTTTATTTTAATGCATAATATTAAGATAATAATGAGACTCCGCACCCTCTTAGAATTCTATCACACAAAGCACAAAAATATTCCACAGTAGAATCGATTTTTTCAAACAGGGTTTTATTAAATTAAAATACGAACAATATATTGCAGCAGAAGTTTGTATTCCACTGAAGCATTTTAATCTTATTATTACTCAAACAATTAAAAAGATTTCCAGATGAATTGTATCTCAAAAATATACAAAATCATTACATATTAAGTTCTATCAGCGTAGAGTATGCATTACAATTCTTTTTTCTAACTTTAAAACATATTTAGAATAAATACAAAAGATGTTAACAGAAGCAACGTAATTTTTACAACAAACTATTATATATCAGCAAATTAACTAAATAATTAGATAAATAAGAGTTACAAGAATTATTGAATTAAAGCAGATGATAATAATATGGAAGAGTATTTCCAACTATATCTAAAACTACTGAGCGATTTAAATGGTCAGATAAAAAATAGTTCAAAATAAAGAAAAGAAACTTAACTAGAATTAAATATTTTACAATAGGAAACAGTATTGTCCTAATAGAAAAATTCCCGATTGAATTAACGAACACTTTAAACACATGTATGTAAATACACTGTTTCCATTAAAATCGTAAGAGCTAAATTTACCTAACGCAATTTGAATCACAAAATCGACTTCTTATATGCACTGCAAGACTAAAATTTATTGCCAATTTAAAAATTGAAACTAACAAACCAGAAAATTAACTATTTGAATTTAAAACAGACCATAATTACTTAAAAACATGCAAACAAAGGGATTATCAGAAATATGAACATTAAGGTTATAAAAATACAAGTAAATACGGGGCAACATTAAAATACATTACATTATCAAAAGAAATATTTTGAGAATTTTAATGTTCGATTGTTTAATGATAGATGTTTTAAAATTCCAACGTGCTTTTTTATAAGAGCTTTTTAAGTCTTTAAATTTTGAGTCATTACATAACAATATAAATATATATAATATGCATTTAATCAAAAAAAATTTGAAACGTGTAATGATCGTAATACCGTAACTAATTATTTTCTTTATCAAATACTTTTCATCAATTCCCTACAACACTCAAGGTTCAATTAAAAGTGTTGTAATATTAACATTTTAAATCTTAATGATAGCTTATCAAAATTAATTATATTAATAACTGATTAGTTTAAGAAAAAATTAGAAAAGAGGCATTTTTTATTTTCGAAGTCAATTATGACCATGCCGTGTCTAAGTAGGAAAAATTACTTTATACACATATCATAATCGTGGCGAGTGCAAGGAATTTCTTTAATGATCATATTTTAGATTATTGATGTTGCATGGAGATGTTATAGATGAAGCAGTCCATTTGATAGATACTCCCATTTATTGATCATGTATACATACACATCTTAAACACAATACTTAACTTAGAAAACATGCGGCACAAAAGGACACACGCGTTACATTTTAACGAAGACAAAGAGAGAGAGTTTTCAGAACTCATGAAGCGGCAACGGGAAGTCTTGGAAATCCGTTTGACTTCCGAGGACTGAGATTATGATTGGTGGAAAGCTATCGATCGATAATTTCTCGTGTAATCTTACTCTTAAAAATGCAAGCTGTTAATTTTTAAGGAAATACGATTACGATTAAATTCCGTCAGGTGGGCAAGCAATAATTATTTACGTGTGAATCCTAAAGGCCAGGACTATTACAGACTAAAAATTATTTAGAGAAATTAAAGGGAATTATTACATACATATATATAATAAGAGAGAGATTTTTCATATGTTCTTTTCAGGCTGATGTTGCTCGACGTAAAGTACAAGAGCTTAGATACCAACTGGAAGATGTTCGTGAACAGCTAGACGACGCACAGTTGGAAAACAAGAACCTCAAACTGCAAATAGAGACAGACAAGAACGGATTTGAAATTCAAATTGCAGAGCTAAAATCCAAGATCAACCAAGTAGGACAATTCGATAGCAGATCGAAATTGAAATTAATATGTTTTTTAAAAGTTTTAGGGAATATATAATTTTACTGTGTCTGTTAAAGATACTTAACCACTTTTTTCAATTTTTTAATCACTGTTTTAATGTACCGAGTGTTAAGTTAAAAAAATCGAAGCATTACTGAAACAAGTTTTAATTCAATGTTAACTTAGTTTTTATTCCACACTTCTCTTTAAATTTGTATGTTGTGTCATCTTATTTAGTACCTCTAGAAATAATTCGTGAGTTTTTTGTATGTAAGTAATATTAAAAATATATTAAAAGTCATCCGGAGAAAATATTTAACTTATTTTAATTCAAAGTTATACCTAGCATATATACGAGGCTACTATAATATACATTATCTAAGGAGGAAAAAATACATATGCCATGTAATTGCATAAAATAACTTTAGAGTCCACGTGCCTTAATTTATATTTTATTGCAGTGATAACAATTAATAGTTAAAATCGTTAGATTGAAGTAACTCAATCGTAGCATTAATTCAAAATATACGAGAATCAAAATTTGAGCCTATCATGAATGTTCCATATAATGTTCCATTTTCCGATATGCATGCCGGGCCGCAAAAATGTTCGTTGTAGGCCGCATGGGTCCCGCGGGCGCGAGTTTGACACATCTCTGACATACAGTATAAGAACGCCACCAAAAAAAAAAAGATTACCGGGTATATCCAAGCTCTATTGTTATAAATAAAGATATGCTGGCTGGGTGGTGTGATTGGTTTGTCACTGGCCTTCTGCACTCAAGGTTGCGCGTTCTATTCCGGCCCAAGTCGGTGGATTTTCATGATGCAGAAAATCGACAGTGGCCATGTCATATGATTATACGATAATTATACGGCATGTAAAAGACCCTTTTATGTCTGTTTGGCTTGGGTGCTCTCGGCAAAGTTAAAAAAATCCTCGTACAGGTTCGCATTGTCAGAGTTCAGGTGCCTCCCTCTGGGGAGGAAACTGGGTGTCAAAATTTCTTGCGCTAATTAGTATCGTCTATATGTGTGTGTGTGTAGTGCCTCGCTAAAAAGTGATACCAGCTCCTGAGGAATGTACTAGATCTGCAAAGATTAAAATACCAATTCGCAGCCCCATTAGGAAAAAATAAATAAAGATATTACATTCCCAAACTTGTCATTGATATGAAGAGTTTATGCTAAGAAAGATTATATTTACTCTACGAATCAACGCATTAACGACACAATATACATTCCTTAATTAATTATCAACGGGCTCATTTTTTTATCCTACATCAGACTTAGACATGACCGCCATCAGTCTATGACGGTCAGTCCAATATAATTCTGAAACACAATAAAAGCTACAATGATTTACAAAATTAATAGCTGTTGCTATGTCATCGAGTCTGTTGTAAGAGGCCAAATGGTGTCCCTACATGTTTGAAAAGTTACATAAAGCTGGGGAAATAACTAAAACGAATCTGTACATATCTTTCGTGAAGTAGACATGTCAAGTTTAATTTTAAAGGTAGAGATACCAACAGTTTCTGGCATGTCAAGTAATGAGCCTTTCCGTTAAGGAACTCCAATTATCAAAAGGCATAAATAAGTTCTTAAAATTTGTATAATTTTGCCTTATCCAATTAATTAAAAGAAATCTGGAAACTAGAAGGTTTTGTCAAGGACCTAAAGAAAAAACTGTTTTAGCGAGTGAAAATCCCTTAGGTATAGTAATAATAATGATCTGGTGGACTTATTAAATAAATCTCTCTGTCAGTATAAACAATTAAAGAGAAAACTCTAACTCAAAACTTGTTACTCAAGGTACATTCGACTCAGAATTACTGAAGTGCAAAGATGTAAAACAAAGGTAAATGAGATAAGTTTTTAAATTCTGCAGAGAATCTTGCAGATGCTTTATGTTTTTGGTAAAATATACATTTGTATTTTCAAATTATATTATGTCAATAACATATTATTTTATGGGTAGTAATTTGGGACTTTTAGTGGTCATATCCTTAGATATCACATATACTTGTTATGAGGTTACCATCTAAACCAATACTTCCCAATCTTTTTATCACCGCGGGCCGGTCTGTGTTTGATAATTTTACCGCTGCCCGCTGGGGGAGGGACTTGGGCCGTTTATATTTTAGATTGCTTTGATTTAATAATTTTAATTTAATTGCATTTAGACATGCCTTCAGAATAAAATACTTTTTCGCCAAAAAATGAATATGAAGCGATTTAGCATAATATAAAGTGCTTTAACATGGAATATAAAGCGATTTAACATGGAATATAAAGTAATATAACATTGGATGTAAAAGGATTTCTAAAAAAAGTCACACGAACCTGTGAGAAATACACCACAATAAATAAAATAGAGATATTTGGATGTTCCTTGTGCGGCCCGGTACTATTTGATCCAGGAACCGACACCGGGATGGTGAGCACAGATTTAAATAATTATATGCTTATTGAATATAATTTGTAATAAGATGTAATGGTTTGTAATAATATAATAAGATGTTTTTGTTTGTTAAATCACGATTATTGAAACTATTGATCTCATTTCTCATTCATCATTTTCAGTTGGAGGAACAAAAACTGTTGGAGTCGGCAAGAGGCCAAACTCGCAATATCGCCAAAACGCGTCTCGAACTGACGTGGGAGAAGGAAAGAGCAGATCTGCAACACTTGCTATCCGAGTCTCAGAAGATGGTGAGTGAGTTGAGGACCAAAGTGCAACAGACAGAGACTGACCGGCAGAAGGAGAAGCAGGCCATGAGGAAGCAGTTGCTGGACATGAGGAGCTCCACTGAAAAGGACCACCAGGACAACAGGAGAAAGATGAGCGAGGTAAGGATACATACTTTTGTTTATATTGGACAACCTGGACAATTCTTAATCTTGAAATTAAAAATGTTTGTCATTGAGATTAATGGCATTTCATAAAACATTTTTCGACATCTGAAGTGTGCTAATTGGCATTAGAAACATGATATTTATTATTATATTATACTTAAGGGGTTCAAATTAATCAACAAAATAGGTTACTAATCCAACAATAAATAATTAAATTTATAAGAACAGTTGATATCTGTGACGAGTTTATAGGAGACATGGCTATAATTACATAAGCTGTTATACCACTACATTTTTTTATTTGCAAGAAATCATTAACCAACTCTTTCTACATTCACTATAATCTACAATTCCAAAATATAGCTGTAATTACCTTAGGCGAACAAAAATTAAATAAAAGAAAGTATTTTACATGTATTTTGAATCTTCATATTGGAAAATCCAAAACGCCTAAAAAGGTTTTATGCATGTTTGGTGAAACAAATAAGCAAATTTTTTTTGTTCAATTAAGAAATATTTTGGTACGAATTCGCTGTATTAAGTACAATAGACTTTGAAATAAGCGGGAAATCATCGCCAAAAATAAATAAATTTGAAATTTTTAAAAATCCTCCATTTTTAAACAAATTGAAAAAGTTATAACAAATCTATGAGCCCACATTTAACCAAAAAGTAATTTTCCGGAAAATAAAATGTGATGAGAAAGACCGGAATCGACAATATCGACGAAGAAGCAAGGTGTGATTGGCAAAACTCGAAGACAATAGTTTTATGAAGCATGAAATATTTAATGATATTGAAACAGTAAAATGCATTACCCCGGTACTGCACAAGATGAGATAACCCTCGCAGAAATGAAAGACCTCATGCCAGGGCGGTTTCCCATTTCTAAGCTAAGGCACGTCGAAGTTGTTTGCTTATTTGAAATAGGCAATGACAGCATGGAAAAATTAGTACCTGGAAATTTATGAGCCATCATTTTACAAATGGATATTGATATTTACTTTGTTGAATGAAAGTTGCCAGTGCTTGAGACAGGTTGGACTTCTACACGATAGATGGTGACACCGCCTATTTCCATCTCTACAATTTAGGGATGGAACTGGAGGGAAGGGAAATATTCTCCAACCCCCTGCACCCTTGGTTTCTGCTGCGACCGCCCACAAGGCTTTCGGTCCCACTGATTTAACGAGCATGTGCTCCGTGTGTACTCAGAGGGTATTTGGTGGCATCGGGCATCGAACCCAGGCCTTCCGGTCTGGAATCCGATGCTTTAATCACTAGGCTACCCACGGCCGATATTTACTTTCTGAAGGAGTAACAAATATAAGCTCTAACTTTTTAATGTTATACCTAATCCTTCAATTTCATAAAAATAATACTTTACCTGAGAATTTCTGTTTCCCATTCATTCTAAGTAACTGTGTGTGAGAGCCTATTACACTTCAACTATAAACAGAAATGGGAATAATATATTTTTTAATAAATTAAGTTTTTAGGATCATTTAAGTTTTTAAGATTCAGTTTATACTGCAAAAAACAGCAAGGGTATTAATCTTTATGCTCTTACTTAAAGTTAGAATTTAAGAACATGAATTTTGCATTTAATTCCGAAACCTTGTACTATTTTTTCCTACTTTTCCATGCAGTTGCACAGTAGCCTTTTGGAAATTCGAGAGAATCATGCCAAATTGAGAGGACTGTACGACCGAATGAAGAAAGAGCGCGAAATTCTGCTCAAAGAGCGCGAAGAATGGAGGCAGAGATTGCAGACAGCCATTCAGTTGCACTCCAAGATAAGCGAAATCGCAAAAGACGTGAGTTATCTTGTTTTAAAATTTTTTACATTGAAACAATAGAGAATATTTTCCTAACCAACCGTTTCGATTTAATGTATTGCTCCTTTCAGATCGAGAAAGTGAGTACAGACGTGGCCGCCAATTCTAGTATGAGCGGGGACTTCAAGGATAACATAAATAAGGTTAGTTCTGAACCTCTTATAAAAGCAATGCAAGATTTGAGATGTTGAGTTTTTGAATGTCTGACGATATACAATAATTTTATTACTGAAATGGGTAATATTCTCTTGTTTTATAGATTAAGCAGAGTTTTGCAGAACTACAAAAAACAGCCGAAGTACTGAAAGAAGACGAACGACTCAAGAGAACAACATCGTTTAGAAGGTGAGAACATGAACATCTACATTTAAATTTGTGAACTTACTCTACTGTTCAAATAATATTGTTAAACAAGAATTAAACTTCCCTTATGTATGCTACTTTCGTACTGGAATTTTAAAAATATCAAACTCATTTTCTTCCGTTGTTTCACACATACTAAACCACGCCTTATAAATACATAAATGATATATTATGTATCTATAAGGTGTGTATTTAAATTGAAGTATTAATCTACGAAAATATGTTTATTATTTCAACATTGCGTAAATTTAATTATTTATATTGAATGAATCCCTAATAATAATTTTAACTAGTAATATTTATAACTCAATGTAAATATTCCGGGCTTTTAAGTAAAAAAAAATCCCACACAATATAAGTTACATAAAGTGAGTAGTATTAATCCAAAGGATAGAGTTAAAATAAATCTGACTTGGCGAAACCCTCCTGCTCACTACTGGTACGCAGCTAAGTTTTAGCCTATCATTGTAGTGTAAGAGATCCAGGGCTCTTCTCTGTTGGCTTTGGCGCGGCTTAAAAACGGTCACTTGCGTGATATGTCCATTGTGCAGGGGGTAAAGCCTTTCATTACCTGCTTCTGCTATCTTCTGAACTACTGGGCATTTCCCTGGGCAGTTGTTTGGAAAACAAGATCTGGATTGAGACATTCTTATGCGAAAAGGTCAAATTGACTTGGTGTAGACTCTCCGGCTCCTAGGGGATTTGAAACAACAGCAATATTAATCCAGTGCACTACGAATCAATGCTGTTCTTCCGTTCAAATAAAATATAGTCTATAGCCAGTGATTACATACACAGAGAATAGAACTGTGATAGAGTACATTCTTTGACTACGGATCTTAAAAAACACCTGTAACTATTTAGGGTACCTATGAGTAACATCTGTTCAAAAAAGAAAAAAATATATTAATTTGATTTTTCTTCACCAGGGCCGTCTCAGCTCAAGACGTCAGCAACAACCAGGACCCAATGCAGAGATGGAACAATCCCCAGAGAGTGACAAACTATCCACTAGCTCCTCCCAGCATGATAATTCGACCACCACCGAGACAGAAATCTCTTCACAGAAAGTCTTTGTCCTTGGACCATACCCTAGCAGGTACTACTTACGAGCAGAGACTCAAGATCTGGGAATCGGAGGGAGAAAGTGTGACATCCACTCCAGCGGGAAGTCTTTTGAGTCTTGGTGGTTACGGTTACGAAACAGACTCCTCGATGCCAGACTCAGAATATAGGCAAGTGTTTATAGGTTTTACTGAATTTGATTAAAGATTATTCCAAAGTTAATTTAAGGGCAGTCGGAAAGGTAAAATTTGATTTTTTTGACAATTTGAGATTTTTACATTTCCACATAGTACAGATTTTAACCTTTCTAAAAATACCTTACTTTAACCTCTAGGGTAAGTAGAAGCCCTAAAAACCTATTTTTAAATAATCGTTGAAACTGGGCCACGCCCATTTGACAAGCGTAAAAGTAAACAAAGTTTTTTGTTTTGGCTTAAAAGTTGAGCGTCTGGTATAAATCAAAACATTTATCTTTTATTGTATAAATTGAGCCTTTTATTATTTTATTTCCTAACCCATTTGAAACTTCACTGTATTTTTAACGGTCAAATCAGTGTTTGTTTACACTTTCAAAACTGCGTTATAATTTTTGAACTCGCAAGTATTCTTTAACATTATTCAGCTTAAACTTTCAAAAAAATTGCTATAATATATCGACTTTACCATGCCTAGAGCATCGACTAAAGTATTTAAGAAACGAAGAGGAGTTTTTAATAAAGGAAGATGTAATAAAAGTAATGATGGTTGTGGTGAAAGCAATTCTACTGTTCCAAAGAACTCTGCTGATGAAAAAAATTGTGCTGATGGTGCAAAGCTTTGTACTAATGAAACTGAACCATCTGCCAGTGAGAGAAAAATTGTAAACATGGATATTTCATATTCGGATGAGGCTTTTCTGGTTTCAGAAATGTTATTGTGGACATTAACCTTTTAGCTTGTGTGTTTTT
Organism: Trichonephila clavipes; assembly: GCA_019973935.1. Classification (NCBI taxonomy): domain Eukaryota; kingdom Metazoa; phylum Arthropoda; class Arachnida; order Araneae; family Nephilidae; genus Trichonephila; species Trichonephila clavipes. The sequence goes on from BMAU01018774.1 coordinate 178,684, forward strand.
TGAAGCTGTAAAATGTATAAAGTGTGAAAAAAACAGGACTCAGGTTGCACCTCAGTGAAAGTAACTGTGGTGAAGCTGTGAAAATTCACTTAAAATGTCCTTCTTGTAAATATAACTATACTTTTTTTTTTTTTAACTCCAAGAAAAACGATAGTTCTGAGAATTACGAACTGAATACCCGGTTAGTGTATGCTATGCGATGCATAGGTAAAGGTGCTGAGTCTGCTAGGATGTTTTGCGGTATCATGAATCTTCCCCGCCACCCACAAAATTCTCAAAGTACAACCACATTTTACTGCAGGCAACAAGAGAAACCTGTGAACACAGTATGGCAGAAGCTGTTCGTGAAGCCGTTGATGAAAATGATGGAAAAGGGAACTTGCTGTTGCTGTTGATGGTAGCTGGCAGAAGCGTGGTTTTTCTTCGAAGAATGGCTTGTTGACAGTCACAAGTGTTGATACCGGCAAAGTTATAGATGTCGAAGTTTTTTCAAAACATTGTATTTGTCCGAACAAAACCAAGCATCTTCAAAATTGTAAGAGAAATTTTGAAGGCTACAGCGGTAAGATGGAAGTAGCTGGAGCTCTATCCATTTTTCAGCGTTCCCAGTCTCTACAATGTTCGGTACACAAAATATTTAGGAGATGGGGACTCCAAAGCATTTACTTCTATTGTCGAGAACAAAGTATATGGTGACCATTGCTCTGTCGAGAAATTAGAATGCATAGGTCATGTTATGAAAAGAATGGGGACACGTCTTCGACGCTTGAAAACTAAGATGAGAGGTCAAAAACTTTCTGACGGAAAGCCTTTATGCGGAAGAAATAGATTGACAGAGGCAGAAATCGACCGTCTGCAAGCATATTATGGTCTAGCTATCCGCAGAAATTTGTCTAGCGTGAAGGACATGCAACAAGCCATATGGGCAATATTTTTACACAAGCTATCAACCGATGAAAAACCTCAGCATGGATTTTGTCCCTCTGATTCAGATACGTGGTGCAAATTTAAAAAAGCAGAATTGCTTGGGGAGACTTATCATCACAAAAATAGTTTACCTGTGGATGTTGTGGAGGCCATGCGACCTGTTTTTAGGGATTTAGCTAATCCAGAATTGCTAAAAAAGTGTTTACATGGAGGTACGCAAAATCCTAACGAAAGTGTAAATAATGTAATATGGTCTCGTGTACCGAAGAAAACATTTGTACAATTAGAAGTTTTGTCACTGGGTACATATGATGCAGTTTCCTCATTTAATATGGGGAATGTATCAAAACTAGAAATTTTGAGAAAAAATGTGTATTGAGCCTGGTGATTACACGGTACAGGCGATGGAGTGCCTCGACAAACAGAGGCTGTTACGAGCAAAATACTATTGTTTACAAAAACAAAGGAAGTTAGGAAGGAAAAAAGACTTAAAAGGAAGAAAGAAGATGATGAACTACTAAAAATGCTGATGATTTAGAATATGGAGCTAAAATGTTTTAATTAAAAAGTAATTATACGTTAAAATCAGTTTTTCTCAAAATGTCAATTTTTGATGTTCGATGTTCCTTTCTTAGAAACTACTGTTCACAGGTATGTAAATTTTTTATGATATATTTATAATGATGGCTAATATATACTGAAATGAGCTTTTTTGTAAAAAACCCCAAAATTTATTTTTTACAAATTTTTTATGTGAAAAACGGGTTAACTTAAACTATGTTTGATAAAATATTTTATAAATTATGAAAAAATTCAAAAATTAGCTAAAAGCTCATTTGAGTATAATGAGAAATGTGTATTTTAATTATATGAAAAATTTCAAGCATGTACATATAACAGATTTTGAGAAAATGTACCTCGAAAACAGCCAATTTAACATTGTCGGTATAGAGGGGTTTCCGACTGCCCTTAATACAATGTTTCAACTCAATGAAAAGTTAATTATTACCTGTTCAGATTTAAAACTATCTCTTAATCATGATGTATGCCTTTTTTTACGTTTCGTGACATTTAGGAGCTTCTCCCCCACCCCTTCTTCTTTTGAATCCTCAGTTTTTTTTATATAGAGAGGCTCGCAGGGTAGATTAAATGGCATTGGACACAAAATATTTTTGGGGATTAAAAAATTCCTATTTATTCCAACAATGACACGCTTTAAATTTAATTATTGAACGGTGCAATTATGAGGACTTCATTTTAAAAATTAAATTATCTGTTTGAAAAAATTACGATGAATCAAACGAGTCTTTTAATCAAAGTTTTAAGTTAAATAACTATTTTTAAAACAATTCTGACAAAGAAAAGTTCGCCTTGATTACTAAAATTTACTTTTGCAGCTTTGTTTCGTTGAAATGAAAACGAAATTTAATTAATCTGAATATATTAATTATCTATGCACAATTTCATTTAATGTATTAATACGTAATTAATCAGTCATAAATTACATGAATTTTCTGTCTTTTTAAAATTTCTTTTGCTTTTTCTTGCATTCTCTTTCAAGTTAGAAATTTAAGCAAAATTCATTTGAAAATTAACCGCAGATGTAAATGCATACATTTTTTGTATCACACTAGCATACAGATTCTTTCTCTATACCTGTTACAGTATTCATGGAAGCGTTCTTATCAGGAGGAATGTCACGGTTATTTTTTTTGCTGATAATGTAAAAATGATTGTAAGACACTTTTTTTTCTTTGGTCGTAAATACCAGTAGAATAAAATGCGAAAAGATTTGTTTTAATATTTATTATAATATTTAATATTTAATTTTTAAGATCAATTTAAATATTTAATTATGCTCTTGGTGTTAAAAGTTTTAGTTTAAATTATAGGTTCTTATTTACTTTTTGAAACACGTTATAGACGGTAACATTAAATAACTGTAAAACACTAGGTGGCCTTTCAAATCTCCCTCAGCAATAGTTTCGTAAGATTTGTTAATTTATCAGTATAGTTTTTCAGTTACAAGCCTATCACGGAATTCTTTTCTCTCTATATATTTCAATATAGACAAACTAATTTTCCGTTGTCAAGTGAATTATGAAAACATGAAAGATAATGACAATGAACTACAGGTGGGCGAAATATCTTGGTGATGAGGTATCACTAAATCAACTCCATTTTATGTACAAGTTAGTTATTTTCTTAATGGGATATTTTAGACAATCAAAAAAATAAATGAATAAATAAAATAAAAGTAAACACGTGGACGACCATCAACAATAGATTTGGAGAGTCAACTTGATGGAAAAATACATATTTTAGTAACTCATCCTGAACGAAAAAAGAATGATTGTACTGTGTAACTATTCTCACCACACAGCTATGAATCAGCTTCTTCGTGGATCACCGCACGTGTGTTGTCACCTGCAACTTTAAAATTATTGCATGGTCTTGTCTTGAATCACCCCGGCAACCTCTAACTCCACGAAGAATCCCTAGGCGCCTACCCGGATGTAACTGGAAGTTAAAGACCCCAGCGTTTGTTATCCCCAAAGCTAGAGAGGACAGAGAGAGAAAAAGGGAGATGGTGTGAAAACTTTCGTTGAGAGCGGACCCCAAAAAAACTCCTCCCTCAGAAACCACATCATTTGAACTCTAATTATCTCTTTAATAAGTTTAATGACTTCAATGTATAACCTGTAAATAATAGAATCAATATCACGCTACCGTTATTTATCTCAAGTGTCACAATGGTCTGTTCAAGTATAGCGAAAGAAGACAACAGTTTATTTTTGCGAAACATGTGAATGACGTCCTTTCTTGGACGTTAGAAATCGGTTTATGACATATAACACTTAAAAGAGTATAAAAATTAAATCTTATTATAATAAGGCATAAAATAAAACTAAATTTTGAATTCTAGCTTTGTAAAAATTGCTTTATACATTTCCCTAAAAATAAATACAAGTTTGCACCCAACAACATTAAAAAAAAAATAGAGTGCAAAGATTTAAAACTGTGATGAACTGAGCTTAAAATCGTACTATAATTTAAGTCCTTCCTAATATTTTGCATTATTCTTTGTTCAATTCCTACTATTATAACTCACACTCACTCTATATTTATATATATACTAGCTGGTATACCCGTTCTTCGCACGAGTGAATTGAAAAATTAAACAATACAGATTGAAGGATAAAGAAGCTTTTAATGAGTTAATTTTAAGTGAAATGCATATTAAACAAAAAAGCACATGTTTGTTAAATTTTAAGTCTGTAGATCCAATAGCTGATAAAAATGATTTCTTAAGTTTATAACGCGCCTTAACTCTCTTGTGGGTCGATTTTTGAAAACACCTTCCTAAGCTGATCTCTGCTCAGCAAAAGTAAAACAATGTTCAAATTTTGTGTAATGAACGCTTAAAATAGTGTAAATAATTTATATCTAGAAGTGTAATACGTTAATATTACTTTCAGTTGTTATTCTGTTAAAATTGTAATATTCGCAAGCAACCCCGTTCTTTAATTATAACGGCGATTCAATGGAAACATAGCGAAATGTTGGCGATAGAGTCAAGTCGGCAAATTGGCAATTGATCGAACTGTGCAGAAGACGATATGCTGTAGCATCACCGGGTGGGGAGCTGCGCCGAAGAAGATAGCACGAAACTTTTCTCCTTAAAAAAATACATAAACGTGCCAATTTTCATAGTGATCGGTTGAACAGTGTAGGAGTGAAGCGAGGTCATACATACATACAAACATCCATTTTTATTTTTTAGATAAACAAATTGCATCAAGGAATCTTAAAGTTCGGATCATTAAAATAGTTTATGGAAAATTTACATGTAGTGAAAATCGTTTAACTTAAAACTGAGAGGGTGTGAAATTTTTTTTCGTGTTAAAAGAATTTCATGTTAAAGAATACTAAAAAAAAAACAATATATTTAACAAAATTAAGTTTTTATTAGAATACTTTTTATTATATATATATATATATATATATATATATATATATATATATATATATATATATATATATATGTATGTGTATATATAAGGGGTTTTTTTAGAGGTATTGAACCTTAAATTGCAATAAAACAACGATGTATTATTCGATTGACATGAATTTTTTTTATTCGAAAGATAATCTTGTGGCATTACATTTTAAATATGATTTCTGGCATAGGACTGCCACGGCTGGCTCGGATGTAGTCCTATCTGGACATCCAATTTTCGATGACTTTTTCCAACATTTGTGGCCGTATATCGGCAATAACACGGCGAATGTTGTCTTCCAAAGGGTCAAGCGTTTGTGGCTTAACCGCATAGACCAATGACTTTACATAGCCCCACAGAAAATAGTCTAGCGGTGTTAAATCACAAGATCTTGGAGGCCAATTCACAAGTCCAAAACGTTAAATTAGGCGGTCACCAAACGTGTATTTCAGTAAATCGATTGTGGCACGAGCTGTGTGACATGTTGCGCCGCCTTGTTGGAACCACAGCTCCTGGACATCATGATTGTTCAATTCAGGAATGAAAAAGTTAGTAATCGTGGCTCTATACCGATCACCATTGACTGTAATGTTGTGGCCTTCATCATTTTTGAAGAAGTACGGACCAATGATTCCACCAGCCCATAAAGCGCACCAAACAGTCAGTTTTTCTCGATATAACGGTGTTTCGACATACACTTGTGGATTAGCTTCACTCCAAATGCGGCAATTTTGTTTGTTGACGTAGCCATTCAACCAGAAGTGCGCTTCAGCGCTAAACAAAATTCGCTTATGAAAATCGACCATTATTTTCGAAATAAAATTGCACAATTTGAAAGCGTTGTTCAGGCGTGAGTCTATTCATGATGAATTGCCAAACCAAACTGAGAATAAATCCCTTGACAGCTGTTAAATCGGTCGCCATCTTGGAAAGTAATGCCAACTTAAACTTCTATATCTGGAAAATATATAATATATATATATATATATATATATATATATATATATATATATAGTAGTAAATAAATTAAAAAGAAGACTAATAAATCCTAAAAACATCTTAAGAACAAACCGAAAGAACCAAAAACATGGAGCCATTACAAACCAAAAAGAGAAATATAGCTATAGTGGAAAAAACTATTATGGTTTCCCGAGCTGTCTCTCTCTCTCTCTCTCACTGCTCTATCTTTATACCAAAATTCATCAAAATTGGTTCTGCGGTTTAGTCGTGAAGGCGTAACAGACAGACAGAGTAACTTTGAGAGTCCCTTGTTCTATATTGTGTAATGTATGTAAACTGAAACTAAGTATTTTTGATGATGATCTCACTGATAGGCATTATAAATCCTATATTTTGTGTTGATAGATGTACGGATGTATATGATGATTGTGGGATGGTAATGCAAAAGTTATAAGTAGCTATTGCAATATATTCCTATTAACTATGTTAAACGAGTTTTTTCGTTCAGAATAAACATGCAGATTTTGCAATTTAGAAATGCGTGAGTAAGCCACGTAGCCGTGGGAAAAACATGGCATACCTAAATGTGTGCCTACTACCTTTAAGGTTTGGCCTTGCGATTTGTTGATAGTCATTGAAAATGCAACTTTTAATGGGAACTGCAGCCGTTTAAAATTAAATGCTAAGTTATTGGGTATGATTGGGATGCGTGGTATAAGAACATTGTCTCCCTTGGCTTGCAAAATTTTGGATGCGCATTGGTAGCAGGAAGCAAAAAGCCAATTGCGTGATATATTTGCCTTTGGATTGTGTAAGTCGGGCAAAATCCCTGCATCGAAACAATGTTATCCGCCCCAAAAGATGTCATATGGAAGCATGTATTATATTTTCTTATGTTTTTTAGAAAACGGCGAGACTGATCTGTTTCATAAGAGAAAAGTTCTTTAAGAGGTTCAACTAGCTCATCTATTGAAAAAAGGGCTGCTCCCCCCCCCGAACAACACATGCCTGCAGATTCCTCTTTCCATTTAAGAGCACCGCAACATCTGCGTTCTTTATTCATAGCTTCTATTTTTATAAGCTTGTGGCTTTTGTAATCAAGAGTTTCGTCATACTCAAATGCAGCTTTATCGAATACCCCCCGCGTATTTCTTGTAAATATTAGACGTCACTGTTGTGCCCTTTCAGAAATAGCGCGTTTGCGAGATTCGGCTGCTTCAATGGTTTCTGTATTATATTGTATCAGCTCTCGGGACTGCTCTAGTGTCTCAGCAGCTCTGTGAGCTGCCTCACGCTCCGCCTGTTCAAGCCTTCGCAATTCGACTTGTGGAAACGTTTCGTTAAATCTAGCTACTTTCTTAGCTCGAGCTATATTAGAGCTTTGGGAAAGATTAGACTTACGCTTTCGTGGCATAATTCTTAGTAGGTGCTTTTTCTACACTTTCAAAAAATACAGTACGGCAGTTATTATTTTTATACTTAAAAAATGCAATACCTGCTTATTCAGTTAAAACTATCGTGTTATAATTAACTACTAACCACAAACAAAGTTGCCAATTTGTCCAAATGATGTGACAGACCAAGTTTATCTACTTTAAATACCAGAAGCGATAAAAGTATTTATTTTGATATAAGGATCAATTTGTTACTACCAAACGTGCATTAGAGCGTGCAATTATTAATTTTTATTGTACTCGTATTTATGGTATGGCCAATAGCGATAAAAGTATTTTTTTTTATAAGGATGAATTTGTTACTACCAAACATGCATTACAACGTGCAATTATCAATTTTTATCATATTTATGGTTCGTTATTTTGACAATAATGGCTTATACATAAAAGATAGATATATGCTGTCACGGGCCCTTTTGCAGATGGCAGAATTGTTTCATACTTACTTGACAATTATGGTTATATTTTGGACACTTCACACAATATAATTATAAATTATAGTCTATGTCTTATTCTGATTTATAAGCTATATTATTGTAAAGTTTCATTAAAATCCATTCAGTTGTTTTTGCGTGAAAGACGACCAAACATCCTCACAAACTTTCGCGTTTATAATATATACACTTGCCAGAAAAGGTCTGCGTACAAGCACATAACAAATATGCAAGAATGAAAAAAATCATATTTTAAGAATGATAGAAATCTCATAATAAATTTAATTTATTTCTTACACAATTCAGTAACTTTTCATAATAATTTATGATACATCATTGTGTTTAAAATATAATAATCAAAATGAAAAATAGCACAAATAGCTACCAGTAAAAGTTTGCGTACAAAAATTAATATAATGAAACCTGCAAATCAAACTTTAAGTTACTTTTTAAGACGTGCTCAGTTTTGTTAGACAAACTTTAAAAATATTGCATTTTGTAGATTTTTGGAAAGTAAATTGTGTTAAATCCCAATGGATTTAAAAGGAAAAGAGATTACTCCCCCCTGAAGAAAGGAATATTATCATAAAACTTAGGAATGAAGGCAGAACTCTTCGGGAAATTGGCAAGATTGAGGGTAGAACACATTCCTCTACCCAAAGACTGATCAATAATTACACTTCGTTGAAATCTGTACTCTCAAAGCCACGTTTTGGACGTCCATCTAAGCTGACTCTCCGTGAAAAGAGGTATGTCTTCAAGTCCATGCGTCTGAATCCACGATTAAGTGCATCTCAGATTGCAAATGACATTAGAGAGATATTTAAAAAAACACTTCATGAAGATACCATAAGAAAAATCTTGAAAAAGGCTGGTTATCATGGCCGTATAGCTCGTAAGAAACCCCACATATCAGCTGTGAACAGGGAAAAGCGTTTAGATCAGTGATCCGCAACCCCCGGTCCGTGGATCAGTTGGTGGCGGGCCACCTAAAGAACATTAAACTATTGCCATTTAATTTAAAGTGGTGCATTTCTCTCGTATTTGCGCAACTTTCCACGGAAAATCACTAAATTCTACGTTAAATCACTTTTATTCATTTTTGGTGTACCTGTATTTTATTCTGAAGGCATATTTAAATGTAACTAAATTAAAATTGTTAAATCAATACAATCTAAAATATAAACAATCAACGTGTCGCACCCTCAGTGGGTCGCGGTAAAATTATCAAACGTTGACCGGTCCGCAGCGATAGAAAGGTTGCGGAGCGCTGGTTTAGATTTCGCTAATGAGTATGTAAATAAGCCTCCACAATTTTGGGAAAAAGTACTATTCTCTGATGAGAGCAAGTTTTGCATATTTGGCATAAAAGGGCGTAAGCTGGTATGGCGAAAACTAGGTACGGCTCTTGAGAAGTAGAATCTTGTGCCTACAGTTAAGCATGGTGGAGGTGGTGTGATGGTTTGGGGGTGCATGGCAGCCAATGGCGTGGGTCGTCTAACCTTTATAGACTCGAAATTAAATCATATGGGGTATATTAACATATTAAAAGAAAATTTGAAGCAGAGTGCACAGGATTTGAACCTTGGAGATGACTTTTGGTTTCAGTAGGATAATGATCCTAAACACTCTGCCCATAATATTAAGTTCTGGCTTCTCTACAATATCAAAAATCAGTTGCGTTCTCCACCACAATAGCCGGATTTAAACTCAATTGAGCATTTATGGGATTTATTGGAGAGAATAATTCACCAACACCACATTACATCAAAAGAAATGTTGAAAAGAATGATCGTCACAGAATGGAATACCATTTCTTCTGAGGAGACATCCAAACTCGTCCAATCTATGCCCAAACGACTGACGGAGGTTTTGAGACGTAATGGTTATCCAACCAGCTATTAAAGTTTAGCTGACAGCTAGTGTCAAATATTTTTAATGACTTTTTTTAGTTGTACGCAAACTTTTTCTGGTAGCCATTTTCGTTATTTTTCATTTTGCTTATTATTTTTTTAACACAACGTGTGTTGTATATCATAAATTATTATGAAAAGTTACTCAATTGTGTAAGGAATAAAATAAATACATTATGAAATTACTATCATTCTTAAAATATGATTTCTTTCATTCTTGCATATTTGCAATGTGCTCGTACGCAGACTTTTTCTGGCAAGTGTATATTAGAATTTATCTGGTTCAAATTTTCAATCACATTAATAAAATACTTTCTGTGTTCATCCAATAAAACTCAAATAAATTTTTTTAAACTTCTAGTGGAGGACACTTGATGTTAATATGGTTTTTTCAAATATTAGTTCATTAATTAAATTAAATTAAATTAATTACAGGTCTTTGATGCCAGCTTAGATTCGACTCCATTGTTGTTACAATGTAACTGTTAAAACCAAAACAAAAGTTGGCGTCGAAAGCCTGTTTTCAGCCAAACCGGGAATACATTTTTTCAACAATGCAGATAAATCATGCTTTTTTTTCAATTCCTAATATTAGTTCACTCTCTCCTCCCTACATATATATATATATATATATATATAGTACTAAATAAATTAAAAAGAAGACTAATAAATTATAAAACATCTTAAGATCAAACCGAAAGAACCAAGAACATGGAACCATTACGAACCAAAAAAAGAGAAATTTAGCTAGAGTGGAAAAAACTATTATGATTTCTCGATCTGTCACTGGCTAAGGACATTATTATATATATATATATATATATATATATATATATATATATATATATATATATATATTGTTTAAATTTTCAATCGTTAATAAAATACTTTCTATTCGTCTATTCAAAGTAGAAATTGGCTTATTATTTTTTTATGTATATATATTACTTGTTTTTATATAAATTTTAACTAAAATAAAAAAACTGACCGACAGACACTTAACAGCACAAACTAGAATTTATTCTTCTAGCTATTTAAAGTGTCATGTTAGGCCATTCCTATAACCTTCACTTCTGAACATACTGACAAGTGTAGATGAGAAAATATGTCGGAATACTTTAATATTGCTCTTAACTAGATTTCAAAATATTACTAAGTAAAGCATCTAGCACTGATATATTTCTTTGGAAACGAATACATTGAACTGTATATACAAAATCACTGCGTATACTTTAAAAAAGGGCCTAACATGTTCCGTGTTTAAATTCTGACATGTTTTTCTTTGCCATTTCTTTAGGTATGGAGGTATCACTAGTAATCGAAGACGGTACATGGTACAAACACCGAGTGGCATGACCACTGACAGTGAGGCACCGTATTCATCCAGGGAGGGAAGTGTCGATCCTGGAGGCAGTTCGGAAAGCGTACCACTAGCAGCGCAACAGCATCGAAAGACATTCAAAGAAAAATTAAAATCATTGCGGTAAGACATTGTTTTCATTTTCTAAGAACGGTAATAAGATTCAAAATTCTAAGAAAATACTTTGTCGTTGAAAATGATTGAGGTATAATTTATGTAAATTGATATATTTATTAAGAAACTCTTTGTGAATTTGATTTTATCTGATTATTTTTCAAATTAGTTAAATGTCTATGAAATTGTGCTACAAGAAAATATATGTTATTTGAGCGAGATTTTTTTTTTACTGTTTAATATCAAGTATTTAAAAAGCTCGGTGTTATAAATAGGTATCAAGTGATAAAAAATATTTCCATCCTATTTAAAAAGCTTATTTTATTCATTTAGATATAGATGCTTTGTTTCACCATAAATAAATATGTTTCAATACTATTGCCTAAGCATTAGAGAGGTCTATCGAAATCATAAACAATTCTTTGTCTAATCATCTCTTATCATAATTAATAGCAAGATATCCGAGTGGTATTTAATTTCCCAAATTTTCGTATGAAGCAATATGATATAAAAGCCTAATGGCTGAAATTCAGGACGGTCACATGATAAATGCAATCATGAATTCAAAATCATGCTCCATTGAATTCAAAACTGAAATGAGATTTGTACTTGATGTTTTGCTTATAAAACTTAGATGAAATTTTGAATCTGATAATTGGGTAAAGACGCTTAAGTATTAAGATTTTTCAAAAAGCTTTCATACTTAACAAAAAAGTTCTTATATATGTAAGTTTATTTTGTTTACCTATTTGAGCTATCATTATTAAAAAATATGTACTTTTTAACAGAATATTTCTGCAAAAAGCAAAAGCTGGCTGCAGAGAAGCGCATGAACCGATTAACTAAAAACATGGGATTTCAGTTATCATGTGACTGTGATGTCACATAAATTTAGCCCATTATTTTAACTTGTTATAGGAGCAATATGCTCCAGTCAAAAGAACTGGATTCAAATAAGCAACATGCAATCTATGAAGTTTGAGGTGTCATTAAGCTACCATGGCTTTCGGTATGAAACAGAAAAATGAAACTAAAACCAAGTCATCTTTGTCACCTTAATATTCAAATGTATTGCACATTTATAGCTCACTTCCTCACTAGCATAGATTCGGCATTTTAATAAACTTAAAAATCTCACATTGCTCTTCAATATAACTTGAATTATGGTTTCTTTTTGTTTGATATAATTTCTTCACGTTGTGTTTTTTTTATTCGATCAGGAGAACCAAGAGCGTGGACGTAGCCAGCGGGCAGAAAGTCGGAGAGGAAAGCTCCCTCGACAAGAATGCAAAAGAGATGAGTCTTCGTTCCAAAATTTCAAAAGTGCTAAAGAAACCTTTGGGGAGGAGTTTAAGTATGGAGCACAAGAAACCAGTTCCTGCTCTACCACCAAGAGGAGTCGTTCCAGACGTCGTTCCCAGCAGACCGACTGCGGAGGTAAAAAAATAAAATGATATACTTGAACGTATCATAAGCTTCAAGTTTGTGATACTAATTCCCCTAGGAATAGGTGAAATTTTAAAGGCATTACTACACAATATGAAAGCAGTTATATAAAATGCAATATATCTGAAACTGTGACACATACGCATGATTTATGTTGAGAGAAATTAAAGATAAACGTATTCAAAATATATCCGTTTTGAATTTTGGCTTGGTTTGAATTAGCGATACGTCAGAACAGCACCAGGGCTATTGATGACAAACTTCATAATTTTAAAACCCGCTCAAATGACGAGGGAGGAAAAGTACAAAAATTCTTCTTTCCCTTCATTTAGCAATGCGAATGCAAAAACATGAATTTCAAGACAGATTGTGGCGGCTATTTTATAAAAAAGATAGCCATTTCTAATTTTTCAATTCCATTTCAATTCAACTACGTTCGGAACCGTGATTTTAAAAAGGCGCATAAATGGATAATTTTCATCATATTTAGTGTCACTTAGATTAGACTACATGTATAAAATTGTTTTAAGGGCATTTTGACAAAAAGATTTATTTAAATGCAATATTTTGGCAAAAAATTAACTTAGAGTATTCTTTTTTCAAAATGTTCTCCTTTTGTGAAAAATGCTTCTATTATAATAATATTTTGCCTGTATTTAGCTCTGACCTCTGTACAGAGGCTCAACTATGATTTTTGAAACATTCACTTTATTTTCAGAGTTACAACCATTTGAAATAATTATCAGCGTTTTTTTTCTTAAAATTTCTCCCTTCTGTGGTCGTAAGACATGGATAAACCCACTTCTAAGTTATATATTTCAAAAATTCTAGTGGAGCCTCTGTACAGTGGTCTGAGTTATATACAGGCAAAATATTATTAAAATAGAAGCATTTTTCATAAAAAAGAATATTTTGAAAATGGGTCATTCTATGTTAATTTTTTGTCAAAATAGTGTACTTAACTAATTTTTTATTGTAATACTATTCTTAGAACCACTTTTATACACATTTTCAAATCTAAGTGACACTAAAAAGCCTAAATATTATCCATTTATACGCTTTTGCAAAATCATGGTTCCGAACGTAGTCGGATACCTTAAGGTATATAAATGAGGAATGTATAGAAAAGGAATATTTACTTGGATTATTTAAGAGCAAAATAACAAGAATAATTTTCAGTATTTTGGGGGACAGAAGTGGAATTATGTCAACTCGATTACTTTTTTTACTTAAATAATAATCGAAAACCATTAAAAATATGAAAATCCATTATTTTTTATAGTTTAACTCACAATCCAAATCCGCAATCTGGAATTTCTGTGGTGGATACATTTGATTTTCTTTAACATTAAAAGAGAGAGAGAGAGCACCAAGGAAAAAACACGTTGAGAAAAACACTAGTTGGGAAAACACTATGTTAGGTGGCTAAAAAATTAGTGTTAATTGTGTATTAGTGTATGCCATACAAAATTTAAAACATAGTTTCCGAAACGCTTACAAGACTATTTCTTATACACCCAAAAATTCATTTAAACTAAAAGTTGTGCAACATCTCATGAGGGCCAAAGCCTACCGTGCCCATCAGTTTACGTGAACTTGGTCTTTGAGGTGCATGAGCAGATGCTTCGGTCAGGTGGTCAGTCTGACGCGAGCTTGGTACTCATTTATCCACCCGCTTAAAGAATGAAAGGCCGAATGTCCCTTGCCCAGCCAAGGATTTATACTCCGGACCTGTGACGTGAAACGCTACCACTCAGCCACTGAACTTCAAAAAACTCATTTATATGGTGTATAAACAGAAGCCAATTAATGAATTCGTAATAAAAGTAACTACATAATCTTATTACAAAATCCTTAGACAGTTTTATCAAAAAGATAATGTTAAAATGATGTACTCAAATACTTGTATTATCTTCTTTTTTTTCAATTTACTTTAATATATACTAAAGGAACTCTTGTTGCAATAGTAATTTTTCAAAACTTAAAATCGCGAGGGCACACTTTTTAATTGTGTGCATATAATATGTCGAATGTAACTTCAATAGTTTACATTAACCTGAAGTTAAGAACAGTTTATTACGCCTTGTCATCGATAATATTTCGGAGTTTTTAAAAAATACGACCCCCCCCAAAAAAAAACCGACTTTTTTTTTTAGAGATGGGCAAATATTTTATAAAACATAAGAATATCAGTGAAAACTAGAATTAGGAAGCACAAAATTTCACTTGCCTGGATCTTTCTATTTTTTAGATTTTACTGTGGATCATAGTTTTCTATATTTTGAATAAAACTATTATTAGTATTTGGAATTTTAAAGAAAATCTCTGTTAAAAGCTTATTAATAATATTTTTTGGACAGTTAAATTTATGTTGGTAAGTAACTCACGATTCAATAAAGTTTACAGTAGTCGTTGTTAAGGGATTTATAAGCAATTTCTAAAATTCTAATGTTTTTTTAGAGATTTATGCCCACATCCATCAAGCATAAGTAAAATTAGAGGATAGAATGATGGCATAAGCAAATATTTAATTTTCTAACGTTGAATATTAAGAATTAGTTTCGCAATTGTTCCGAGTGTATATAAACTGCGTATTTTCCAAGTAATTTACATAGTATCAAAACAAGATACTTAGGGACTAAGACCAGTGACTTCTTAAAATGTCTTGAGGCCCTGGCCCAATATGTAAAAGAAGGTCCCTTCTACGATCCTTATAAGGAGACAGTAAATAGCATACGTTGTAAAAAACTCATAGAAACGGTAGTCTGTTACAAATAAATGTGTGTGACTCACTATCTCAAACAGACAAACCTACTGTCTACCACATTTTCGGTAGTTGTGGGTCTAATCCCCATCTGGTCTAGTGAACTGAACCACATCCATGAGCCCATAAATCTGTACAACGTCTAAAAACAGGAGGGGAAAGCAACAGCCTCCTCACAGGGAAACCCCAGACATTGCAGGATGTGCTGAGGAGAAAAAGGACTGATGTTACGTTTGGTGCAAATTGGGAAGCTTCTTTTGCCACCTTCAAAATTCATGCATCTCGGGTGACCAGCCGAAAATCGCGAGAATGCCGCATGATAAGATCTGGAACCCTTGAATGATATGGCTGATCCAGGGTGTCTTTGAAAATACCATGGGTGCACAGGAGGGACAACCCAGTTTCTACATATTAATTCTTTAGCCCTGGAGTAGATCTCGGTCGACGTAAGGACCATGAACATTTTCGACTAAATGAGTAATGATGTATGGTGCATGATTGTTGTCGGAAGCGGACTGAGGTAGTTGGAGGCTCCTGGCGGTAAAAGGTTTGAGACCCAAGGGCTCAAGAGTTGAAAAACTAAAATAGTGTAAAGATTCGCTGACCTCTTAAATTCTGAAAATGAATTATATTGCTAATAATAAAACACAACGGCTAAAGAAGAATCTTTTAAATATATTTTACAAAAATTAAAAACCTTACTAAAGAGATTAACTATGCTCGGTTATGAGAAGTAAAAACGAACTCGTTTGACTTAAATACTATTCGTTTGTTCGAAATAAAATTTATGCAAGAAAACGCATGCAAAAATTTTGTACAGATTTCAACAATACAGGTATAGAGAAGAAAGATGGTTAAGGCTGCTACACGACTCAAATCCGCCGAAGACATCGGTTTCGTAATATCAGTTCAAGATCTTTTTGTTACACGATGCATTTTTAATTGAAATCCATCAAGTTTGGGGCCTCTACTGATACTGGTGGCCTTTGACGGCCACCAGGTTCACCAGCAATTTAACCCACCTCTGGTTGTTGGCTAGACATAAACGAAGGACATGACATAGTAATGCAGTCTTTCCATTGTTCCCAATAGGCATGTAATTCGAAATTCCCAGTTGTTGTTGTTTTTTTGAGAATATGTACGGGGGAGGGGGGAATAACATTTGACTGTTAAGACTAATCGGATCATGATCTTGATGAAGCCGAATAGATAACAGACCGAGGTACCCGGCCCGAGGCTGCGGTCTATGGTCCTGAGTCTGGACTCATTTGGTCGATGTCTTAAAAAATCCTGGACTAAGATCACAAATGAAATGAGTCTTTAAAGGGTCAGTAGGGGATTATGGTCGGTCATAACCAGAACACAGAAGTATTGCATCCCATAGGAAAGAAAGGGAGATGAGGAAATAAAAAATATACATTTTGACTATGTATTTTGTAACGTCGTGTGTAGCTAGTCATCAATAAATTTTTTTGTACAGCCTAATATCATATAAAAAATATTGTTTATTACCTAAACAATTTGTTAGTGAAGTAATATTATTCGGTCTACATGCCAAGTCCATATGCCAAGCCGGTGTAGTCAGTTCATATTCCCATTCACAACGCCACCGGCGTTCATCGTCTTTTTCACTCCAATTTCCGGACTCAGCCCTTTTCTTCATACAAGGTGGGCTCCGCTCTCTCTCTCTCTCCCCGACTCTCTCCTCTTTTTCCGTCCGTTCTCCCGACTTTTTTCGTCCTTCTTTTTTCTCTCCTCAAAAAGAACCCTTTTAAACACCAGGGGTGTGTTCACAATACGCCCCTCGTTCCTTCTTATTGGCAGGTCACAAAAGTCTCTCTTGACCTCCCTCGTTCCTTCTTATTGGCAGGTCACAAAAGTCTCTCTTGACCTCCCTCGTCCTATTTGCGCATTACACGCCAAAACACACCCGAGTCGTCTGGCCCAAGGCACCATAGTTCCTTGACCAACATCTAGACACACTTGTCCATCACGCCACATGTTCCTAGTATCCCCTTCACACAACACTAGAAAAGACGACATGATTATTTTTAAGATAGGCTTCGCCTATTGTCAATGGGGCGCCGGCTCTACTTTACTATTATGGCGACCCGTCTGTCTGTCTTCACTCCTTGAGTTCTGACAATAAACAATGGCCCCATGGCCACGTGCACTGGTCATTCCACAGCTGGTGGATCGTAACAATGCAGGGACAATCGATGACGTCGTACTTGTCCTTGAACAGCTGGTGAAACCATAAAACCTATCGTGAATCGAAAGATGGGAATTCACAACCATCGACGATGTCACAATTTTAAATATGCTGCTATATTTAAAGAAGCTATATTTCTTTTACCATATTTAACTATCATATATTTTACATTTACCGCATTTTAATAAAATAAAGAAAAAGTTTGGGTTCTTCGAGTTTTTGGGCGCACGTCAAATGCACCCGCCAATAAATCCGCCTTTGCATTTGCTGGTAAAAAGAAACACTTTGAGTATACAAATATTTATTTAGGTTCTCCAGTTTTAGAGCACCATTTTGAGTAGATTTAGGTGCCGAAAAGAAACACAAGAATAGAACATTTTAAATGAAATCGGTAAGGTAGAATATTAAGCCTGAATATAAGCGAATTTTGCTAATTTTCGATTAGCTTTTACAAAAATGTTGAGACTGATAGCGTCCAATAAAGAGCAACGAGAGCACTTGCTTTACTCTGTAGAGGAAATTTGTTCTGTACTTTTAGAACGCTGTTTTGTTTAAATGTTCAGATAAAAAAACATCTATACTTATTTCAAATCTAAGATAAGCCATGAAATTTTAATATTAAAAATCTATAATATTTATAAACTAGCAACACATTAAAATTCAAGCATATTTTTATTAATTGTATACATAAAAGACATGCATCGTATCGTCTACTTTTAAAATATTCAATTTTGATCGCAATTTCTGAGAGCCCCACAGTTGCAGTTTTAACAATATTATTATTTTCAAAGAAAAATCTGCTGTCATACTTTTCTCAATTTTTGATAAAAATTAATTGTTTATTTTTATATCACAATTTATTTGGTCTCTTTACAGAAACCTTTGTCTGCAAGTCGTGGAGAGTTGAGTCAGCGAAGACCTGCGTCACAGCAACAGGAAAGAAGGCCGAAGCCGCCTTCAAAACCTGGAGTTGAGACTCCAGTCTGAACTTAACCTTTTTATTCCTCACACATTCATATCTTAAGTGACCTCATGTAAACAATAAAAAAACACCCTTTTATCTTTTGCTTTCATTGTTTTTACACAAAAACTTAGACGGAAATAATTGCATATTTCGTTACGAATAACCCACTTTAAAGATATTTTCATTTTCAAATCTTCAAAGTATTCTTATATGAGTTTTAGGTGTGTTGTGTTGAGTGGCAAAGTAAAATTGCAGTGATTTTACAAAAAAAATAAACTTTATTCCAACATAACAAATGATATTACTAGATGATTACTATTAATAAGGAACTGGGATACGTCCATCCCTCCGTCCGGTATCTGGTATTAGAAACGGCTTGATGTTGTTCCTTGGCTGGTGGTGGTGTGCGCGGAAATCGGTGGCAGGAACCAATGGGGTGGCAGGCGCAAGACTGTTTGAGAGAGGCTTTGATTGGATGTTGGGAGCGAGCTTCGAAAATTTGGACTTGGGAATTTTGAAAAGTAGCAATTGATGTTAAAATGAGTAGAAATTAAAAGTAAAAATTTTTAAGAAATTAAGAAGAGAAATTTTTAAAACTTATTTAGAAGGAAAAATTACAAAATAAGGTGGTTAAAATTTACCCATCATAGCTTCGAAAAGAAACAAAGCTTTAGCTTTGTCATCTTCGATATTTTTTAATTTAGGAAGTAATTGTAAAATTTCGGGTGATCTTTTTAAAATATTAGAGATTATGCTGACCAGTTCAATAACTTGAGCTAGGTCTGAATTATTATTTTCATTGAATTGGATTCCGTGGAAAACTTCGTTGTTTGAATTTTCATTTGCTTTTTCGGTTAACTTTGCGACTTTGGTTGGGGTTCCGCTAACAACGTTAGCGAAAGAGACACCCTCCCTATGAACATTGCTTTCGAAAGTTTTATTCGCGGAAAGGGGCGAGCCCTTTTTTGGTTTGGGGAATTTGGGACATTTGGTGTAACAGGCCGAATGGCCATATTCCTGGCAATTTATGCAAAAGGGATTATCCTGTCTCTCCTTTATCGGGCATTGACGGGTGGGGTGTTCCTTTCCACACTTCAGACATCTTGGTTTCAGGTGGCAATTTTTTGCCGTGTGGAAGAAATTGTTGCTGTTAAAGCATTGGGTAATACCTAACATAACAAATAATTAAGTTCGAGTACATATATTCCCTTCGTCAGAGTGGAATTCTGGGAAGACAGAAGAAATGCCAGAAGATATTTCTTCTGACCAATGAAATTCAATAGTAGGTTTTAACAGCTAATAAGACGTAAGGTTCAAGAATCCGTTACTATGAGTAAGGATGATCCGACATTATGAATAAGGATCCTCCGGTAATACGAAAGTACACTACAAGCTTTTATAATAGAATTTAGGATTGAATTCCTTTCGGCTAAGCTTTAAATTTATTTTCATGACTCAGTGTCCGCCTCACGAAGGATATTTGCGGGGCTTTTTTCATGAATTTTTTTTTATCAGTCTTACATTTAAAAAATTATAGTTTATAAAAAAAACTTAAAAAAACACGCTTTTATGGTTAATCGAACTAATAAGTAAAAAAAAATAATTCTTAATATATGTATAAAATGATTAACGAGAAAATTAATTTCATTGGGGTAAAAGCGTGGGGTGCCCTATATCAATTGTTGTAATTTCTTACCAGTTCTACTCCGAAATGCCGAGTTAGTGTAAAAATGTAGTACAAAGTACCCCACGCTTTTACCCCAATGACATTAATTTTCTCGTTAATCATTTTATATATATATTAAGAATTATTTTTTTTACTTTTTAGTTCGATTAACCATAAAAGAGTGTTTTTTAGTTTTTCTAAACTATAATTTATTTTTCATTTTTTAGTTCGATCTACAATAAAAGCATGTATTTTTAGTTTTTTAAAACTATCGTTTATTCATTGATGAATTAATCTTAAATGCGTCATTTTTTTTAGAATCTGGAATCCCCATAGGCATCCTATCAGCTCATTTCACTTCGAACCTCAATAAAAGGAATTTTTTAAAATGAAATCGCAGTTTCATTAATCTTATTAACATAGTTAAATTGTAATACTTGTACATTGTTTTTAAAATTTTAGAAAAGTATATCTTGGCCCGCCAAACATTTTTCTTTTCACATGTACGAGTCTTTTTTTTATTTCCGTTTTCAGAAAAACTAAACAATTGTTTATGCTATGGGAATAATTTGCACATTTTCGCTTTTAGGGTTGTAACTTAATCTTTTAGTCGCCAAATCTGGAAATGAGATCTGGAGTTAGTTGCCAAATATGGAAATGTTATCTGAAATTAGTCGCCAAATCTGGAAATAGTATAATGAATAAATCGCCAAATCTGGAAATTGCATTTCCTGATGATAGTGATCAGCACAATAGAACAAAATTATTGTAATGTATTGTCATCGGTCCTTGACAAATATGCAAAATTTCGAATTAATCTGACCTTTTAAAGTGGGTAAAAATCGAGTTCAAAGATTCCGTTACATGCAAGTGAAGCTTATAAAAGCGTGTTAATAATATGTTTTTCTTTTATTTCCATTTGATATACAAACATATGATTTTGATACATTCATTAGTTTTTGAAAATGCTATTTTTGCATTGTAAATTTATTTGTTATACCCCAAACAAAAACAGCTTAGATATTTAATTTCTGCATCTTACGTTATTTGCTAATTTTGACTCTAAAATATAGTGCTGCATTTCTATTCACAGACATTAAAATACTAATACAAATCCTAAACTTTTCGAAACAAATATACGTTCATAATATATACAGCAATTATACCGACATTAAGTTTGTTCTGAAATCATGCAATTGTTTTCACGAACAATTCTTATAATTTCATTTACATCTTCCGAGTTTCAAATGCAAATATATAATGATTTCCCTTATCGTATCTATTTTTCGACGAATGATTTGGTTAAAAAAATAAGTCTACACAATTTTGAATATGTATTCAGTTATCTACTCCATAAGCTAATTTAAGAAACAAGATTGATAGAACATAATTCAAAAAACTACTTAAGAAACGTCAGGAAAATAAGTATTTTCATTTTTTTTCATAAATCTTCATTTTAATTAAGGCTAATTTGGTTACCAAAAAGGTGAAAGTGGGCCGTCAAAAACTGCATAAAATTATAATTTAATAATTTTCTTTCAGAGAAAAGTCTCGTCTTAAAAAATATCGAGAAAATGTGTATAAAAATTTTAGAATTTCGCTCGATTAAGAATGATGATGAAATGCTATCAGTTCACTGTTAATACTTTTAAAATAAGAGGTGCGTTACTTTTTTATAATTAATCACAAAAGTTTCCCATTTACTCGGGTCAATAATATTATTTTTAACTATATAATTGGATATAATTCGATATGAATCCATAGAATTAAACTGTGTCTACAAATCTGTCACTACATTTTACTTATCAAGATACATTACAGTAGCATAATGAATGATGAACTTCATCTCTAGATCTGCACATATCTAAGATTTAGTTTCGTAATGAAACACGTTGGAATGAAAAGTGGATGCAATTAATATCCATATTATATAAATTATTCTTTATTATTACTTTCTTGGCTAATTCCTTGGATGGAGAGGGATAGGTTATTTCATAACCGTGAAATGTATGCTTTAAAAAGTATAAGATAGCCGTTATTTTTCCGATACATTTTGTGAACATATTGTAACAAAGCAAAAAAAATGTAACATTAATTTTTTTAAAAAATTATCGTAATTATTGTATTTTGCGTTAGTCTAAAACAAATAAATAATTTTTACGCGATAAACTTGTTCCTTACAAGTAGAATTTTTTCAGCTGATGTGCGAATAATAATAGATCAAGGTCACTATTCTGCAAAACTGCATTCCGTTCCTTTGTCGATGCATGTGAAACGGAAATGATGGAATCGTTAGAAACGAGAATTTACAAGGTTAAGCAGTGCCAAGTTTTCCTAACTTTGTAAGTTAACAGTAATAAATAGCCAAGCGTTGGTTATTCAATAAACTTTTTCATAGATTATTACAAGGTTAAAAAGCTTTTAATTAAAGCATCGGGTTAATTTTTGGCGTTTGCTTCTTAGATACTTAGTGTTTTTACCAATAGGTATGCATAAGGGATTTCGACTAATTACGATAACATAACATAGGCAAAACCTGTCAAACTGAAAAAGCTGCCGGTGTATAATATTCTGCTTTCGATTTCAATACTTATTTCTATCAAGACAAAAGAGAGTAACAGTCTAAAAACTACTCTACTTCAAACTACTACATTCTTATGTTTGTTTTGAATGCAATGGAGAACACGTGTTTCCCTTTATCATGTGATTGTCATGAATTTAGTCCATACTCTATACTTAACTCATATTCGTTTTCATTTTCGTTTTTTATTAAATTTCTAAATTAATATGTGTATAAATAAATATTTAAGAATTATTGTGCTAATTTAACAATAATGTTTAAATTCATTTTGATTATTGCTGAAATTCTGTTATAAATTTGTTATTTTTCGTTTTCCTCGTTTATATTTGTGTATATACTTGGTGACTCTCATTATAGCTGTCTATTGCTGATACAGAGTGTTGCCAAATGCTGAATACAAAACTCTTACTTGAAATTCATATTAGAAAACGCAATTTCTTAACGCGGAATGAGTTGTGTTAATGTATTTAAAATAACAGTACATTTAAAAATTAAATCGAAACAACAAACTGATATTCAGATATTTGAACGAGATTTACCAAACTGTTCAGGCAATGTTTTGACGAAAAATGATTTAAAGAAATATCTGTGGGATTTTTTTTTACTGTAAAGGTATTTCGTCTTTTTTATATAATACGGAGATTTGTTTACGTTTGAGATTTTGTGTAACAGATATTGTCTGTGAGGCTCAAATTAATAATAATGAAAGATCAATACTTTATCTACAAAAATCAGTTTTTAGCTGTTTACAATCATTTTAAGAAATTTACTGAAAAGTCTGAACTGAATGAAGAGCAGTATCGAAACGAAATTAAACTTTTGCTGGAATATTTTCGTGCTTCGTACAGGGACAGTGAAAGGAAAACACATAAAATCATGCAGTTGAAGGCAGAACTTTCAAAATATAAGGAAAAGTTAGAGAGCATTGCAAACGAAAGAGAAAAAGACAAGGAAATATTCAAAGAAAAGCTGATTGTCATGAAACATAATCTTGACGGCTTTCAGTCAGAAGAAAAATATTTAAAAGAGGTATTGGAAAAATTGAAACTTGATATTGAAATTCTTAGAACTTCGGGAATCAGTAAAGAACAAAGACCAGATACTTTCATACATGCAAAGGAATTGATGTCACCAAACGTACTCAAGAGAGATATAGGCGTTGGTTGTGATAAAGTTATGGGCCAATCTTTAGTCGATTTGAACCAGAAGCAAAATGACAAATTGGTACCTCAGAAAAATAATTTCACACACAGAAAATGCGATAATGAATTTGGAGAGCTAAAAAATCAAATGAAAATAAAAATCGAAGAAATCAAATTTCAACATACCTTAGCAAACATTTTAAAAAAGCGAATCGAAAGTAGAAACGACGAAATTTTACAACTGAAGAAGCAAATAACCGATTTAAGAAAACCTGAAAGAAAAGACATAAGAGAAACTTCAAAAATCATATCTTCTTTACAAACGACCATAAATGGTTTGCGTGAAGAACTCAGTTCTGTAAAAGATAAGAACAAACTTCTCGAACAAGATATTAAAACTCTTCAACAGGAAAAAAATTTATTTTCGCTTCAAATTCAAGGAAGAGAAAATGACATTGGAAACTTGAAAAGTTGTATTGATTCTCTGAAAAAAAGTAAAGAATCCGCAATAACAAAGGCTACATTACTTAAAAATCAAGCAAAGGCAGATAAAGATCACTTGGAAAATGCGAAGAAAGAAAATGACCTTCTCAATCGAACTGTAAATAAACTCCAAAGTGATATACAGTCACAAGCATCCCAACTGACTAGGCTGGAATATCAACATAAACGTTTAGAACCTTTACAAAAAATTGAGATGTCAGAACAAATAGCACGACTTGAGCATTACAAAACTCAAGTAATACTTCGCGACAAACGATTAAAATCTTTGATCTCGGAACTGGAGGCATGTCGACATCGATTGACAATATCAAGACGCCAATTCAGAAACAAAAAGAAACAATGTGCCGCTTTGTCTGAAGAGCTATTGAAATGGAAAAAAGTCGTAGGAGTTGAAAATGAAAACCTTCAGTCACTAAAACAGAAATTAATTGCAGTAGAATCTGCGAATTCTGCTCTGACATCTGAACTAAAATTCGCCAAAAATCAGTATTATTTGATTATGAATGAACACAATAAATTTAAGGAGCAGTTCAAAAAAATGAGCAGCATTCAAGAATATCGCGAGGAACAGAACCGCGTCTTATTAAAACAAAATGAGGATGCCGTAAATGATTTGAAAATGAGAGATGATCAAAAGGAAATGTCGGACAAAAAGCGAAGACAAGCTTGGGCTGAACGTTAAACAAACTATTCAATTTGTAAAATGTCGTGCCTATTTTTATATTCAATGTGCATGATTAAGAGGAAGTCCTAGTTGAACCCCCTATCTTTTTAGTTTCGAAAGTTTTCGCCAAATGGCTTAAATGAAAAACTGCGTTTTTTAAAATTTTCAACTTGAGCTAAACACTAAGCACGCACCTTAAGTACGCAAATTGCCAACTTGGAAACTCTTTAATTCTAAAAAAAATTGGCACCAAATTTTTGTCGCTAAATCCAAAGGTTCAACAAGGATCCAATTATGAATAATTTTAGTTTGATAAGTAATCAAATTATTGCCTAAATTTACTTGATTTGACATTCTTATATTTAATCCAGATGTATTAATCACAAATCTTTCCTGAAAAATGTCATATCTGTTACACACTTTTTTAACTGATATATATATATGAAGGAAAACAAATACGTTAATACAAAATATAAAGTACTCTTCCGCGTAAAATGACCATATCATGCATTGGTACTTACGTATCAGCATCACCGAAGCGAAATTTGCGCAAAGTGAATCGTGCTATGGTATCAAAACAGAAGAAAGGTCTTAAGTGTTTTCTTTGAAAAAAAAATCCTATCAGTCAGATTCTGGTAGAAAATGGCGCGATTCCCACGGCTTGAATTTGCCTGCAGTGACGTTAATACATAAGTATCCCTGCATTTTCTCAACGCCTAATTGGCTACATATATTTAAAAAATAAAATATAGGGAGAGAAAGATGCCGAAACAAGAGGGCAAAAATCGCTCCAAGAAAAATCGCTAGGCTTTTGGTGATATAGTTTGGTGCCAAAATTAATTCCTACATAATAATAATACTACATACATTTTTTTTTCATTTTGCAATTTCTAGAGTTTAAAAACTGAAAATTTCTGTTTAATAATGTAATGCTTTTTTTCCACTTCTGGTGATTTTAGAGTAATTTTTTAAAAAAAAATATGAAATCATAAATTTAATAAATTGATTCGTTTTATGTGTGTTTCTTTGTTCAAAAGTAATTAATAGTATGCAAATGAAATCGTATTTACGTATTATCGCAACCCAGTGTTTCTCAAACTGTGGGGCGCGCCCCGGGGGGGCGCGAGCATATCGAAAATAAAAGATTAAAAAAATATTTACTGGAATGAAGTAAAACAAAATACTTTCTGACATAATAAAAAAATACACATTTACACTGATATAATTTATATATATCATCTGCGATATTACGTCATAAAAATAAAAGCTTCTACTTCAAAGCCTCATTTTAGCTATCTTTGATACTGTAACCAAATAAAAAACCTTTTATTTCATTTGCTGTAATCCCATGATGAGAGATTTTTTATTACGGTTTCTTTTCAAACCAAAATGAGAAAAAACAAAACCCAGACCCATAATAAAAAAATATATATATTTTAGGAAGATCAAAAATTCATCACTGTTATATTATTGTCATCAGCTGTAGGCAGCAGAATGTATTTGCTGCGGTTTGACCTTCGAACTTACTTGTACCCTGCTCTTATGTATTTGTTTTTTCATTTATGGAATTTTACTTTTCATCATTTTTACTTGGCCAAGATTTATTTCTATGAGTTATTTCCTAACATATAAAGCATAATGAAAAACGTTTTACATAATTTTTTGGAACATCCATATTGTAATAAATACACTTTTAATCCGGAGCGGTCATGCCGAGCACAGAGTGCACGAAATCGGTAATTCTGGCAAAACTGTTTAATTGTTACCAATGGCCCTGACACTATCCTCCTGTTTGACAGTCTTAACGTGTGAACTAAAATATATTTGTCACATATCTCCCTCTTTTTGGGAGTGACAAACGTTTTTTTTTACAATCTAAAGGTACTTGTTTTGACTGAGTTCTCAGTGTGATAACTTTTTTTCCGAAATATTTTCTGTGTCCTTGAAAGTAGGGGTGAGTATATTTTCTCTTAATTAAATTATTCACTGGAATTACGATTTTTATTGTGTACTATAAAAATAATTATAAAAAAAGGATTGGGGTGACTCACAATAACCTCACTCGACCATTAGTATCGAGTGCGTGCCTGCTCCATGGTTAAAACATGTTGAAGTCTTTTCACTTTAAATATTAAAAAAACACAATAATTTTTCATCGGAATTTTATATTATTGTTCATTATTCAACATCAATTCTAAATGCTAATTCTGTGAGGCTTAAAATTACAGTTCGCTTAAAACTAATTATAATTTGAGCAATCATTTAAAAAAATCATTTTACATTTTTGTAAACATTGTCGCGCACTTGGCTTTACTCTCCTTAAAATTCAGCGATTATATCAATAATGTTTTATTTTCTTATAAATGAACTCGTACAAATAGCGGGTACTTCGGCCGGTAATACTTTTAATTTATCAGTGCTGCACAGAGTATTTTATAACTAATTAATTAATTCTAAATTAAGAACAAGTTTAATAAGTATTAGCGACTTCCATGGGCTTGTCTTACAGAGCAAATTTTTCAAAGGAATGCTTATGATTAGAAATTGACCCTCTGAGTTCTTTTTCTACATTTAGCTGATATCTATATTTTGTCTTCTAAGCAGCCACCGCATTTTGCAATATGTTCCAATTTAAAAATTAGAGAAAGGAAAAATAACATAATAATTATCCTATTACTTAATTTTTTTTTTTTTTTTTTTTGCTTAAAAGCAACATATACAAAATTTAATACTTATTTCATGAATTTGTACGGTTTATAATAAAGATTATTGCTTTAGCGTAAAAAAAAGTGCATTATTATTGCATCCAGTACATTATTAATGTATAAGGGGGGCGCGATAAAAATTGTGATTGAAAAGGGGAGCTCCAGTATTGAAAGTTTGAGAAGCACTGTCGCAACCTATTGGTGACATTATACGAAATACATGGTTGCCGATTCAGCGCATACAACACATGCGAAATCGGGGTTGCCAACTTAGCGAGGTGTTCTGAACGTTGGCGTTGTTACGATAATACGTAAGTAACATAAAATCATATGCGTATGCTACTCATTTTTTTAATAAGTATGCACGCTGGTATTACGTACTGTTGACCAATTAATTTCATCACAATCAAAATGTGTTGTCAAATGACGCGACGTTTTACCAATTGTGCTAATCGTTCCAGCGCACGTTCAAATACAGTAATAACGATGACAGCTTTGATGAGATTTTGCGAATTGGCGACATCTTTTCTTTTTTCACCATCAAAGTGTGTATACATTTTTTTATCACCCCTGTATAACAGTGGTAAGTGAACCATCTGCATCTTTTCTACGCTTGACTGCTAATTGATAATTACGAGCGAGTACCAGTTGCTGTTCAGAATAAGTCCTGTACAGGGTTTAACGGGGGTTCATTCTATGGAAGCAAGGGGCAATAGAAAATGATTGAATAGTGCGCATAAGAAGCTTTAATTGCTGAACGATATCAATGTCAGAAATGTGGAAATAGTGCATCTGTGCGAGGAAGGAAGCATGCAATGGAAGGTTATGATTGGTGTTGTCGCTCGAATGGAAGATAATTTGCATGATGTGTGCAAGAGCGTAAGGAGAGGTATGGGGTTTAGTAAGAGTTATTTAAGGTTGTATGAAACTTTTGGAGGGTGACGAGTTATTGGTTTTCCTGAAAAATCTTACTGGGCACGCAGAGGGGAAATTCGTCCATCCTGGGATCGTCCCATTGTACCCCCGGTGAAAAAGGGTGTCTTGACTTAATTGCGTAAGTTTTTCAATTTATTCTCTCCCGAATGTTCTTGATATCCTTTTTTAAGAAGCTAATTTTTACAGGAAGTTGTTTTAAAAGTCTTAAAAACTTTCACATTTACATCCTTCTTAATCTCTATTTCTTTAGAAGCTAAATTTTACATGAAATTTTCTTAAAGTGATAATTTTTCCAATTTTGCTCCTTTGGACGTAATGCAATGTTTTTCTCAGTTTTCCCGGTCTCAACTTTATAAAATATGCCTTGGTGCCATTTTGGGGCGATTTGAAAAGTCTTCGCCAAGGTAAAGGCTACAATAGGATTTTAATTATAATATTAGACAAATATCTAATTGCTTTGTAAATTTTCCAGAATTCTTGATTGAGGAATCATTTTTCATAAGTTCAGTTTAGTAATTTTGTTTCCAATATTTTGCAGCTAAATTCTTTCAATGTACGACATTCATTCCATTAGAACATGAAAGTATAATAAAAGGTATACCAGTAATGCAAAAAAGGGGGAGGGGGGAATGACACATATCTTTATGTGGCAAAAGGAAATTCTCTTTCAAGTTTAAAAGAATTTATAAATCGCATTGAGTAAATATTTATCAAGACCTAGCTTATACTGCTATGTAATCTTTCGTAAAATTATTGCAGTCTTTCTTAAATAACCAAATGCAAATTGGGGAAACCCCCCTGGGTTTCACCTTGAACACCAAGATTAATTTGAGGTAAAGAACCACTAAGAGCCATTTTGAATAATAATAATATTTATTTATTATTATAATTTTCTCAAAAAATCTCTGATAACATATAATACTATTATGTTACGTCACTTAAAGGGATTTACCTTTATATTAAATTAAATTACTAATAATGCAATTAATTAATAATTAAGCTCAAGATCAAGTAAGGTCTACCGAAATAGGAGATCCGAGAAATACACGTACTCGAATTCTTAACTTTCATTAACTTTAACTAAGTCGCTTAAACTGACGCTTATTTTAAGCGTACGTAAATTATATTTACCGCTGGCTTATACCTGCTTTCTGGTACGTCTAACAGCACGACGTCTTCACGAATCTAATCTCCTTGAATCTTCTAAAAATGCGCTTAAAGTTGCTGGCTCAATAGCCTTCCATCATCTACCTTGCTATCTCACAATGCTCGACTTAAATACCTTATCTAATTTGAATATCCTGTTCATCTTTTTGGAGTTGATTGGAAATAAACACGAATTTATATTCCCCAAAAAGACGCCTAAGAAGGTTAGTGGAAAGGTTTCGTACAGATTCGTCACAAAATTAAAAAACATTCGCCACTTTCTCAACTAAAAATTTATTTAATTTATAGAGGACAAAAGGGTTACTTTTAAAACCCATCCAAATCAAGTCCAAACGATTTTCAAAGCGACAATTGAAACAACGAAAAAACGACTTCAAGCTGCTGCCAATTGGTCTAATTTAAAAAATTGACATGAGTGAATTTAAATTTCCAAAAGTGCATCAACTCAAATTTTCTATTGCAAAGTCAGGCCCAGGTGCCTCCCTCTAGGAATGAAATTGGCGTCGTAATCAGATTGTGGCAAATAGTATACCCCTTTATATATAGGGGTTGGCATTAAGTCGTTCACGATCGACTGGTAGACCGCCAAGACATTTGAAGGTGACTCCCTGAAGATTAGCAGTTAGTAATTATTTTCTGAAATACTCAATATTAGCTGACAGTATGCAGAATAAGTCATCTACTGACTATGATGAACGACTAGCTGCACTTCTGCATTTAGTAGCATTTCTTGCGTTATGGCTGACACATTTTGGCAGATGACATCTTTCAGTGCTTCTAGTGATGCCGGTTGGTCACGGTACACTTTTGATTTCAAGAATCCCCACAGCCAAAAGTCACAGGATGTCAGATCGTGCATGCTTGAAGGCCATGTATGATTAAAGTAGCGACTGATAATGTGATCCTCCCCAAATGTTGAGGGTAGCAGGCATTGCTCAGTAAACAATATGAGGAGGTGCTCCCTCTTGCATAAAGGTGACTGTTTGGAGTGCTTGTCGCGCTTGTAATTCATGAATAATGTTGTTCTGTAACAATGCTACATATCGCTGACTAGTGACAGAAAGTGTTTTGAAACCCGTCTGACTTCCTCGAAAAAAAATTGGGCCAATTATGAACTCAGCAGTGAAGCCACACCAGACTGTCAGTTTAGGATGTTGCAAAGGTACTCAACAAACGCATGTGGATTTTCTGTGCTCTACACTCGACAATTGTGGATGTTAGCAGCACCAGAGAGTGTGAAATACGCTTCATCTGTCCATCAGCCAATCGTGATGCTCTTCCATCTTATTGAATACCCAAATTCGCAAAATCTCGGCGAGAGTCAAAGTCAGGAGGTTTCAGCTCTTGATTACATTCTAACTTGTAGAGATACCGTCACAAAGTTACTCGCAGTGTTCTCGAGACATTTCCTAACGACACTTCTGTCTGCCTCAAAATTTCTCGAGCACTGCACTTCCCATGTGCTGCAGTCGCCGACATGGATTGCACCGTCTGCTTCACTGTCGTGGCAACAGCAGCGGCTGTTGAGGGACGTCAACTCCTTTGACGTGACGCCAAAGAACCTGTACCTTCAAATTTCTCCATCCTTTTTTTTCGATACAGAAGACGTTATTAGTCCTTTAGTATCTCGCATACACTTCATGTAGTGATATGCTCGCAATGCCGGAATCGCACTTCCAGAATTCTTATAATACAGTTTAACTCTAAGAGGGCTTTCTCAACTATGGACATCATTTCTATGCATGCAAGCTTCGACTACCATTACCTGCGGGAATTTGTTCGAGCATCTGGGTTTCAATGTACTTTTAATCCCGTATCTGGTGAAAGTCTCTTTTTTGGCATGGCAAATCATTGTGTTTTCATGTTGAGATGTGGAGCATTGCGATTGAGTGATAATAACAATGATGAAAATAAATATTTTAAAGCAGTAAGAATGAATGACTACCATTACCTGCTGCAATTGCTCTTTTTTATATATCGTTTGTTGCTTTGCATAATCCTACATCAGAAATCTGACAGCGCCATCTGTTGATCGCCAACAGAGTTATTTTTTCGTTGCCACACAAAACCCGGTTTCTTTTCCATCCCTTTGATTCACAAAGGATGCTGGCCTGTGACGCAGAAACTCATTGCGGCGCATGAGCGAACTAGGGAAATATACGCGCCAATGGACCTTACTTTAAAAATAGCCCTCGTAAATATTCCGTATTTATTATTAAGTTATAATAAATATTGTGGATCTTTTCTTACCTCACCATATCTATGTTTCTTGGTGGACCTCTACATCTTGAAAGAATTATAAGTAGCCCGTACCCTCGAAAAGTCTGACCATCCTTTCCTTATATGATGCCACAATAAAAAGGTATACCAGTTCCCGGGGAATGCACTAGGTTTTCATTAGTAATTACCAATCCGCAGCTCCATTTGAAAGAAAGAAATTATTTTGATATACATTGTTCTAATATTTTAACTTTTCGGTTAGATTTGGATTTAGGTTTAGACACAACGTATGTTAAAATAATTAACAGCACGAATTTGCTCACATAAGTAAAAATAAATATTTCCGTTTAAAAAGTTAGGATACTTACGTATTATACCGTCGACCACAGTTTCATCGAATCTAAAGACATCGCCAAATGTAACCTATAGTGGATGCCATTTTCGAATACAACAAATGTCTTTGGCGACATTTTTGAATTGACGAAGCCTTTGGATTTGGTGAAATTGGTCGACTGTATACTGCGTAAGTATTAGAGTTAGTTTTTACGGTACTAATACGTGTTAGCTTCACCGCAGCCAAATTCTCGCCACGCGAATTGCTCCTTTTTCCGCCTAATTCTGGTAATTTTTTTTAATTAAAATATGCAAGAACTTTTCTTGTTTTGACATCATGGCGCAATTTCCGTGACGAAATTTTGCTGTGTTGACACTAATACGTAAGTATCGTTTATTATTATAGCTTTTTAATCTAGTTGCGATTAGTATAAATAATTTAAATTTCTTGTAAACGGCTGTACAGTATTTTAATAAAATTATTTCATTCTTTTTTTAGTATAACCAAATGCAGCCTCTTCCAAATCAAAAATATTCTCCTCTTATTTTCCTTCAAAAGTATTGAACTTGTCCACACATACATATTTTTTAAAAAAACTAACTTTATTGTATTCACGTTTTTTTAAATGAGTAATAATGAAACATAAAACATAGTTTGCATTGCATTGATGGATTTGCCATTTTATGGATTTCGAAACAACGTAGGAATACAGAATACAAAAGAAGACATTGATATACACAACATACAAAAAATTAACAATAAATGAGGTATTGAGCATTAAATATATGGTTGATTCGCAGAACTTGATGATTAGCTTTCACTGAAGCTCTTGGAACTCACTAATGCAGCCCATTTTGCACCAAGTCTAAACTTTTGACTCCAGTGAGCTCTACGGGTGTTGCAGGCTCTAGGCCTCCCTTGTCCATTCCAAATCCATTGGCAGATTGAGCGATATTGTCTGGAAGGTGTCCATTCTGTTTAGTAAGTGATTCGTTTTTGGATGGCCGGACCTTTGAGAATATGAGTCTTTCTAAGTTTGAAAGAGGTGCTTCCAGCAGCAAATAGAATGGCACGGTAAGGATAACTGTGGTTACTATATTCCCCACGTACTCATAAAGCTAAAACGAGAAAAATGTCTATGCTTAAAATGTTGCTAAAAAATTTCTAAAAAACATTGAGTATGGTTTTAGTGTCTTATCAGTATGGTATTTTAGCACATTTGGAATTAGTACGCCATAATGCTATATTTCAAGGGAGAAAAATTTGATCTTCAGGTATGGAGATACAAGATCCTGCAAATAGAGAGAAATCACAGAGTGTAATGCTGTTGAGTTTACAGTGACGCAAGTCACTTTTAAGTATGGTTATGAATGGGGGAAGATAGAAAAATACTTTGAAGAATCCCCCTTAGTGAGGAGGGCAGATACAAGTACGAAGAAGAAAGCTAGGATTCCTAAATTCCGAAAAGTATGAAGAAAAACGGACGTCAGTACAACTGGTCTTTGTTACAGTTATATTGGGGAGGTTTCAAGGGAGAGTGATTGATCTTTTTCATTTAGGATGTGATTAATATCTGGGTTTTTTTTGGGGGGGTTGCATTTTGCATTTTGGAACGTTTACTTGAGCTACCCCAAGTTAAAAAATGCTTCAATCGTTTGAATAAAAAGCAGTTTTATCCTTTTAGAATGGAGAGCCTCTGCAACTTTTCCCACGAAGAAAATATTGGGGACAAATGTTCAAACGAGGACATGAAGGAGTCTTTGCAATCATTTCTGTAATTGGCGCGCCATTCGCTATGTCGCTATTAGTTACTATAAAACGTCAAATCATCTTTAGACAATTGAGCCTACACTATCGAATATTTGAAACAAGTATCTTTGTTAAACTTTCCCAATAGAGATACTAATCCATTCGTATCGGGTGGGTTAATTTATGAAACCAATCAGCTTTAACGTTAAATAACTCTGGCGTTAATGGAAATGATGAATATATTTCTAGAAATAAAAGAATTTCTCCGATGCTTCTTTTAGATATTTTGTGTGAGGTTGTAATCATGCGAGCCTATTCTATAAATAGATAAATGAAGATGCACAACCTAAAAACATTAGAAATCTTTCATGCCAAAATGTCACACCTTTTGTCACCTAGATAATAAATGTGTGCATTGTTATAGACATACGAACTCACACACACATATCAATACAGAATCCTTTTTTTAATTAAAAAAATCATTCAAAACTTGAGGCATTGTCTTTAAAATTAGACAGAACAGTATTAAGAGCCCGGGTAAATATAAAAATGGATTACATTTATTGTTTAAAACAGGGTTTCTCTATCTTTGGTAGTCTTCTTAGATTCTAAAAGGATAGATAGGAACACACAAAAAAAGAAATCGACACAAATGCATTTATACCGGAAGGTTGACTTATAATGTAATTTTGACAAGAATCTATTAGTTTTGGAATATAACATACTTTCATTCAAGGTCAAAGCGTAACCAAGGAATAAGATGCCAAGGTTTAAAACGGTAGAGAAAATGTGTGAGAACAACTGGTATAAAGTTATCGAGAACTCACCATATTATAGTGGCTAAAGTATAACCGTTCTCTCAGTGATCCCATCCTCACCCAGATGACGAGACTATGGAGCAAGTAGATCATGAAAGTCAGCCGACTAATGGGGGCAAGAAGACTCCAAGACAGGATCTTGTTGACGACGCCTGAAAAACATATACATTAAATGCTTGTTCTTTACAAGTTTGGAATTGTTTAAGTTATAAAAGAGTCAATACGTCTTATACCTTCAAACAACGTTGCCTAATACAGTTATGGTTTTATTTTGGAACATATGCGGGAACGGTCTTCCTTAATTGGTCCCATATTGCGTCATTTCGCGACGTATTTTCATTTGAATAGAATTGTCCAGGCATAATATTTATATAGAGAGATTTACTAGGTAAAAGATGAAAGATTATGTTACGAAGTAGCATTTCGGATTAAAAAAGAATTTAAAATAACGATTATTGGTACTTACGTACTATCGCAACAATGCCAACGCTTAAGGTAACTCACCAAGTTGGCAACCTTGATTTCGCACATGTCATACGCGCTGAAATGGTAAACATATGCTTTGTTTCATATAATGTCGCCAATATGGTTACGATAATACATAAGTACCCAATTTTCTTATATCTTTTTTTCGACAGAAATGAAGATCGTACGAAAAATTAATAACTTTCATATTAATCCCAAACCGTTGGTGGCGACTTTTAACGAATTTAAAATACTTTTACCAATGAGCTAAATTCATGTCTGTCAAATGATAAGTACAATCAAGTGTTATCCATTGAATTCAAATCATTGAATTTATTCGTTGTTTTACTTGTAAAATTTAGATAAAATTTTCAAATTTGGTTATTTGTTTCCGAAAAAGTTTTCTTAATTAAAAAAAAAGTACTTTTATAAAGTGTGTACTTTTAAATCTAGAACATTTTATTTGCCTATGTGCATTATTATTGCTTACAAATGTACATTTCTTAAAAAATCTTCAAAAAGCAAAAGGTGGGTACAGAGAAGCGCATGAAATGATTGGCTGGAAACTCATGATTGCATTTATCATGTGACTATGATGTCACATTCATTTTTGAACTGATGGACTGGAACCACATGTTTGTAGTTATCGTGTGACTCTGATGTTGCATGAATTAAGCCAATTCTCCTGAGATAGTACATCAAATAGAGGTTGCCAAAAAATTTTGGCAACCTATCGATTTGGCGATTTATAGCCAAAAAAATGTTTGGCGATAAATCTCTGGAATAGGGTTAACACCTAAGTACCAAAAATTTAAACAAATATATTTATGTATTATGTTAATTTATCTGTAAATAGCAACACAGGCAGGTGTGAAAGAAGTTAAATTCTACAAATTCTGAAACAATTTTTTTATGACAAAGAAAAAAAATTCTCCTGACAGTATTGGCAATGCTTTTATCATGTTTGGTCCTCAAATTCATTGAGAAGATTCTTTTTCAAAGTATTTGCGGAAGAAAAGCAACATTCAAAACAAATCAAATATCAGCAGCAATTGGATTTTACCCTGTATTAATTGGAAGTATTTTTTCTCATAGTTATAGAATATTTAATGTATATGTTACCGTTAATGTGTATAATTCAGTTATTTCAAGAATAAATAGGTATTTCATGAAATAACTAGACAAGTCAGTTAAAGTATATAATGGATGGAAAAAATTTCATACTTTACCCTAGTTATTCTATGTAATAGCTAGGTATTCTATGAAATAACTAAGGATAGACCTTTAAAGTGAAAAATAAACAATTTCATTTTATGAATTAATTGATCATAAATAGTTAAAATCTCTAGAAAAATATATTTTGTCCCTTTTGCAGATGATATAATTTATTATTGCTCATATTGCTAAAATTAGTTAAGCGGAAAGGGAGGAAAATATGTTACAAAGATGGATTATGTTTAAATATTATCAACAAAAATACATGCTGGGAAGAAAAACTGTTGATTCATAAAAACATTGTGTATTCTTTTTAAAACAAAAATGGAAGAGAATATTAATTCAAACTTTATGAAATACCTTTATTTTACTTTTCATTACTTATTAAAGCAAGGATTGCTGTGATGACACTTTGGATTGAATTGCTTATTATTTTTGAAACAAGCCCACTGTTTAGTATTATACATTTTTTTTTACACGAGCATTTTTTAAATCCTTGTCAAGTACCGCACCTTTGAGCTGTTACAACAGATCGAAGCGTTATGTCAATATTTGGAACTTCTTCAATGGAAATTAATTCTCACTGAGAGACATATCCTGAACTGATATCTAGAGTACAATTGTTTTACTCCGCCTGAATGCTTCCCAAAGCAGCTAGAACCGGTTCAGAGAACGTTCGAGTATCCTATTTCATACTTTAACGATCAAGTAATCGGTGATCTATAGAATACCTAGTTAAATTGCAGAATTCAATAACTTTATATACTTTAACTGACTGATTCAGTTATTTAATTAAATACCTAGTTATTCTATGAAATAACGGATTTCACGCTTTAACGGTAACATCAGGGGTGGCTCTAGGGCCGAACAAACCGGACCCCTGCCCGGGGCGGCATTTGAATCGAATTTGGAAAATATTTTTTTCTGTTGCAATAAAATAAAAAAAAAATTCTGAAATATTATTGGGTATGAATTTGGTATTTCTTTTAACGTATCTTATTTTCTTTGTTTGTACTCTGTGTTGAATGTCAGTTTTCTTTTATATTGAAACTTGAAGAGTTCGAGGCGGGTGTATATGTTGAATCATGAAATTTGATATGTTTATGCATCTTTCACCAGTACCTTTTTACTCACCCAGGAGTGGAGTCACAACGGACATTCCTTTCACCCATAGGATATCCGATGTCAGCTATCCAAAAAGGGGACAGGGGTAGTAAAAGTTTTTAGTAGATAGAGAACCATAGGAAATGTTTTATCTTAGTCTTGAGTGTAGTTACTATAAGTTAAAATAAACACTTGTGATACCCACCATCAGTAGACACTTTTTTGAAGAAATTGGCCTGTTGAAGTAGACGATTCCTTCTTTTACATATTACTCGTTTGAAGTAATAATAGGTAATTATATCCTCAATTTCGAATTATTTTGCATTTCCTAAGACTTAAAATATATATATATATATATATATATATATATATATATATATATATATATATATACATATATTGTTATGCGAGTTGCCTTTGCAGGAATTATTCTAGTTTTAAGGTGTGTACCTATGTGAAAACAATTATCTTTTTTAATTATAATTTTTTGCTTTGGAGGGAGGGGCTGCATTTTCCATTTTTGTCCGGGGCGGCAAAAAGGCTACAGCCGGCCCGGACTCTAGGATTTAATTAATGTGTAATAACTATATATTAGAAATATGAGCTATGTCCTTTTTAAAAGCAGAGGAAAAATATAACTTCAAAATTATTCCAAAAAAATTCAAAGAAAAGAGTAAATACACTCATTTTTTTCTCGAAAACTTTATATTGTGAATGTTACGCAACTTTGGGTACTTGTTTGTATTGTGAAAGTGTCACTTTACATAGAGTGATTTTTTTTTCAATAGTTACACACTCAAGGAAAATTTATAAAAATAAACTTGAGGAAGAGTATATTAATTTATGTTCTAGTCTTCAAAATTCCAACGAAACTGATTTTATGTGTATTGGTAATACTCCTGTGCAGTAACTTTTATAATAATAAGAAATTTGAAGAATGTTATTCTTCAGAATACAGAGTCACGCGTTAAAAGTACACAATGGCGAAGAGGTTTGAAGAATCACTTTTAGTCTTCTTGGTATAATTTTTAAGATGATTGGTACTTTTGACAGACACAATTTATATTGAAATAAAAGACATGTCTACAGATGCAATATTTTCAAATTATTACTAAGATTAATTTTATTGCACTATTTTCAGACACCCTTTCAGTACAATGTATGATAAAAAAATATTTTACAAAATGCCACAATAGTTAAACTTGTGCCAAATTGATTGACATGGGGAGAGCTACTCTTTCAATAAAATTTCTTTGAAAACGCTTTTTCAAATTTTTTTTCTTTAGTTAGATATTTTTAGCAACTATTTCCATGAGATATCTCCCATTCTCAGTAATCTCAATTTACTTTTCATTAATTTTAACCAAAAGACACTTATATTTATAAATTTACAGTACACTACATCAAAAAATGAATATATGTTATACATTAAAAGTAATATATTCAGTTTTTAAACCTGGAAGAAAAACAACAGTGGCGTAACGTACACCTCCGCAACCCCCGCATCTAGGGGGAGGGGGCAGGAATCCAAGATGCCCAAAGCCCATGTTATGTTATGGCTTTGCCTTTATAAGATCGGGTTTGAGGCCCAAAACCTTATCTTTCAGGAGGGAGCCCTAATGCCACTGAGAATCAATAGGAATTTGAAAGTAAACTAATATTTACCTCCGTGCCCAGTGACACATGCAAATGTCACCCATCCTATCCCAATGGCGAAAGTGGTTCTATGAAGTGCAGCGAAGATGGACGTCAATAATGGACCATGAGGCTCACCAATGTTCCACCTATGAGCCCCATAAACGGCAGTCAAACAGAGCACAGTTGAAGCACACCAGCAGCAAATATTTATCACCTTGAAAGTAAAATCATTTGTTATTTATTTATTTTCTAAAATGTCAACCTGCTATATAGTTTTAGACCAAGAAGTACACATCACATATTTGAGCTACTGAAGGAAGGAAGGTTCGTACTGGGTACCTTCCGTTCCGAACGCGAGTACTTTACCGATTACGCCAAAACGGTCGTCTTCACGTGATGTTGGTACTAGTTCGTATAGATATCACACTGCCACATACTCCCCTACCAGTGTTTCGGCGAATAGGTGAACGAACGATACCATATTCGTGGCGATCATGTAAGCAGTTGCGTCACTTTGGGGGGGTTGCGTCATTCGTGCGTGACGGCTTGAGAATTGTGTCATTCCTGCGTGACAGCTTGGTTGCTTTTGCGGTGGATAGATGGCGCCACGACTGAGGCGTGCGAAGGTTGCGGTTCATATCACGGCCAGGGTCACCAATGAAGGAAGGAAGGTTCGTTCTGGGTACCTTCCGTTCCGAACGCGAGTACTTTACCGATCACGCCAAAACGATCGTCTTCGCGTGATGTTGGTACTAATTCATATATATATCACACCACCACACTACTATCAAAAGATAAGAATGACTCCAAAATTGTGTGATACTTCTTTATTCAAACTCCATATCCTATATTGGAAAGAATTTGGCATGTAGAAATAATCTATTATTCCTTATCCTTCGTTTTGAAATCAAAAATAGGACATGAACCTACTGAGTACTTTAATATTTCTAGAGTTGTCACATAATAGCAATTAGATTAGAATCTCAGGTTTAAATTCTCTTGACAAATTTTGAGGTTTTCTAAAGTAAAATTTTGTGTGACATTGTAACGTAGGATTTATTTTTGTTATTGTTTAAAGAATGGTTTTTCTCGGTAACGGAAGAAAGCAAGATATGTTAAAAATTGCGTAAGAACTAGGGATATATTCTTGTAAAATATGTGTTAGGTATATGAGCTAAAGAATGTGCTTGAAACCATTGTTGTAAATAGAAAAATGGAAAAGGAATTGGAAAGGGGGTGGAAAAATTTTAAGATTAGAGGTGAGAGAAAGTACGAATTAAAAGAAAAAGGACTTCGATTAAAATGTAATTTAGAAGGGATTAACCCTCTAAAGAAAAAACCCTGAAAAGTTATTCCGAAAGAGTTAACTCTTATTTTGAAGATCGCTTTAAAAATGCAACAGCCTTCTTTCCTTCCCCCCTTTTAGAACTTGGGATGTCGAACGGGGACAATTTTATGACCTAGTTCGGTTACTTTGTCAAGTAAGAACCAAGAGATCAATCGTTTACAGCTAGCTGTAGAGTTGCCTTGGGCAATCTTGTATGAAACTGTAGTGGAATTCGGTGTTTCTTTCTCCTATATGTTCCGCCACAGTAAAATTAAAACAAAATGCAGGGTAAAAAAAAGGAAAAAATGAAATAAATAGTATGTTAGAAGTTGAAAAATAATTATATTTTCTTCAAACAAATTTTATTTTTCTGCCATTTTTAAAAATTAAAAAAATAAAAATATTTTTGGTATTGCGATTTGAACCAGAAAAAAAGCATCCTGTATTCATTTTTGAATATGAGAGTAAGAAAACGCGCTCACTTTCCTGTTTTTTAAAAAGTAATGAGGTAAAAAGAGCAAAGGCCCTATCTCATTTTTAAACAATAACACAATAAATGGTACATACGATGATTATATTTATGAAATAAAACCGATCTTTCTCTATTCAGTTATAATTTTAATTTAAAATAGCATAAAAAAGTATTTCAATACTTTTAATTTATTTTAATTAAAATCATATAAAAGATATTTTTATGTTAACTGAATATTTTTCGGAAAAAATTTTAATTTTCCTTCCTAGTGTTCTCCTTTTCGAACTTTTTGTATTAAATAAAAATTCCTTTTCTACATCGGCATTTGTGATGGACATAACACACATTCAGTCAATAATTTTTAATTTTAATGGGGGATATACTTCTTGAAATGCGCATGACAGTACTTCTAACCATTTTCTACTCAAGTTAAATTTCTTATTTTTCTGTTTCTTTTATTACAAGGAAAAATGTCACACATCGATAAGTACATTTTCACACAATTCAGTCATTACAAATTCTATTGTGAGAAAAGTTCTCCCTAATTAATTTTGTCTTTCAAAACAGTACACTTAAAACAATTTTGTTCAGTGAAGTTAACCGACAGTTCCACAATGTATTCATACCAAATTTTAAAAACAAATTTAACACTTGAAAATGTATCCTGTATTAAATTTTTCAGTATACACGAATATTTCCTGCTGTAGGGAAGATATAGTATGAGAGATGTGGTGTGCGGTTGTGAAAGAATGTTTTCGTACGTGTAGACTATTTTTGAAAATTTAAATATCACTGAAGCTGATCATATAACTGCAAATGAGCCTTATTTTAATGTGTGCTGGTATCAAAGTAAAACACTTTACAATATTAAACAGCCTATGGGTTTATACTCAATATCAAACTATTCGCAAAATGGCTTACAACTTCTATTCAAATTGTAAAGAAACTGAAATATAAATATATCTTACTGCAGTCCAAAATATTCATAATATGTAAGTATCCTATTCCTCCACTTATTTCAGTACATTTTAAAAACTGTAGCTGAATGCAATTTTTTATATTTATAAACGAGACATAAAAGCTCACACAGTCGGAAAAATGTCTTTATCATTTTTAAATATACTACTATAAAACGTATATGGATTGTAAGATCAGTTGTAAAATCCTAAAAGCTTTTTAGAGGAGCTAAAAACATGTAATTTTGGATTGATCAAATTTTTAATATAATTCACAAATATACATGTTATTAAGCAAATACATTTGAAAAATCAAACTTCCTTCTGAAATAAACGTAATTGAAAGAAAAATGTTTAATTGCAAATGATGGAAATACATGTTTATCTAAGGGATATCCCCAAAGTGAGGTAATCCTCAAACTTAAGACTCAAACTCAGTGGCACAACAATCCATGAGGGCCAGGAACTACTGTGCCCATCATAATACACGTGACCATTGGACGCTGAGGTGCATGAACAGATGTCCCGATTTGGTGGTCTGTCTGAACAGAGACCTTCAGTGTTTAAAGTAGGAAACAGGTATCAAATAAAGGATAAATCAACTGTGTTCTTATAAAAAAATGTTCTGCTGTATCCCATTTTAACTGTTCAAAATTAATTCCAGAATTCAATCCAAATCATTCGGATATTAGTTTATATATCGTAATTTTTGAAAAGCTAAAAGAGCGTTAATTGAAAAAAAGATTAGGCAGTACATTTAATGGGTTTTTCACCTTAAGAGGTATGCAATTAATTATT
The DNA here is from genome assembly GCA_019973935.1 of Trichonephila clavipes. Taxonomy (NCBI): domain Eukaryota; kingdom Metazoa; phylum Arthropoda; class Arachnida; order Araneae; family Nephilidae; genus Trichonephila; species Trichonephila clavipes. The sequence continues at coordinate 221,694 of BMAU01018774.1, forward strand.
CACGAACTGAAGAACAAGTCGAAAAATATAATTATGTAAAATTAAAAATGTTTGCTTCAGAGATTTAAATCTTTCCAGAAATCTTCCGTCAAAAAAAAAATCGTTTAATATCACAAGAAAACAGATAGCACATGGAAAGATTTTACTTTCGAAATTAGATTTTATGCGTATGTAAGATAGGTAAAACAGGAAAATATTAGTGATAGAGTCTACAAAAACAGAAGGAATGTGTCAATATCGGGTTTAAATGGGGAAAAAACTAGATTAGGGAACACTCCTCCAAAACAAGCATTTTCTTTCTCTGAGAGTTCAAGAGAAAGAACTTTCGAAAGATACGTGACTCAAAAGTGTTATCATTACCATATGGCCGGACTTATAAAAGCCACATGTGTGTGTGTGTGCTATAAATATAACAAAAAGAAAGAAACAGAATCCCGAAAAAGCATCGAACGAAACAAAACCCTGATTGTCGTAATACCAGTAGGGTTTTGTGATTGGGCACAGAATACATACTCTGAGAGATACGGAAGCGACAATCACGATACAGCGTGTAAAAAACATAAATCCCACCACTGCCACCATTTATTTGAACTGTTAGGTATTGAGAGAAATATCGAGTAGTGCAAGACCTAAAAGGAGTTTAAAAAAATTTGATTTTTATTGTGACGTCTAAATCTAGAACTTAATAACGTTAACTCTAATAATAGATGTTAATGTAACAATAAATAACTTAATCAAACTAACTCTGTTTTTAGTTTCATGCTACTTAACATTTCTCTCAATACATTACCAGTTGTATTTGTTACAGTCTGTATTTTATTATATTGTTACGAAGATCGGGGTTCGAAAATTTTATGCTTACAGTCTCAAAGAGCAAGACAGTTCTTCAGGAGCGATGATTATTGTCGAAAAACAGCCCTTCAAAAACAGGATTCAGCAGCAAAATTCATACAATAAATCTCAGAAAGCCTTCACACCTTCTACGGAGCTCAGACACAACTATCAGTGACTGAAATAAAAGTGTGCTAAAAATTATTCACAAGCACTCGCTCGTCCTATTCAACAACCGAAGTAATTACTAATCACTGGTCGACTCTTCAACAGTCAAGGGAATACAAACTCAGTTTCGGCGAGCGACTCCCTATTTATCACGTCTGAAAGGGTTTTTCTCGAAAAAGCCGCTTACGTCACACGTGATATTAGTAGATTTCTCCAGTAATACCAGAACCATCCGTCCATATGTTCATCCAAAAAAGGTCATCAACTCTCCAATTTGGTCGCCAAAAACGATAGCAACGTGGCTCTATCGTCAACATTTCGCTAAGTTTCCATTGAATCGCTATTATAGTATAAAGAACGGTGTTGCTTACGAATATTACAATTATAGCATAAAATAAATACAACAGAAAGTAATATCAAAGTATTAAACATTAAGATATATATAAATTATTTTTCTATTCATTACACAAAATTAGTGACAATATAATAATAAAAAAAAACTACATTAGTCATGGAATCTTACAATCGTTAACATAACATTCTGAGTAATATTTTGTTGAGAGTTTAGCTATTATTGCTCTCTTAGAATGGCATAATCAAATAAATAAATTTGTTTAACGTACTCAAAAACTAAAAGTACAACTTTTAATAAAATAATGATTCATTTATTACACACGTAACATTTGTAACATTTTTTTAGCATAGCACGTGAATCGATTCACATATAAACTGGGAAAATAACACTTAATTAGAAATTCTACGTTTAATATTAGTATTGTCTTTCTTGGGCTTGTTAAATTATTTGAAGAGCAAAAAATATTTTTACTTGGTGATTTACATAAAGAAATATTAATAAAACATCAGGTAAAAATGTGCATGAATATTATGTTGATTTGTGAGTAGAATTGTCTTTCCAACACTGTTAACAACTTTGTCTAGTTCACTGGCGTAGCTAGCTCTCAGGGGGCCCAGTACAAAATTCCTTCGGGACCCTTTTTAGATATAAGAGTCCTGTTAGTTGTACTGTAGTTACACATGTTGGGGCCCCTGTAGCTTGGGGGGCCTATATCATTGATACGGCGGTAGCTACGCCCCTGGTCTAGATAACATTTTTCTAGATACTTAGAGAAAAATTATTGCAATATTAAAATTTGTTTATCATACCTTAGATATTTTAATGTCCTTGTATTTAATCATCAAAAATCCAAGAATAATACCAACGTAATAAGGACCAGCGTGAGTGAATGTCTTCATGTGAACTACATCTATTGTGTCTTGTATTTTCCTGTGGAAAGATGGAAAAATGATATGAAATCACAAATGAAGTACACGAGTAAAAAAGAAATCCATACTCGCAATGATGCGCAGTTCCATTCAATTAAAAAGGTAAATTAATGAAAAGAATTTTTCATTGAAACTTAAGATTTTACGAAGCTATTTTCGGTCATTTGTAACATAAAAAATTTTAATGGATTTAAAATTTTATAAAAAATAATATATATAGTTTGTAATGCATACATATTTACTAAAAATTCCATTTTAAGTAAAATAAAATAAGCTGTTTAAAATTTAAGATACATTACGAACATTTAATTATGCATTCGATTTAATAATCAGCCAAACAAAAGAAAAACACAATTTCCAATAAAAAATTTTGACTGAATAACCTCAACATATACACCAAGGATGTCTAACTCAAAGGCTGATTTCGGCCAAATAAGTTTAACCTAAGGCGGGCCGCAAAGAAAATCAAAATTCATAGAAACGTAGGTTTATTTCGAATAACACATTATAATAAACATATATAAAAGAACAAGGAAAATTTAACATGTACGTCCTGAAACTTGACATTTCTTCTCTGCTACTAACTTTCTTATTTCAGGAGAAATTCTGATGTATTTTTTTATACACTGAAGAGCCCAAAAAACTGGTACAGACATACTTATGCAAATAAAGAGGTATGGAACCTCTCAGATTGCGGTCGGCAAAGTCTTTATAAGACAACGAGTGTCTGGCACAGTTGTTAGATAGGTTACTGCTGCTACAGTGGCAGGTTATCAAGATCTAAGTGAATTTGAACGTGGTGTTATAATTGGCGAACGAGAGATGGGACATAGCATCTCCGAGGTAACGATGAAATTTAGATTTTCTCGTACGACCATTTCACGAGTGTACCATGAATATCGGGAATCCAGTAAAACATCAAACCTACGACATCGCTGCGGCCAGAAAAAGATCACGCAAGAACGGGTCCAACAACGATTGACGAGAATCATTAAGCGTGACAAACGTGCAACCCTTCCGCAAACTGTTGGAGATTTTAATGCTGGATCATCAACAAAGTGTCACCATACGAACCATTCAATGAAACATCATCGATATGGGCTTCTGGAGTCGAAGACCCACTCGTGTATCCTTGTTGACTGCACGACACAAAGCTTTACACTTCCTCTGAGCCCGTCAACACCGACACTGGACTGTTGATGACTGGAAATACGTTGCCTGGTCTGATGAGTCTCGCTTCCAATTGAATCGAGCTGATGGACGTGTACGGGTATGGAGACAACCTCGTGAATCCATGGATACTACATGTTAACAGGGAACTGTTCAAGCTGGGGGAGGCTCTGTGATGGTATGGGGCGTGTGCAGTTGGTGTGATATGGGTCCCCTGATACGTCTAGATACGATTATGACAGGTGACAGGTACGCAAGCATCCTGTCAGATCACCTGCACCCATTCATGTCCATTGTGCATTCCGACGGACTTGCGGAATTTCAGCAGGACAATGCGACACCCCACACGCCCAGAATTGCTACAGAGTGGCTCCAAGAGCACTCTTCTGAATTTAGACACTTCCGCTGGCCAGCAAAACCCTCAGACATGAACATTATTTAATATATCTGGAATGCCTTGCAACGTGATGTTCAGAAGAGATCTCCACCCCCACTTACTCCTGCTGATTTATAGACAGCCCTGCAGGATTCATGGTGTCAATTACCTTCAGCACTACTTCCGACATTAATCGAATCCCTGCCACGTCATGTTGCAGCACTTCTGTGTGCTCGTGGGAGCCCTACACGATATTAGGCTGGTGTACCAGGTTTTTTGGCTCTTCGGTGTATATTATTGTGTGTATCATATTGACCAGGCCACAAAAACACTTGTTGTGGGCCACGAGTTTGACACTCCGATATACACATTCTTATAGTGATTATTTTAAAGTTTATGCGATTTTAAAATTCTTAAATGTATATATATTACATTTTTTTTAAAATTGGCATTTCAATTCTGCGTTTACTTTTTCATCGTGTTTCAATCTAAATGCTTCAATAATAAAGAATTTATATAAAAAATATTACATATTTATATAAATTATAATCTATAAAGATTTTATACAATAATATTAACTTATAATTGTTATTTAAAGTGCATTTTTAATAGGCGTTTTAAATGTACACCTGTATTTTCATCATACGTATGAAATAAATTTATTAGATGATTATTAATGTCACAACACGAAAACTATTGACGATGGATGTCTTAATTTTCAGCTTTAGACAAGTTTCTAGGATGATGCTTGAATTGACAAGCCACTATTCAAATTTCCATAATACGTGAGAGCTTTGGGCTTTGACACATTAACGTGCATTAGTTCCTCTACACGGAATGTCTTCCGTGGCGCCAAGAATCGAACAGGAGCAACCCTTGACACGAGTTCGTAACCATAATCCCTCGGCTGTCACGACTTGATGTACGAAATAAAATGAAATTACTCAACTGTAAGAATGATGCATAAAAACTATGTCGTCAACTGTCTTTCTGACTAAATTTCGTTAAATTACTTCAATCAAGGGTGTCAAACTCAAAGCCTAACTTGGGCCAAGCAAACAAGATTTAACATTAGCTGATACCTTAAGAAAACCAATATTACACTGCTGGCCACCGTAAATGCAACAACAAAAAAGACAAGACATAGCACAACAAAATTTATTTTGTAGATAACATGTTGATCAAGTATCAAATAATTAAACTTATAGACTTCTGTGAAATGTAGTTCCTGTCAGAATCAGTAGCCAGCGTAGCCGCCGTTTTGTTGGAGATCACCCCCGCCACACACCTCACAAGCAGCTTCCACACGTTGTCAACATTGATCTGGTGTGGCAGCTGGGGGTGCAATCTAGGTCAATCGTTGAGCAACCATGGACCTCATGTTTTCTATCGGCGAAAGATCAGGAGAGCGAGCCAGCCAGGAAAGCAATTCAATCTGGGGATTGATGAAGAACTTTTGAACAATGCTTGCCACGTGTGGTCGCGCATTATCCTGTTGAAATATGGCTGTAGCCAAGCCCTGAAGGTAAGGATGGACAACGGGCTCCAACACCTCGGAGATGTAGCGCTGGCTGTTTAAAGTACCGGCAATGCGTACTAGAGGAGTACGAGAGTGATATCCAATACCGCCCCATACCATAATACGCGGTGCAGGACCAGTGTGGCGGTGCATAACGCAGCTGTTCAGCATTTTCTCTCCACGCTGTTTTCAAACTCGAATATGACCATCTTGGTGTTGCAGACAGAAGCGTGACTCGTCAATAAAGACAACTCATTCCATTCTTCCGCCCACATCCTTCTTTCATCTCACCATTGGCGGCGGAGATGTCTGTGGTTCGGTGTCAAGGGTAGACCAAGCAATGGAGATCTTGCGGACAGACCATTCTACTGTAAACGGTGTCGAATGGTACGCGCAGACACTAAATGATGAGTTACAGACTCAATGAGCTGTGCTACGGTCTGTGATGTGACTGAGCGATCCGTCACTGCCATGCTCACAATTTGCCTGTCCTCACGTGAAGTGGTGCACTGAGGTGGATGCGATCGACCACGTCGGTCCGTCGTACCCTTCTGCATCCAAGGGTCACATATACGCATTACAGTTGTTTGGTTTCGTCCAACACGACTACCGATTTACCTGAACGATTATCCACAATCTCGGTAGGCCACTATCCTTCCTCTTTAGAACTCGGATACTTGATCAAAAGCGGATCGCTGTTTTCTACGAGACATAACTGATCGTTTTTTGAAAAAACCACAAGAAAAACACAATTGCCGAACTTGAAATCGTCGAAATCTCCAAGCCTTAAATAGCGCTTTGAGGTGGCGCCACAGGCGCGCAAATGATTAGAATTTCTGCGCTGAAATTCTAATCATTTGCATACCTTACCTCCGCTAATGCATGTTGTAAATTTCATGTTATTTACATGCTTCCTTCAAGGTGTTGCATTTACGGTGGCCAGCAGTGTAATAGAAACATAAGTTAATTTCAAATAATACGGTATAATAAATATATATAAAAGAACGTGGAAAATTTACATAAATGTTATCGTCCTGACTCTGGATTTCTCTTTTCTGTTACAATCTTTCCTATTTCGGGAGTTATTTTTTCGCAGTGATTACTTTCAAAGTGAACATTATTGATACTATATATCTAAAGATTTATTTCCTATCACAACTGAAAATAACTGTTCGCACTAATAAGTATGTCCAAACCTGAAAAGAATCAATAGCGTAACGTGCACCCCCGCATTATGGGAGGTGGGGCCCAGGCTTTTTGGGGGCTTAAAGCTTGACTCACGTCAAATACGTATTTAAGATATCCGACTACGTTCGGAACCGTGATTTTGCTAAATCGTATAAATGGATAATATTTAGGCTATTTAGTGTCACTTAGATTAGAAAATGTATATAAAATTATTTTAAGAATAGTATTACAATAAAAAATTAGTTAAGTACAATATTTTGACAAAAAATGAACATAGAATGACCCATTTTCAAAATATTCTCCTTTCGTTAAAAATTCTTCTATTATAATATTTTGCCTGTTTATAGCTCCAACTTCTGAACAGAGGCTCAACTAGAATTTTTGAAATATATAGCCTAGAAGTGGGTTTATCCATGTTTTAAGACAACAGAGGGGAGAAATTTTAAGAAAAAAAAGCCTATATTTATTTCAATGGGTTGTAACTCCAAAAATGATGTAAATTTTTCAAAAATCATAGTTGAGCCTCTGTACAGAGGTCTGAGCTATATATAGGCAAAATATTATTATAATAGAAGTATTTTTCACAAAAGGAGAACATTTTGAAAAAAATGTTATTCTAAGTTAATTTTTTTGCCGAAATATTGTATTTAAATAAATTTTTTTGACAAAATGTCCTTAAAACAATTTTATACATGTATTCTAATCTAAGTGACACTAAATATCATGAAAATTATCCAATCATGCGCTTTTTTAAAATCACGGTTCCGAACGTGCGTATATAGTCGGATACCTTAACCAATTTATAAAATATTGAAGGCAAAACTTGACTTTGCAGGGGGGGGAGGCTGATATTCTCTGTTATGCCACTGGAAATAATTTCATATGCAAATTTTCGAATATTTTCATACGCGACTGATAAATACTTGTACAATTCAGGCCACTTCAATGAATTTTACCTTCAAGTTTGGGTCGCACTGAATCTCGATCACCACCATTTGTATATGGCTGGGTACTGAGTCTATATTTCTTTCTTAGAAAATCAAAGAAAACGAACAAAATTTGTCTTCCAAAGAATTTGAATTCTTTAAACAATGTTTCAAGTTGAGTTTTAGAATTTGAAATTTTTTCTGTGCATTTTTTATACGATACAATATTATCTAAACTTGATTCGCTCATGTTGTGCGTCGGGAAATGCGGTACATCTTTATTTTTCAGCTACTTTTCCCACAGAACTAGCTGACACTTTAATGTTCTAATTGTGTCAAAGATGTTCGTAATCATACGAACGATACATTTAAATCGGTTAAGGTATCCGACTACGTTCGGAACCATGATTTTAAAAAGGCGCATAAATGGGTAATTTTCATGTTATATAGTGTCACTTAGATTAGAATAAATGTATAAAATTGTTTTAAGGACATTTTGACAAAAAAAAACTATTTAAATACAATATTTCGGCAAAAAAATTAACTTAGAATAACCTTTTTTCAAAATGTTCTCCTTTTGTGTGCTTCTATTATAATAATATTTTGCCTGTATACAGCTCAGACCTCTGTTCAGAGGCTCAACTATGATGTTTGAAAAATTCACATTATTTTCAGAGTTACAACCATTTGAAATAATTATCGGCGTTTTTTTCTTAAAATGTCTCCCCTTTGTTGTCGTACAACATGGATGAACCCACTTCTAAGATATATTTCAAAAATTTTGGTTGAGCCTCTGTACAGAAGTCTGAGCTATATACAGGCAAAATATTATTATAATAGAAGCATTTTTCACAAAAAGGAAAATATTTTGAAAATGAGTCATTCTATGTTCATTTTTTGTCAAAATATTGTACTTAAATAATTTTTTATTGTAATACTATTCCTAGAACAATTTTATATACGTTTTCTAATCTAAGTGGCACTAAATATCATAAATATTATCCATTTATACGCTTTTTCAAAATCACGGTTCCGAACGTAGTCGGTTACCATAAGTGTTTGGTTATATCTACCATCAAAAGTAAGTCTTGCAAATATATTGAACTGGAAAACAAGCGTGAGTCTAGACTTTTTAAAAACTGAAATACTTCTTCTTTTAAATCCCTGAATTGTTTTAGAATCTTGGAGCAAGATAACCAACGTACCTCAGTATAATGGAACAAACCTAAATATGCGTTATCTAACTCAGTACCGCGGACTGGTACCGGGACGCCTCTGGAACATTAAATTACTTCCATTTTATTTATTGAGGTATATATCTCTAAGATTGGGGCGACTTTCCATATGATGGTAATTACTTTATACTTTATGTTAAGTCATTTTATATTCATTTTTTGATGTAAGTGTATTTTATTCTGAAGGCATATTTAAATATAATTAAATTAAAATTATCAAATCAAAACATTCTAAAATATAAACAATCAACGTCCCACCTTCAGTGGCCCGTTGTAAAATTATCAAAAGGTCCGGGGACAAAAAGAATTTGGAAGCACTGATCTAACTCGTTTAAGACAGCAGTAAATGATCGCTGATTTAAGCCTCGAAATCTTGTAAAATTTATAACTTTTTTTTAATATATATAATTATATACATATCACAAAATGTTCTCCATATTTATTACCTTCGAGCATAGTACTTTTTGGTGTATAATACAATACGCATTTTGTTCAATAAAGCAACAAAAAAGTGAATACTTAAAAAAAACGTTTACCGAATTCTATCTATCTTACTTTTATTCTTCGTCAGTTTGTTATTTTATTATATATTATTGTGTGCCAAATATTGGCCTGGCCTCAAAAATATTCGCTGCAAGCCATGAGTTTTACACTCCTTACTTAAAAATTTGAACCAAATTTATATAGCCAAAGTATTTTAAAACTGTTTACTTACAATTGGTATGCTATATAGTTATAATCATACATACCTACTGTTTCCTGAAGATACCTGTATTGTGGGAGGTAAATCACATTGAAAAGTGAGCACTCCAACCACCACGCTGCATACTAAAACAACTGAGCAAATCAAACTGAGCCCTAGCTTGGGATACCTTGAAATAATATATATGTAATTACATATCTTTAATTTCTTTACAAAAAAGTATAAGCCATGAAATTCATTCCTTATAATAAAAAGCAAACACAACTCAAATACTTCTAAATTCTTTTCGAAAGGATGAAAAAGCATGAGTACAAGGAATGATGCTTGAGAGGTATTTCTGAGTAAAATGGTTTAACCAAACAACTAAACTTGTATAAAAAATGCGATTAAGGTACTAATAGAGTACAGCAAGATAAAATATTTTTCGCGTGGAATGGCTTTGTATTAAAAGTATACATAAAAGTAAAAAATAAAATATATTAAAGAAATTCTGACTTTTTTTGAAAAGAAAAATTCTTAAAAAAACAAAACAAAAAAATATCATTCAGTATACTATAACAAAATATAGAGAATATGGATCTAGTATAAGCATCTGGAAATATTATTTAGAAAATCTTAAATCCTATTTCACAAGTAATTAAATAATAACTTAAAAAAAAACAATAATTGTACATTGATAAAAGCACAAATAATGTAAATTGGTATATTAGTATTTAATTAAATTATATAATTTTTCGAAGGAGATCAGATCGAGCAGAAAATCAATGCTATACCATTGTATATACCATTGCGACTCTGTAAATAATCTTTAAAAATTTTAAAAAATTAGACTGCGTTTCATTTATAACACTTCGTATTGACCATTAAATTTACAGATCAATAAAACATAAATAATGCTGAAAATCCATAGCTCATACCCCTCCCCACCTATCGATCAATCTAATTCCAGACATTATCAACTGGTGACATAAACGGGGGAAGTGCAGGCCATGAAAGAAGTGGAACCTGCCGTGCTTTGAAGGAGGCTTGTGTATTCCAAATAACATGGGAACGTGGAAAGCCCTGCTGAAATAAAGCTCCAGTAATGCTTTGTATGAGAGGTAGGACCTCGGGCTTCCCTACTTCCCCGCCACGCAGGGTCTCAGCAATTTCAAGTGGGTGGTATCTCTTATAGCCAATAGCACCCTAGACCAAAATGCCAGGCGTTTTCCCAGTAAGACTTTGAATAAGACAATCCGAGATAAGGCATTCATCTCTGTAGTGGCCGATGAGTACACTATTACAATCCATATTGTAGTGGGGCTGAGAAGACTACTTGCTGCTAAATAGCAAGACATTGGTTGTGCAGGTGAGCCGAAAATATTGTAGCCGACAATGTAGCTGGAACAGCGTCAAGAATATTATGCCCAAAGTACTTGCACGTAACTCATGACGCAGCAAATGTCAAAGAGCTGTAATGGAAGACAATGACACACCTGTCGATACATCTCAGTGCTGTTCCAATGAGTAAAATGGTGTTATGCAGTCCATTACCTCAATGGATGACATATCAGTCGTCTCTTGTCTTCGCCAAATGTACATGCACTTGAACTAACCGCTACGAACATTTTCAGAAAGAAAAATGTCTCAATTTTCATGAAAATCCGCAACATTGTAATTCAAACATCTGTTTTTAATACAACGTTTTTAAAATTTCAAAATATTTCATAAATACTTATATTTTTATTTTAACAAGTAAAGGGATAGCTCATTTAACATTACGGTGTAGCAGAAAAAAATGGATCAACTGGGATAAAAAACGATGGGTATGATAAAATAAGCTTCACTTTATGTAGGATAGCGAAGCTAGAATGTAATATTAATGTTGTAGTACTTTTATATCTTAAAAAATATTCCAAATTCGGGTCTTCTTCTTTAACATTAGGCAAAGGCAGTCATAAGGACGTCTTCCAGAGAAGCCTAGAGCCAGGGTTTAAACTTGTCCAGTTCTCTATGGTTCAACTCTTCCACATATGCATAACTGTTGTGGCATTACATTCTGCGAGTGGTGCTTTCGTGATACGAAAGTTTGGCATCGTAGCAGCAATTAATGCTGTTAGAAATCATTGTAACTTTTATTGTGTTCCTGAACTGTATTGGGCTGCCCGTCTTAGTTTAATGGTCATGCCTAGGTCTAAGCAATGCCGGTTTATCCATTGGACGCTTACGGAGGGTACCGAGAGGGCCCGTATAAGTTGGACGTAACCAGGTTTTCTGATTATTAATTTCGATTCTCTAGTGCCAAGAGGATCAGTAGATCTTCTGCGCCCAGGGCCCGAAATGAGCTTAGATTGGTACTGGGTCTAGGATAGGTTTTTTTAAGAAATTATACGAATGTCTGCTCTCACATTCAATTATGTTATTCAATTCATGTTCGCTGCTTGTGTTACACAAACGCTGCCTTTTTACTGAGCATATCGACTTCTAATCAATCATTTCAGAAATCAAATGACGTTACACACATTTCAGTATAATGTACATGGCTTTTTATACATGACCCACTTAGAAGTTCAGAGGGTGTTTCTTGACCCCCACGAGCACCATCACTTTGTGATTCTAATAATTTGCAGACCCTCACCTGATATCCATTCACTGTGAGTTTCGTTTAATTTGCATGATTACTTCAAGGTACACTGCAAGTTTCACTAACACAGCAAAGTATTTTTTTTAAATTTTATAATGTAATATGGATATTTTTCCTACAGCATAACACAATAGTGAGATTTATCATTGATACATTTATTTAACTGTTATTTCTTAATGAAATAATTAATTATAGTAATTAATGTAACAAATAAAACTTTCGGGTTATAATGACGTAATTGAAGAAACAAAACAAACGAATAATGGATGCCAATTATATTAAATTTTTACTTATTTAAAAAGTAACGTATCCTGAAAGCTAAGTAGAATTTCCAACACAAAATCACAGATAAATCTTTAAAAAAATTAAAGAGATAGATAATTTTTTTAAAAAAATTTAACTTTTATAATTTAACTCCTGGGATTCATCAGAGTCATTCTGTCTAAAATGGTACTCATAAAATTGTACATTCAGTAATAACAACCCTTTTTTTAGTCAAATTTTTTTATAATGAATTTTAGCTTCTATGAACGTAATTAAAATTAGGGATTTTGAATTGTGACGCACTTACTTATACAAGATGTAGATGATTACGATAGAGATAACATATAACTGAAAATCCGCTGATAGATACCATGTAGGATGAACGCACTGAAAAAAATATTTCAAATATTATTTCAGTGAAATTTTTATGATAGAGAATATCAAAAATCAAAACATTAATCTAAACTTAAATTTTACCATAAGTTAATTGCAAATCTTAGTTATTTATGAAGGTTCCCGATTGTATTTTTCTCACAGGAATCGTAATCTTATTGTTGAAATAACATACTATTATAATATTGTTATGAATTTTGTGTAAATAGTGTAAATAATTTGTATTTGGGTGCTTAATGCATTTATATTACTCTATGTTATACTTATTTCATGTTAAAATTGTACTATTCACAAGCAATGCAGCCCCTTACGTTATAATGGCGATTCAATGAGAACTTGGCGAATTCTTGGTGGTAGAGCCAAGTTGGCGACTTTGGCGACCATTTTGGAGTCATTGGCGACCATGTTGGCGAGTGTGGGACCCTCTGGATTCTTCTAGAAAGTAGTGGATCTCGCCAATAAGTTCTCGCTTAATGACGCGTGCGGATTTTTCTGGAAGTTTCCATCGGGTTTATAAATGGAAGTGGCAGCCGCAACCACAGAGAGTCTGATTTCAACCAGCGAAGAGTGAACATTGTTTTGACTAGCGATTAGCTCGGCTGTGCTTGTAAATAAGCTGTTACATGCGTGTATTTTGAAACAATGGCAATTGTGTTTGAGTGCTTTTGAAGGTGTGAAGACCTTCGGAGATTTACTCTGTGAATATTGCTGTTGAATCATGTATTTAAAGGATTGGACTTTTAATAATAAATTCGCATCGCTCTTAAAGAACTGTTTATTTTCTTTGTGATTGTTTTTGCAAAAATCCTAGAACCCGGATCTACGTAACAGTATGAATAGAGTCACAAATAGTAATAAATATTTTTCTTTTTATAACTCTATGATTTTTGTAACAGATTGAAATACTTTATGCTATATGCTTTTTAAATATTTTTGCTCATCGATTTTTACCGTTTGCCAATCGATTACTTGTTTCTGTCGATTCAAAAGACCTTTCAATGCAGCCAGGATAACTTGTAATTTTGAAACGCGATCAGATAATAAGGTAGATCTCTAAGCTGACACATAGTCTCCAAATCTATGCCAAATATACGTGTTTAAGGGTCGCTGTACAACAATCTATCGAGCTACAAGCCCCGAATCCTTTTACTCTTCCGTTTACCACAGTTCCTTAAATTTGTTGAATTCCGATTATTTTAATTCAAAATAAATAAATATCCTCGGTGTTACGACCCGCATGTGCAGAGGGCGCTAGTAGTCCTCCTTGTTTACATTTCGTCAGTATGCTTGTAATGCATCCTCGGAGCGGACGTACCTACCGTCCTCAATAAACAAACATTTTTAAAGTATACAGTCCACGCCTTTTGCTTGAGCAGTCAAGTTATACATAACTCAAAGTCTGCTCATAATCCGTTCTAGACATTTCTAGAATAACCACACCATTTGTGGTTAAAATCAGAGCTATCGACCTCACCCAGTTTTGTGGTCCGTCGATCATAAATAATGGAGAGGGGAGGTTTCTGTTTATCGCTCGGGGACACTTGTTTTGCAAAGAAGAGAATTGTGATTCACATGGATGTTTGAATGGAACCTGTTACAATGTAACCACTCGGCATTAACGTAAGATAAAAATTATACTAAATGAAGTGCATGTTGAATATCTCAGCGAGTCATACTATCAAAATGAAATTTTGTTCCAGTGTTTAATTCTACAATTCCTACAACCGTAACAGGTTTTAATCACGGTTCTTATTAATCCTTTAGGAAAAATTCCTTTTAAACATTTTGTAAAACTACTTTCTGCAAAGGAATCACGATTTATGTTAGTGAAAGTTGCTACTTAAAAGTCAAGTGAAGAGAGAGGTTAGCGATTGCGTGTGTGTGTGTGTCTTGTCATGCTGAAGATAAAGTGTTAGAATGGCTAAAGCTAACATTATTCAAGAAAAAGAAGCAGACGGGTCAGTTTAAGATAATTAACACTGCTGAGGATTTAATCTTAAAGTTAAGCATGGAATTTTCATTATTATTTATCAGTGTTTCTCAACAACTGTACCGTGGCACTTCTATGTGCCGTCAAATTCTTGAAATGAGCAGCCAATTTTTTTTAAAGTTATTAATTATAATCTGAGAAAAGAAGGTCCGAAACCACACACACACAATCAACCGGCCGTTTTATAGAAATAAAATATTCATAGAATTGTTATTGACCACTTGACAACACTAGAGGAGGAAGTTAATCATAACTTCCCAAATTTAGATACAACAAATTTTGATTGGGTTCGTAATCCATTTGTGATAACGGAACCATCTGTATAAGAATTAACTAACTGAAGAGAAATAACTTATTTCCTTCTGTAACAATCAAGATTTAATTTTAAAACATTCAAAAGAATCAATTAATTCATGTTTGATTAAAATTAGAGGTGATTATCCAATAATAGCCAAAAATGATTTAAAAATATTGTTACAATTTTCTACATATTATTTGTGTGAATTCGGATTTTCAGCATTAATAAATATAAAAATAAAAAACGAAATCAAAATTTTTAAATGTAGATGACGAAATGAGTGGGACATTATCATTTTTACGACCCAATGTAAACGAAATTATCAAAAATCATCAAGCTCAGATTTCGCATTAAACGCATTCTTAAAATCAATTTGTAATTAATTACTCAAAAAACATTTTGCTGTCTCTTTGTCGTAGATATTTTATTTAACTCAAATTGGAAATTATTATCATACACTATTTTACATAGTACATTATAAATAGGTAAAAAAAATTTTAACTTATTTTTTTGTTAGTGTGCCGCCAAATTTTGAAATTTTTAAAAGAGTACCGCAACAAAAAGAAGGTTGAGAATCACTGTTATATATATTTAAGCGAGTGGCGCAACCTACACCTTCGAAACCCTCGCAACTCTTGGGGTTGGGCAGAATTCCACGGGATCCAAAACCTGACTGACCCCAAGTACATACCCTTTGTAAGATCCAGCTTGGGGCACAAAGCCTGACTTTGCAGGGGGGGGGCTAATATTCACCGCTACGCCACTACTCTGCATTTAAGTTAGAAATCTACCTGACAGCTCCCCCAGCTTAGGTCGAATTTAGGAATTTGCTAGTCATAATAAAAGTGATTTATAACTATGTCTCTTCCTTGATGCATCCTAACACATCCTTGGCCGAGAGTTCGCGACACAGCAGTTACTGTAACCACGTATTTTATGTTGATAATTCCGAAAATTCCGTTCCTGAGAAATCTTCATTCCAAACCGACGTAGCTATAGGTATCACAGCCATAACAAATCACAAGAATAAGTTAATTTCAATTTATTAATCTCAGAAAATAATCCAATAATTTACGGTGGAAAGACTTTCTTATCCGACTAAACTATAATAATCACGCGAAAAATTGCTTACCTGTCAAAAACTATGAGAATGCACACAGACTAACTCTAATTTTTAAGTATTTTATATATAATCCAGACGTTCCAAATCTTTAACTTAAACTTTACATCGTTTTTTATGAAGTGCATATTGGTGGAATTTTTTTTTCTTCTAGAAATGTGAGTTTAGTATAGTTGTTGTTATTTAACCCTAATCAAATAATCAAAATAATACATCACAAATAACAAATAATTATATATAATAAATAAATAGTTAATCAAAATAATTAGTACTAAAATTAAAACTTTTTTCTTAAGAATACATCTATATGTTTTCATAATATACAGATTGTGGTTGTCTCTTGACATCTCACTCGCCTTTAACTTTGGAAAGCCTGAGACTAACACAATTTCTCACAGCTACAAATGAAGTACTAAAACTCGTGAAATATTTTATTAGAATTTCTGTCATTCAGTCTAACGCTGGCATCTTTTAGTAAAAGAAGCAAATACTTTAGAGCCCGATACACACGTTAATAACAGTAAAAATCCAGATGGGGATTGATTGGCTCGTGCTCAGAGCGTTCGTAACGGCCAAAGGGCTGATAAACCGTTTGCGTCTTTCTAACGGTACACTCATGTAGAAATAAACTCATTAATTGTAAATTAACTTCTACAGCCTTTCCACAATCCACACATTACTCACAACTTCAACTCATTTTTTATGCTTAATCTCATTCATATTTCACCTTTCTTCTGTAAGAAAGTAGTTGCTGAAATTTGCAATAACATCAAAGAAAACTTCAGGCTAGTTTCAGAGGAAAACCCTCACTAGGAAGCCCATAATAAAGTTAGCACAAATATATGCACAACTCCTTTTCGGAATACGACCTCTGTTCAAAAAGTTCGGTGAAACATATATTTTGCGAAATGTCTTCCCACTTATCTGCAAACAAGGGGGGTTCACAGTTATTCACACAGATGAGAAGGTAGGATTCACTTCAGTTTGGTGGTCTTGTTTTGTAGAATCTAGTAATCGTCATAATCTTTGTCTTTTCAAGGCTCTCTATAATAACGGAAAACGGAAGCAATCCGTCGACCCCACAATAGGAGAATAGGGCGTGACATAATCTCCTTTTTAGTTAGAACCTGACTTATAGATATGGGCGCATAACATTCTTGTTTAATTCTGCACTGAAATGGCAACTCGCCTGAGGTTAAGTTGACATTTTAATAAAATCATGGAAAATTTCCTTGCATTACAAATATATCTTCATATTATAATTCACTTTTATCATAATTTAAATTTAAAATAATTCTTGATTTAAAAATCCTCGCGGCATAAAAATAATTAGTGATTGTTAATCGGTATTTCACCAAATTTTACCTAAGTAATTTCAGTACATAATTAATAGTGAAATTTCGGTCTATCAATTTTCGAAGTTTTGCTATCCAATATTCGTATAAGTCTGTTCTCAGATCTAATTTATTTTCCATTTTAAGTTTTTGTAGTTAAAATTCCAATTATTTGCTAAGAATCCAAAATATGTAAGAATTATCATTCTTCTCCGATAGTAAAACGTCATATAGAATAATTCCGGGAAGACCTTGGAATTTTAATTCAGATATTAGCCATTTCTTTTATAGAACATCGCCACACGTCACATTTTATATTGCAGTTATCTGTGTCTCTTCTTAGACACACTACGGATGCTTTAGACATTTACGTCATCAGTTCATTCGCTTTATCGTTGCCAACTATTGTTTCAAATCAAAACGTTCGTTAAAAAATACATTTTTGTTAAGATAAGATTTATGGCATGTTTAGTTTTACGAAGCAAAAGTGTTTGAAGACTAGAAATTTTAATAAATTCTTTTGGCATGTTTCCACTTATTCACGAGCATTATATTAACACAAATTTAATAATTTAATACTTTAAAAAATGCGATTTTTACTATGGTATTCATTTTAATTGCACATTTTTAATAATATTAAGTTTTATTAATTTAACTAATTAATAATATCTATCTAAGTATCCTAATAGCAGAAATGGGAATTTTTTTGAAAACTAACTTTAAAATTGAAGCAGAAAAGGAAGAAAAAATTGGATAGTAATTGGAAGAAACTAGTCAGGAGGATAATTTGAAGAAAGTGGTTAGGATAATAATTGAAAGGAACTAGGGATTATTTATACCTCGACTTCGCTACCCGACTTACGCGAATTTGGAGTGACGCGATTTTCAAATCTCTTTATTTTTTTAAAAAAAATCTTTTTTTTATCATTGAAAATCAGGCGGAATCATTGCCAGAGACTGATGATATTGGTAATTTGATTGAAAAAGTTGTCGATCTTGCAAAGTAAATAAATTCAGAAGCAGATTGTGATGACGTTCAAGAATTGCTGGATTATCACAATCAGAAGTTGACAATTGATGAACTCATCGAAATGCATGAGTAAATGCAAGTCAGTCATTGAAGAACTTAAGTCTTTAGACCCAGTTCAATCAGAAGATCGAATGACGGTTGGAAATTTGACAGGCCTCAGTTTTATTGTAAAAGGGTTACAAATTTTAGAAAATACTTACTCAAACGAAAAGCGTATTTTTTCAACAAAACAAAGAATTAAAAAAATTATTAGCCGCTACGAGGAAATTTTGCGGGAGAGAAAAAAAAAATCTTTGAATCGCGCGGCAGACTACTGAAATAGACTTTATGAAACCTTCAACATCCAAATAACTTTGGTTTGCGATTTTGTATTAGTGCTACCTAAGAATTTATTTTTTCCCTAAATTATTATTTTCTTTCGTCTCCGGCCCCAACTAAAAATAATTTATACGTATTTATATGCGAAATTATACTCCGACTTACGCGAGTTTGATTTACGCAGTTATTACTCAGTTCCACCTATCGCGTAAGTTTGTAATATTACTATAATTGCAAGAAAAGAAAGCGAAATAACTGTAATTATCAAAAACTAATCTTTCACTCACGATATTCATTGTTCCACGGCTTCAATTGTATCTTTCCCGCGTATAATTAATTGATGTTCTAATGATACTCACAATGTTTTTCATGTCAGCCCAATTACTGATGTAAAGTATGCTCAGCCACCAGTAGTCGGTGCAGGCTTTAATCTCTGGATCCACTCTCTCATACCAGAAAGGTCCAGAGCTGATGAGAGGTAAAAAGAATAACAGACCAATCGTCAACAGCAAAGGAGGCGTCAATCTGTAGAATAGAATGTTGCAAGTTAAAATAAAGAAAAAAAAGGATTTGTAACCGCTGTTGTCATAATAACTATATACTGAATGTCCCAAGCAGTAGAAGCGCCTTTCTGCAATCACCTGACTTCAGTTCAGGCCAAGTGAGGGTGGAAATGGTCGCTATGGAAAACCGTTCTTAGTCTCTGTGTTCTTTTTTTTTGTAGTGATATTTTTGTTGAATCTCAAAACCGTTAGGTAGCGCTGTTGCAGTGAGCCGCTTCCATTTAGAAGTAGTCTTGTGGCAACAGTCAGGGCATGTATCTTTCTTAAAATGTAAATACGCTATCAAGTGAAATATTCTTGTGTTGAAATGCGTAACTTGAGAAATAGGCTATTACTTGTGAACTTTTCATTGAAATATTCTTCATCATTGAAATATATTGAACAATATTCATTGAATAAATTTTCTTTTAACAGACTGGAATTCGAAACCGAAACTTTTAGGCTCAGAACACAACTACTCATAGTTCGCTGGTTTAACGATAGTGCTTCTATACAATTTGTTCTCCCTGTGTTACTTAACCCAAGTAACACAAATAATTATGACTAAAACAAAAAAGAGTAATATTAAAAAAAATTAAGTCAATTCCTACTTAGATTAACAAAGAAAAATTTTATTTTAGCTACTTTTTATTAAATAGTTACAACTAATATAAATATGTATATATATACATATGACAGAATCACAACATTAAATGGTAATTAATTTTAATTAATTATTATTAAAGTATCATATTGACATTCAAAACAATCGTGCAAATAAAATTTCAGTTCAACGGATTGCTTTAAAACGTGAGAAAAAAAAACCTTTTCAAGTTTTGACACAAGTCGCCAAAAATGATGCCAACGTGTCTGTATTTGTAATTCTTTAAATAATTAGTTTTAATCAATTAATTTTTATTAAATTAATGTATTGCCATCCAAAATAATCATGTATATAAAATTTCAGCTCAACTGAACGCTTTAAAATGTATTTTATTAACAATTGAAAACTCCATGAAGTTAAATAAATATATAGAGTGCGAGCTAATAGTAGGAATTGAAAAAGAATGACTTAATTCCACCCAACCCCGAACCTACTACATTTGTTTTAACTTTTAACGTCCAATGCCTACAGATTTAATTTTTCGTTAAAGCAGGAATTTTTAGTATTTTTATTCGGCCTTTTAGATAAGTACACAAGTTAATGCCCAATCATACACGAAAGAAAAATGATCATTTCAAAACTTTTTCCTGTGAGGTTTTTCTTATATTTTCAGTTACTTTACTTTTTGTTAGGAGCTTATTCTGTTTTATTTCTTCTACTTTTTTACCCCGATTTTAATTTATTCATAAAGCTGCTTATGCAAATAGACAAGTGCTGAAGGAAATTTTATTTTCTGTTTTAGCAGTTCCTGAAAGCAGTCGAGAAAAGATTTTTTTTTTGTTAGAAGCATTACTTTCAGAAAATGGTTATTGCTAACCACCGTTGCAACATTTACACAGTTTTAACCTTGAATATAATTACTTCAAACAGAGAATAACTGTTATTATCTCTCGCTAGAACTATAGCACACTTTAAACTTTTTTCTGTCTGTTTAAATTTAACTGAGTATTATTCCTTTTTCAGATTGAGAATCATGTAAATCTTTGAACATTTTAACTGTTTCAGTTCTTTATACGAGTGGCGGGAATTTAACTCTGTTACAAGGACTCCGTACACAAATTGAGCAACTGAAATCCAGACCTCGCGCTCCTTATGCATATATGTAGCCGCAGTAATCGAGTGATTGGGTCACAAACTCGAGGTCGATTATTAGATTTCTATTTATTACTACCGTGTTGAGGGGCTGATGCACATTAAATCTGTCTGGACTCTAATTCTTCAGGCTGGCGTTATGTGAAAGTTTTGAAGAGTGAAACATCAGCTCAGGAATCGTCAATGTCATTTTAAACTTACTTGTCATAAATCAAAATAATGAGGTCCATACCCCTCGCGTAGCTTCAATTATTGTGGTAATAAACAATGAAACAAACTTACGTATATGTATGATATACGTATATATGAATAAGCAAAATGAAATTATACGACAGTAAACGTCATTTGAATTAAAAAATAGTTAGGAAATATTTGTATTGTATACTTCTGTCTTTAAATATAAAAAATTTAAAAATTTACATTAAATCTTCTAATAATAAAGAGTGTTTTTCCCCCAGGTGTAGAAGTTTAAGTTGGCATTACTTTCCAAGATGGCGACCGATTTAATAGCTGTCAAGTGATTTATTTTCATTTGGTTTGGCAATTCATCAAAACGATCATCAAGCAAGGTGTAGATTCGTCGAATGGGCCCAAAACGAGATTGCCGTTGTTCCCGATTTTCATAAGCGAATTTTGTTAAGCGATGAAGCGCACTTCTGGTTGAATGGCTACGTCAACAAACAAAACTGCCGCATTTGGAGTGAAGATAATCCACAAGTGTATGTCGAAGCACCGTTACATCCAGAAAAACTGACTGTTTGGTGCGCTTTATGGACTGGTGGAATCCTTCTTCAAAAACGATGAAGGCCACAACGTTACAGTCAATGGTGATCGGTATAGAGCCATGATTACTAACTTTTTCATTCCTGAATTGAACAATCATGATGTCCAGGAGCTGTGGTTCCAACAAGACGGCGCAACATGTCACACAGCTCGTGCCACAATCGATTTATTGAAAGACATGTTTGGTGACCGCCTAATTTCACGTTTTGGACCTGTGAATTGGCCTCCAAGATCTTGTGATTTAACACCACTAGACTATTTTCTGTGGGGCTATGTAAAGTCATTGGTCTATGCGGTTAAGCCACAAACGCTTGACCATTTGGAAGACAACATTCGCCGTGTTATTGCCGATATACGGCCACAAATGTTGGAAAAAGTCATCGAAAATTGGACGTCCAGATTGGACTACATCCGAGCCAGCCGTGGCAGTCCTATGCCAGAAATCATATTTAAAATGTAATACCACAAGATTATCTTTCGAATAAAAAAAATCGTGTCAATCGAATAATACATCGTTGTTTTATTGCAATTTAAAGTTCTATACCTCTAAAAAAACACCCTTTAATATATTGCTACGAGGCACTGCTTAAGTACAGCCCTGTTAAGGTCCGGTTCACTCCTGTGAAAGGCTGTATTGAGACGACTTTGACATGCTCGTTGATAGGAACCTTGATAGTTCACATGAAGTGCGAGAGAATCCAAGCGAATCTGGAAATCAATCAGTGAGAGAGCACATTGGAGTGCGTTGAGGCGTCGTAGAGTGTTGAAGAGTGTATAAGTTTTGCAGAGTGTATAAGTCTGTAGATGAGTCTCTCTAGCGTCTGTGAAGCTCGTATGTTTTCTCTTTTGGTGTCTATTTAAAGGTGAAATACGTCACGCTCACAAAAGTGACACGTGAGGCAGAATCCTTTCTGTTTTAATGTCATCGGGGTTACTATCCAGTCATTGGTCCTAATCACCCCTCACGCGGTGAGCCTTTAAGCTGTAAATTGGCGGGGGAACTACGCTTGTCACCTCTCTGTCGGCTGGATAAAAGGAGGTCAAAGGTTGACTCGCCTTAGAACAAAAGCGTCAGAATGTCCGATATCGGATACTTTCCCTCGCGAAACTACGTGACCGGTAAAACGTCACTAGTTCCGTAACAGGAAATGGGTCCTTTGGTGGAGATAGCAGCAGTATAAATACTTTTAATAAAAAAAATGAAGTAAAATATTGTAACCAAAAAACAGATTTGAATGAAAAGGCAGATTATTACTATTTATCTTGAATGAGAGTTCTTGTACGGTTTGTTTAACAAAAATACGACCAAAATACTAGTGTGTTTTATGGCAGGCACTTACATCAGAAGGAAAAATAAGCTCCATATCGAAAGTAAGTCCTTATTGGCTTAATTTTTTTCTCGTCTAAGCTCATTGACCTGTATAAATCTTGCCACGTGATCTTAATCTGGGATCTGTGGAACTTAAAAGGACTTATAGATCCAAGAGATAAAGAATCTGCAATAGAGGTTTACAGCCATCTGCTGGTTATAAACCTAAATGCCTGTCTAAAAGTTTTTCCAGGTAGTTATCTTCAGGAAAATGTGTATAAATAGAATCGGATTGATTCTTAAAAAGTTCGAATAGCCGAGAAAGCTTTAAGATTTTGAAGAAAAAACAAGCATAGTTTTTTTTAAAAAAAGAAATTATTATGCCTTTTTTATTTGAATTGCTATAATCTGTACTCAACTATAAATAAAGATTTTAAGATTTTTATTTGATTAAAGCTATCCATTAATAAAAATCAAACCATTCGAAACTTAAATATGGTCCCCGTAGCCGAGTGATCATGGTCGTGAACTCGTGCATTGCATTATTTCTGTCGCGCATGCGTTTGAGTTCCGATTCCTCTGAAGGCCCACCGTATAAAGGGGCTAATGAGCATTAAATATGTGAAGGCAAGTTCTTGAATGTTGAGGAAGTTTGAAGTGTGGTGCGACAGCTCAGTTCTCGTCACTTGAGCGAAATTCAAAATCAAAAGTTCTGTAACAAAAAGCCCTTCTGTTGCTTAGAAGTGCAATGCTACTAAGCAATCGATCGATCGAAGTTCAAGTACTCTCGATGGTATAATTTGAAAGATTATTTTGTACATAGCGATTATTCTGAGTTTATTTTGAAACATAATTTTAGACAGGTTAAATATTATATTAGATGAATTTCAGACAATTATGTCAGATTTGTCACATGAGGTAAATATCATTCATTGAGAATTCTCTTTTCGTCATTCTGGCTTACAGATAGCGCGCACACTTCGTAAGCATAAGGTTGCGGGTTCGATCCCGGCTGGAGTTGATAGATTTTTCTGGATACGAACTTCTCTGTGGGCACGCATGTCATGTTATAATGTAGCACGTAAAAGATCCCTAGAGTATCAATTTGGCTCTAATACTCTCTGTAAAATTAAATCGTTACAATATTTAGCGTTCAACGAGAGCTTAATATTAATTCAAGCGTCAAAATTTGGTTGTGAAAGCCTCCATGAAATGGCTTTCACATTTGGAGACTTGTCGTGTCTGTAAAGGCTTAGTTGCCAATATGCAGATCATTAGGGGGGGGGAGAATTCTTCTTCACTATTAATATTATGTCGGTGTCTGTTTAGCATTCGCCTGGGGGACTTGGAAAAATTGTAGAATTTGCACAACATTATGATGATGTATGATTCTACATCATGCAGAATTTTTTATTTATTTGAATGAGGGAAAGGCGAAAGATTTGCTTCTTGGTAATAATTTGATCAAAAAGAATAGTGAAAGTATTGTATCATATTTTCAGTGACAACGGTTTTAAAAATTTTAGAATCCGTTTCAATTTGTTTTATTTTTCTTAATTTTAGCTTATATTTCATTAGTTTCAAAATAAAAAATTTCGATTGTGGTTGTTATTTTTTCGTTGTTGGTGTTAAATATATATATATAAATCATTTTTTAAAAAAATCTTTTCTTTTAAATTTATTTAGAACAGATTTTGATACTTTTTTTAATATTTTAAAAGAGAAGAGAACACACATGCTTTTTGATAATTTAGATGTCGAGGAAAACCTACTATTAATAAAATATAACATTGAACCAAAGGGCAAAAAATATTTACCTAATATATCGTCGGAAAATATAGATCGGTACATTTATCCTTCCTTTTGTTTTATCCATTATCTTCAACACAGTAAAGCTTGTTAAAAGGCCGCTAGAAAAACATGTACAGTTAAAATTAAAAAGATATAGGAAAAAATAGCTAAAAACTTTTATGTTTCATGCAGTTCAGGAACACAAAATTTCTCAAGAATGCAAAGTAGAGATAATACAATCAAAATAAAAAAAATAAAGTATTGAAATTTTATCATTTGATAACTTTGAAAAAATAATTACAATATAAGTATATTTAGGAAATCGAATGAATTACATTATCGATGTATTTTTGATGCTCACTGCAATTTGTTTAAGTTTACGCGATTCTTTATTAGATCTTTCAAATTTCAGTTTTGCGTCCATTTTATTTCATGACCAAAGTTGTAGAATAATTTTTATTTCGGTATCTAAAAAGGAATAGATGTGTAAAAGTAATTGAGAATTTGATTCCAAGGAATCAAACCTTTCCTTGTGTCATTATTTTGATCTAGAATGTTTCATATATAGATTTCAATACATAAAAATAAATTCAAAACTAACATTTAAAGGAAATTAAATAAATAATTTTATTTAAAAAAAAGAGTATTTATTTTTATTTTTCAAATAAAAATGTATTTTTTTTCATTGATTTCGCTTTATAACTAATATTATTAACTAGAGATTCTCAGGATATTTTTCTCGTTATAATCTTGGATAATTTATTTTTATAAATGTCTACATTATTTTTAATGATTTTAGCTTAATAACAATTTGTAACACAATTTAGTTATATCATATAATTTGTATTGCTCTGTTGTCTCAGTACGTATAAATAAAAAAAGAAAAATATTGCATTAAATGCAGTATTTACGCGTTAAAGGTTTTATTATCTCAATCATTTGTAGAAATATATTATCATAAAAAGTTAAATAAAATCTTTGCTGTTTTATAAGTGAAAAAATACTAACTTAATAAACTGCAAATCATTTAAGAAAATTCAAAAAAATAATAAAACAGTAATAAATAAAAACTATAATAGTGAGATTTTTGTACAATACTTACTCTTTTCTGCTTCTTCTTTAAATTAGTTTCACTCCTCAACTATCAATTAAAATTTTTATTTGAAATATAAAACAAGGAATAAAAATTAAATTACTAACCTGAGAAAGAAGAAAGGCTCAACAGATAGCCAACCGTTAAGAATGACTTCAAAATCAAGACGATTAAACCACACTATACTGATGTTGGGACTTCCTATTTGGCAACAGATTAAAATGTCAGGCAAAGAAATAGCTTCACCATGTCATAATTTGACAAGAATTTAATTTCATTGTATTTTAATAATTTAGTCAAGCAATTGAGAGAATGCATCACTTTAATCTCTACAGTGAAATGTTTAGAAAGTCAATTAACATTTATTTACAATATATTGGATAATTACGACTGAAACTTTTATTAAAAATGTGCTCTGCAGATCTCTAAAAACTTAAAATTTCCGAAAATGGCGTAGAATCAATAATTTTCTTTAAACATGCTTCATTGAAGATTCAAGCAACTTTGTGATTTAAAGGTTATACAATGTCTTCTTCTCTCTTGGGGCTGTGCATTTGTATTTAACCTTTGAAGACCTAATACATTCCCCAGGAGCTGGTATCACTTTTTTTAGTGTGGCACCATATAGGCAATACCAATTTCCGCAAGTAATTTAGATGGTCAGTTTCCTCTCCAGAGAGAGGCACCTGAGTTCTGGTGATGCGGAACCGAACTTAGAATTTTAATTTTGTTGAGAGCACCTAAGCCCAACAGGCACTCATACAACATGGCTGCTGTCGATTTTCTACATCATAAAAATCTACCGACTTGGGCCGGGGTCGAGCCCGCAACCTTAAGTACAGAAGACCAGTGACAAACCATCCACGCCATCAAGTCGGCAGGTTATACAATATTAAAATTATTCTAAATTAAAAATATTTTTCCTCATCGCAAAAGTTCAAAATATTCAAGCAAAAATTCCCAAATGAGGATATTTGTAAGTTTGAGACTAAGTAATACCAAATTTTTGCACTTGATCATGTATTTCAACAATAGGAATCCGAAATAACTAAAATATAAAAAATAAATAAACAGAAATTCCAATAAGTTGCCGACAAATTCGTCAAAACTTTTCAAGAAATGTTCTAAATAGAAAGTAGAATAAATCGATTAAAAATTATATCAGAAATTCATTTCTGAAACCTACAAACCCCAATTAAGAATTATAAATAAACACTAATTTCTACTATACAATAATTGGAAGAAGAGTTTGAGATAATTAGCAAGCTTTTAGAGATTACTGATATTCTGTTATGAAATTCGAAATCGGATGAACAGTAATTGCAGTCAGTCAGATTAATATATTGCTTGAACATCTAAAAAATATCATTCAAAAACTATAAAGTTACGTAAAAGCCCAAATACCCATTAATTCTCTACTTATTTATTAGTTATTAATTCTCTAAAACTCATGAATAACAACTTAAAACCATTTTTATTCTCACAAAATTAGAACAACATGTGACGGCTCTATCCGCGTCCTTCCATTAATAAAGTCCTTTTGGGAAATCTTTGATCTTTCAATTCTAGTTTATTTACAACCAACCCTATGAAGAAGAAATCATGATTATTCAAATTAATTCTACTGTAAATAGTCTAGGTTTTCAAGTTAGAATAGAGAGAAAATGAGGAGATAGGATAGATTGCTACTGATCAGGTATTATTCAATTTTATAGTGTATTACAGATATTTGATAGGTGAAAGAATTAAAGTCACGATTCGTCATTAAAGTTTGTGACGGGTTCATCGCGATTTCTACTAAAACTCCTTTGGGGCCAGAATGGCAATTCTTTCCAACAAACTCGTGAAGTGAAACGTGAAATATTCAAATTAGGAATCTTATAAATAGTAGAAGTTTAGCATGCGCAGGGTGGCTATGGGAAGTGAATATTCGATGTCTATGTTTACAAGTGTTTAAGCGTAAGTGAGAGGAAATCTCGCATTCAAGATTTAATCTATCCAAGCCAGTGCGTTCAAGTTAAAGGTGGATACCATTCCACAAGGATAACCGCCACCGGATTCAAGCGAATTGCTGTTTACCCAAGATAAAACGGTAAGACCATTTAATTAAACTACTAGGAACTGTGTATTTATTGAGATTGGGATTAGTCGGTAAAGAGTTAGACAGAGTGGTCAGTTATATACACGATTATTTGGCAATACGTATTGTGTGTCTCCTCACCCCAGATTCCCTTGGTTGGAATATTAATAGTATTTTTGTATATTGTTTAAGTTAAGATCTCAATAAAGAGATATTAAGATTATGGAAACGTCTGGTTCTTCCTTCACTCCCACATCTCTAGGTCGCGAGGATAATGTAGAAGTAGGGCAACTCCCATCCACGGGCACTTGCCTGAACCCCCATCCACGGGCACTTGCCTGACAAGTTTAATTAATTTTCAGATAATTAGGAAAATAGAGATTCGATCCTGAAATAAGTGGGTCTATATTTAAAGTCTTATACTTCGTGTATTTCGTTATTTATCCTCATATTGCTTAGATTGGCGCATCTTTTATTTAAAATTACTTGAATTAGTGTTGTTAATTGTGTGATCAATAAATAGAATGTTTTTGGATATGGCTAGTCTTTCTACCCTTCCTCCCACATCTCTAGGCGAGAATGAAGGAACCTCTCATTTCTCACAAACGTAAGAATTCTAATGTTGCCATTAGCAATTTTTTAAGTTTCTAAAATACATAAAAAACAAAGATAATAATCAAGTAGAGAATCAACACCTGACAACTG
Organism: Trichonephila clavipes; assembly: GCA_019973935.1. NCBI lineage: Eukaryota > Metazoa > Arthropoda > Arachnida > Araneae > Nephilidae > Trichonephila > Trichonephila clavipes. The sequence goes on from BMAU01018774.1 coordinate 250,523, forward strand.
ATAATAATGCATGAGAAAAAAAATAAATAATGTGACTGCTTACGTAAAAGTTGGTAATTGATCCATACGTAAGTATGACCCAGTATGATCCATCCCATGCTCAGCGCTCGCAATCCGTGCAGAGCTTTCAACTCTTCAGAACCTTTAGAGGCGCACATAAGCCGACGAAAGTTATTGATTATTGAGAAACACACCATGAATTTTCTACAATTACCTGGAAAAAATAAACATCAAAAGAGAACACACACACAATAGTTATTACTGACACAGATATAAAAAATAAATTCATTTTCAATTTATAAACGATAGATCAATACTTAATGTAAATCTATTAGGATTATATGCTGTTTTAACTGGCACATCTATTGAAAGGTAAAATTTATGAAAGGTTAATAATTCGTTTATGCCATTTTGCTTAATCTTTAGATCTAGAAACTTTCGCTATGGTAACTGTTCCATTGGGACATTAATAATACAGGATGGCCATAATTAAACTGCAAGTGTTCAAGAGGTTCTGGAGAGAAACCTTCCGGGAATATTCCAGTGAAATTTGGAATCTACACGTTTCAGAACATGCGCAAGTCAAATATGCAGAAAAAAAATCGTCATTTTTACGCGATAGATAGCGTTGTGCCGTGCTTCTATGCTTATCGACGGCATATTTGCAAATTTTAAGCCCATCGAACAGTATAAAAACAAGACCACATTGAGTAGTGATGTTGAGAGAACAATAGATTCCAACATTGCAAGAGAGACCTTTTTAGAAACTACGGTATTCCTGTAGGACGACGAAGCACCCACTCACATTGCTAAACCTGTTAAAAAATTGCTAAATTTTTGGTGAGGACGGAGTCATAAGCAGAAATTTCGAAAACGTCTGGCCCCCACGTTCACCGGACCCTAATCCTTACGATTTTTATCTGTGAGGGCATCTAAAAGACATGGTTTATAGATAACAATATGCTTCTGTTGCTGAATTGAAATCTAGCTTAACGAGACACGTGAGGTGTGTTACAACAGAGATTTTAAATGCAACGGTGGACCATGCTGTTTTACGTTTTCAGCATGTGGTTGCATCTGGTGGTTTGCATATTAAGCACATCACGTGATAATTTCATTGAACAAATCATGGTTTAATTGTTTTCCAAAGCATCTTTGTGTGTTGTTTAATTTGTGATCTTAATTTACGTTAATTATTGATCCCATGGTACTGTAAAATTTTAATTACTGAAGCGAATTGTATGGAATTTTGATAAACTGTGATTTTGTACATTGTTTATATGCCTCTTAGAATGTCATCATGCTCTGTCTATCGGTTTTGGAAGTAGTAAATGCCACCTTTGAGTGTTGAAATACGTATGGTACAGCGCCATCTATCGGGTGAAAATGGCGATTTTCTTTTTTTGCATATTTCATTTGAGCATGCTCTGAAACGTGTAAAAACTAAATTTCACTGGAATATTCCCAGTGGTTTTCTCTCCAGCACTCCTTGAACATTTGCAGTTTAATTATGGCCACCCTGTCCTTCGGAAGAGTATCAGAATATTCAGTGTCAAAGTATGACATCTTATTTTGGTAATTTTAAGTAATGTGAGTTTTGAATCTACAAAATAAATAATTATTTGGAATCTGCATACTTAAAATGAATATAGAAGAAAAAGAAAGGGTAATTTAATATTTTTGTTCGAGGTTTTTGATTTTAAAATGGTCGTAAATTATCAATACTTAATTCTTCACGTTCATTCATCGTAAGACATTCATCATATAAATAGATAACCTACACTTATAATATACACTGATGAACAAAAATTAAAAGAAAAATACGCTTTCACAAATTCTCCAAAAACTACTGAATGAATTTCAGTGAAATGTGGTATGAAAATACTTAAAAATAATCATTAAAAATATAACAAATTAATGGTATTCATTTATTTTCATGGCTCATGCTAAAGAAACCAAGATAGTCCAAAAAGGATGTAACAAGATAGCTCTAGAGGTGTGTTCAGTATAATGATTGTTCCTAGCATATGCAGTTTTCATTTACGAACATAAACAAACTTTTGTGTTATCAGCTCTGGAATTATTGTGGACTGAAGAGATACAAAACAATTAAAAAAACATTCCAAACGTATTAATCGAGATACCTGTCTAGAAATCTAGCTGGCGTTTCCGACCTGAGAATATCCTCAATCTCTAGGTATTCGAAAACCAGTTGAGCCCTTGGGGGCGAGTGTTACGCGCATAAAAATAAACTGCTTCGCGGCATCTAACTGCACTTCTGAAAAGCCTCAAACTCTTATCCTTATACCTCAGAGTCCCAAGTTATGTTGGGAGTTATACCAGAGTTGCCGGGGATCCCATGCCAAGCCATGATGAGCAATGAGAGAATCGACCAAAAAGACAAGCAGGAAGCCAAGTCGTCTCAATCGGAAGTCCCCTTGACCTTCGGAAGAGCAAAGAGCATTATATCCACATGCATTGACTGACATAACCCAAAAGGCCAAAAGCCTTGGAAAGCCATGGGAAACTTTGGCCCCTGTGGGTCCTATCCCGAGGCACCTGGAGAGAGGTGAGGCTGTTGCCCACTTTCGGCTAAGTATTTTTGGGAATATACCTCCACTGGCTTGGCCCTTGGCCTGGCTGCTGACGAGGCCTGCACACTCTGCAACCATGCCAGAATAAATGGCAACCACCTGCTCCAGTGGACCTTTCCAGTACCGACTGACGGTACTGGGAAGTTCGGCGTCAAATGTTCAAGACGCCAAGCATGGACGCGTTGTATAAATAAATATAAATACCTCAGAGTAATCAAGGTGTCTCCTTGCAAGAAGAGCAGCTCTATGCGCCCGTTCTACAATATACTGTCCCAGACTATAACACGTCCATTGAGGTCTACTTCCCATAATGTTCGAAAGATGAGGTACTGTTTCCAAGATTTTCTCCATGTTTGAACAAAAATCGTCAATCAATTAAATCGAGAATCAATATTTTGACTGAATCTCGACCCATCTATGAAGAGATCATAGGACCACTGATCCAAAATCCAAAAATGATGTTGCCTGCACCATGTCAGGAAGGCTCATTTCTGACCTGGAATAAGTGGGATGTAGATCATCGGTCTTTTGGTATAAAGGCCTGCCTCATCAAGGTCTCGAAAAACAGTATCCTCCAGAAGGCAGCACCACGCGCATTTGTAAATAGAGTAATGTCATCCTCCTATCTCGTCTTGTTGTTAAGGTATCCGATTACGTTCGGAACCGGGATTTTAAAAAAGCGCATAAATGGATCATTTTCATGATATTTAGTGTCACTCAGATTAGAATACATGCATAAAATTGTTTTAAGGAGATTGTGACAAAAAAATTTTTATTTAAATGCAATATTTTGGCAAAAAATTAACTAAGAATAATCTTTTTTCAAAATATTCTCCTTTTGTGAAAAATGCTTCTATTATATTAATATTTTGCTTGTATATAGCTCAGACCTTTGTACAGAGGCTCAATTATGATTTTTGAAAAATTCGCATTATTTTTGGAGTTACAACGAATTGAAATAATTATTTGCGTTTTTTTTCTTAAAATTGCTCCCCTCTATTGTCGTAAAATATGAATAAACTCACTTCTAAGTTATGCATTTCAAAAATTCTAGTTGAACCTCTGTAGAGAGGTCTGAGCTATATACAGGCAAAATATTATTATAATAGAAGCATTTTTCACAAAAGGAGAACATTTGGAAAAAAGATTATTCTATAAGTTAATTTTTTGCCAAAATATTATATTTAAATAAATTTTTTTTTGTCAAAATGTCCTGAAAATAATTTTATGCATATATTCTAATCTAAGTGACTCTAAATATTATGAAAATTATCCATTTATGCGCTTTACAAAATCACGGTTCCGAACGTAGTCGGATACCTTAAAGCCAAGTAGTGGTGACTCTATGGCACCTATTAACCGGTCTTCTAGATGGAATTCCGGTCGTTCTATTGTAATTGGTTTCAAAATCTAGAAACCATATATCTGGACATATTGAGCTATATTACTACTACCGCTATGAAATTGGCTTGTCATCTAGACGGTTTATTTGCAAAAGTTTCAAAAATAATCGTAAGCCTTCCGAAATAAGAGCAAAGCTAAAACCTTACAGGGTGGTGTTTAAAGTACCTGTGTTATCAATTTTTTTAATTTGATCAAAATAAAAAATAGAAGTTGAAATTGAGATTAGATAGTTTAAAAAAGCACCCTTTCTTTGCAATTTTTATAATATTCAAAGCGGTTCAGTTGTTTTTCAATAATTGACAAAATACATTTGTTTTTTTATAACTTAGCTCACGAGGAGAAAACAAAAGCCAATTTACAAAAGTTATAAAAACATTATTAACATTATTGGATAAACTGATTGAATGATAAAAGTGCCCGTCAAACTGGAACTCCAGCTGATGAGGCACTAGGATTTATATTTAAGTGTTATAACTCACATTTCTGAAACAAAACTTTTTCCAAATTCTAGTATTTTTGCCTTAAATTGATTTCTAAAAAAATTCCATATCTCTTGTAACTTTTCTCCTCAAAAACTGAGTGGGAATAAATTCATAGTAGAGTGCAGCAAGCTTCTGAACTTCTAAATTTTTATTAAATTTTAGATTTGAAGGATGAGGCTGAATCAGTGTTCTGATGTCTGCTACCTAAAGTTCCAATTAACTGTTGAAGACATTAATTGTCTAATGAAGTGATTAGCAATGAAAGTATATAAGAAACCGATGCCTTGCGAAAGATTCAAAAAGAGAATTAACAAGTATTTTGTTCATTTTATGCATTCTACTCTTTCTTAATTTCAATTTTTAAATTCCACAATTAACTCTCTGTTCTTAATGCTGATAGACAATTTTTCAGGGAACACGTAATTTCTGATGTAAAAAGGCAAACATTAGAATTATTGTTCTTAAAATATACAGTGACGTTTTGGTACTTAAAGATATTAATGAAAATTAGCTTTTGTAAAATCTTCCAAATTGTTACAACTATTCAAAAATTTCTTCAAGATAATGTGAGCAACAATTTACAAGCACAAGGAAGTAACATAAGTATTTTTAAATGACATTATTACGCATGTTATGATGGGTAATACATTTTAAATAATAAATATAATGGAGCAGTCACAATGGCAGCAGACAATTCACTTACTTAGCTTTTCATAGGGTATATTTCCTGATTGATAATCGACGATGGTGCCCAGAATGCAGACTAATAGAAGCAGACTCAGAACAGATCTGTAAGAGAAAAATCGGATTTAAAATTAAGAGAAATTCGTTATTAAAATAAAACTGTATGAAATTATAAATGTAACTGAATATTTAGCTACTCCTTCATACAGAAATTTTTTTAAATTCTATTCTCTCTTTAAAAAAAAGCATATTTCTCTGCCTACCTAGGCTTTTTGTTATGAATTTAAAATCCTTAACATTCTTAAAATTTAATAAATATGTTATATTTATCAAATTTTTAATTTCTTTATGCCTCTAAAAATAATTTTTTTCTCTGAATTAAAACATACATTTACTGAGTAACATAAATGCGTATTTCCACAATTTATTCTTTGGTATATGAAAAGAAAAAAGATATTAAATAATAATTAAATTCATAATCAATACATAAATACTGTCAACGAATAAGGAGAAAGCGAAAACATTTCATTTTCTAAATTAAAATACGCCTAAAGATAAATAATTTGAATGTTTCAAAAATACATATATGTAATACAATTATTCAATAATTTTGATCATTTTGATTACTCTTAATTTTTCTCTGATAAAACTTTAATGCATTGTACTACTCCTACATTTAAATAATTCAACCCATATTAGAATCCCTTTCTGTATAAAATGTATTGCAATTTTTCTGTTTCCATTGATGTTATGGTTATTCACTGCAAAAAAGCATTTATTAATTAAACTTACATTAAATTTATTTCGTATGATAGGTAAAAAAATTAAAAATTTGGAACACTCCAGACATTAAATTTGGAAGAACTTATTGTAAACTATTCACTGACACATGTTATATGGCAATGAAAAGAATTTTTTTGGCATTGTTACGGCATTTACATCGAATATATTTATTTAATTATTTTCCTTTCAATTGTTCCTCAAAAACACTGTTCCTTTCATGCAAAATACAAGCTTTAATTTTATTACTATACAATCTACAAAAGGTATCATGCTTTATAAATGTAAGAAAAGAAATAATGTAACAGACCGAGATCAGATCATTTAAACAGACCACAAGAACAGATCATTTAAAAGATTGTTCTTGTTTTACTTATGAAACTAATTTAAAAGTTATCAGTAAGGCAGGTGCTGGAGTTTGCTGCGACCAATTCTTCTATACACCAATAGGTATGCACAGCACTGCTTTTGATGACGAGATTGCAGTTACACGCATTGCTCTATCTAAACTTCTTTGCCACACAGATCATATTTCAAGGGTAGTTATTTTAAGTAATTCAAGGGTGGCCCTCCAAGCCATATCTTCCATCGAGGCAGCAATAACAGTGGATATTCTCAAATGTCAACTTTTAATTGGTGAATTAATCCAAAGCTAGATAGACATTGCCATGCAATAGATTCCCTCACACTGCGACATTGATGCGAATAAATGCCGGTTGCTTGTCAAAGAAGGGGACAAAAATCAATCAAACCTCTAACAATAGAGTTCCTTTTTACAGTGCCAAAAGAATCATAAAAAAAGAACTACAGAGAACACTTCTGGTTGAAAATCAAGCAGAAGAATAAACAAAAAGTGTGGTTTAGTAAACTTCTTGATATTCCAAAATGGCCGTGATTTAGAGTTGTGGCCGATTTTCGAATCGTCACTGGCCACGACTGCTTGTCCAAGGATTTAAATATGATAGGCATTGCCCAGAGTCCCCTGTGTAAACTAAGCGACTCCAATGAAGAAATGGACGCCATTCATTTGGTACGCTGCCGTACACTCAACTCTGGATCCATACAGCGCAGATATTGGGAGACTAGACACGAAATGTATGATTTATAGACTATACTGTGGAGCGTTTCTTTTGTTTCTTGTCATTTGTCAATCTTCTCTGTTTCTTATTTTGTTTGCAGTTGTCTTGTAATCTGCCAATGGAAGTAAAAACAATTTAAAAGTTATTGATCTCATAGTATTTATGTGTTCTCTTCTGTTTTCTAATTCTCCATAGTCAACTAACTCGAATGCACACCATTTACTTAAATAATGACAAGGGAAAAAATTAAGTAAAGAAAATTAAATATTCAGAAATATATACCTAGGCCATATTGAGATTATACAGGGTGGGACAAATAAAAGTGGCCCAGACAACACAGTTCCAGGTTACAAAGAAATATAGCAAAGGAAACGACATGGTTCGCTAGCCTGCTTATGGCAGATTTTAAAAATGATCACCATTCATCTCATGGTATCTTTGGACCCTAGTTAGCAAATTGCAGAAGGCAGATCGAAGCTGTACTGTTGGAATTGCTGCAATCCCATCCAAAATGTTCCGCTGCAGTTCTTGAAGACTATGAGGGTTGTTTCGATGTACTTTGGACTTGAAAGTTCCCCACAAAAAGTAATCGCATACTCACAAATCAGGTGACAAGCTAGAGACGAGACCAAACTGACCTCTGCTAACAACTCTGTCAGGATTGAAGATTGTCCAAACGTGATCCACACATGGTTCGGTGGAATGTATGGGCAGTTGCGCCATCCTGTTGGAAGTAACTGTTAAATCTTTTCCTCCTCAATTAATGCTGCCACAAATGGAGGAAGCAAAATTTTCGAAATGTACCGCTCCGAATATACAGCCTGATGAAAAACGAAAAAACCAATAATGCACCAAACACCCACCCTCTGATGGTGGTGTACAGTGGAAATTACCACTGACGTAACGGAGAATATAAAGGGCCCACCTGCAAAGTCAGGTTTGGGGCTCTAAGCCCAAATATGTACTTGGGGTCAACTAGGGGTCCCAACCATTCCCCCCCCGCGCGCAATGAGGAGAGGGGGAGGGGTATACGTTATCCCACTGGAAGTGGAATAGAACCTGTCATTCTGTGAGTTGACATAACCCATCAGATGAAACTAGGCTTCATCAGAAATAAAGAGAAGATCCATGTGTCTAAGCCATTAATTATTATCTTAGTAAACAGCTTGGTATGCGCATCACATTCACGTACAATTGTATCCACTCAACAAGGACACTTTTATTTGATTTACCCTGAATGACGTAAAGTAAACAAGAATGGATTCCCATGCGCAATGCAGTATAATTGCTCATTCTTATTTTTAAATAAATACAAATTATTATTCAAGTTCTGTTGTAATTAGTTACAATTGCATTTAAGATTATACAAATGAGATACTGAAAAGTGAACATACATTACAGCAATGTGAATGGGTTTGAAAACCACTCTTTCTTCTTTGATATAACACTGAGGAATCTGGATATCCATTTCAACTGTATCGCTAACTGAAAGTGAAGAAAAAAATAATAATCTGAAATTTTGGTAGAGGGAAATTTTTGAAGTGAAACGAAAGATTTGTTTTATGATAAATTTTTGTCTACAGATTTTTATGTTTTGGTTTGAATCAGAGAATTTTTGTTACATGTGTTGATTGTATGAAATAAATTGTATAGCAGTATACTATAATTGTAAAAGAAGGAAAACATATAGGAAGAAATATACAGAAAATCTTTTTTCCCTTTGGTGTACTTAAGTTCTATTTTTTGTTGTAAAAACTGCTCTGCATAGCAAATGAAAGCATTATGCATAAGCTTATATCTGAGCATTTATGCTATCGATCGGTGTTATACTATGATGTATCGATTGTAATGCATATCTTTGATATTTTAATTTAGGTATTCATATGAGTAAAATGTAAAAGCAGAAAACACTGAAGAACTATAAAACAGCATAAAAGACTTTCTCATTGCAGAACCTCTGCTGGAAAATATGTAACTGAATTTGACTGCTAATAAGAAACTATTAGGATTTTAAAAAAGGGCATGATAATAAATATTGAGGTAATTAAAGTGCTTAACCCTTAAATTCCCACTGTTGCATTTCTGCAACATATGATTTATTTTAATTTAACAGACTCAATACTTTTTTAATTACATACAAGGCAATTATCTGAGAAAAACAGATTACTGCAACGAAATACATGCTAATTTTATCACTAGATGGAAGTACATTTTTTCCAGAAATCACAACAACTATAAAAATCTCTGATGCCTCAAGAACTGTGTTTTTACTATAAAAAGAATCCATTATATTTTATTCTTCCTCTTGTTTATTGACGAAATAAATTACCAGGTAAGAAATTTAAACATTTTGTGTTCATTTAAAAGTAGTTTTGATTTTCTAATGGAAAAAGTTTGAAAGAAATTTGATTTTAATTATACGTTGCAGGTCTGCAACATTGGTCTTTGGTTACCATTTTGACATGACCAAAAAGCGTATACTAACCCAAGATGAAATTGATAGATATATGAATAATTTGGACGAATTATGTGAATTAAGTGAGGATGGTCTTGAATATTCTGATGATGATGTTGATTTTCACCTGATTGTGTTTCATCTAATGAAGATTCGGATAGCGACAGTGTAAATAGTATTGGTTCACAAAATACGATTCAGAATATAAAAAATCCGATGATGATAATAAATTGAAGAGAAATATTTCAGTCAGAGAACCTGTTTTAAATCTAACTTTTAAGTGTAATAAAACATTGTCAAAGAATTTTTTATGGAAAAATCAAAACATTTCATTGAATGAAGAAGTAATAGAATTCCATGGGGATGACACGCTCCCAAGAGAAATTCTGGATTTGGAGCGCGAAAAGTGTAAAGTAGGACTTTGTTACAACAAAATCAATAACTGCTTTAAAAATTTTCATTGTATGTAAGGTTAGAGGAATTTATAACAATGAATATATATATATATATATATATATATATATATATATATATATATAATAAAATCCTCATATAAAAAAAGTTTTGTAATTTACAGTACTACTGCGCAAAATTGTACTTCTGCAATAAATAAAAAATGACTGAAATTCAATTTAAAACAGCTTAATTTTTTATATATATATATTTCCTTTTTATTATTACTTGACAACTAGCTGATATAATTTTTTCATAGAAATTTAAAAAATTGGAATTTTAGTATTGAGTGTATATTCATTTATTATACACAATATTTATTTATTCAACCTTCCAAGAAGCACGTTTGTAGCACGTTATTAAAGTAAAAAGCTAAATTATTAATAATCAAATAAGGCAGCGTGTGGTCAAAAATGGCACCATCTGATTGCTATCCGTAACGAGCGGCAGAAGAATAGAACCTATCTACTATTGAAAGTAAATTCCATAGATTTATCTTTGTGGGGCTATACATATTTGATATTCAAAGATCTTCAACGACCAGAAATGTTACCAATATTTTTCTAAGAATATCAGCGTTACATCTATAAAATCAATGAGGGCATTATTGAATGGAGCACTGCAGGCTCTTGTAATATTTTTTTTTACTGTTGGAGGTTATATAATTTTGTGAGAACTCAAACTCAGTGGCGCAACTGCCCATGAGGGCTAGGGCTTACTGTACGCATCCCAGTATACGTGACCATTTGGCGCTGAGGTGCATGAGCAGATGTCCCGATCAGGTGGTCAGTCTGAAGCGAGATCCCCAGTGTTTAAGTCCCCAAGCAAGCTTGTGGTACTCATTTTATCGACCCACTGCAGTAGGGATGAAAGGCTGAGTCGACCTTGCCCAGTTCGGGAATTTGACCCGGACCTGTGGTGCGGAAGCGCGAAACGCTACCACTCGACCATGGGCCTTAAAAATATGCCAACGGTACGCAGTGTTCCCAGGTGGTCACAAGTTGAAATCCCGAGTCAAGTCAATTGCAGACTGCTACTCTATCCAATAGGCCACGGGGGCTCAATTTTGTAAGAGTCCCCTAAAAATTAAGTATCTAAAGATCCTTTTGAGTGAACTTTTAACTTTATAACTCTCAGGGTTACTCAAAGGATAGAAACTCGACTCAGAGTACTGCCAAGCTGTGTAGGATACTGATAAAAATCAGCATACAATTATGTATGCGTGGGGTTGTAATAATATATTTTTAGTGAAATATTCGCAATAATTTGTATCTTAACTTTTTTCTTATCACTCGGATGATTCTAATTTAAACACCTTGAAATTCTGACAGTTTTTATATTCTTAAAAACAGTTTTCTTTTTGATGATTTCGCATTATATTATGATAAAATTGCTGTAGTATGATTCTAATTTTTCTATTTAATCAAATTATTCAGGATAATTTATCGAATAATCTATGATCCCGTTTTATTTTGAAATTGTTTCATGATTTTGCGCTCACGAAAGCTCCTTATTCTAAATGTAGGATCTTATATAAATAGAAAGCTTTATAATTAAAGGAAGAGCACTTTAATTTCCTAAACATTTTTGCATATTACCTTAACTGCATAAATAATGGAAGAATATTTTCTTACTTCTTTTGACTATTGACTGCATGTCTTGCAAAGAGCACAAAGATGGGACGCATACTCCAAAACGAAACTTCAGGAAAGTGAATGCTGCTCCAGCAATGTAGATTTCTTTCTGAATCTGTATCAAACAGACATTTTTTCAACGCACATCGTAATTTTATAATAAAATGTTTTACTATTATAAAGTATGAAGAATCACATTTCACACACACATAATTTTTCAATACATACGTATATATATATAAAGAGTTTTTTTTTTTCAGGTATAGAAGAATCGAAAATTGGACGTCCAGATTGGACTACATCCGAGCCAGCCGTAGCAGTCCTATGCCAGAAATCATATTTAAAATGTAATGCCACAAGATTATCTTTCGAATAAAAAAAAATTCATGTCAATCGAATAGTACATCGTTGTTTTATTGCAATTTAAAGTTCTATACCTTTAAAAAAAATCATCTTTATATGTCTAATCTGAATCAAAATTTGAAATACTTCTTCCTTATACTTTACATTTTCAGATTTCTTTATTAGATATCGACGCAGCTCAACAAACTGATCTGCCATAATAATGGGAGGGAAGCGCCAAAAGCAAACACACACAGAGACGGATTCAATACATTTATAAAGCGTCACGTTTTTCTCTTTACAGAATGTAATTACAGTAAGAAATAGAATCAAAATATAAATTAATATCTTTGTAACTTACGTTGTCTAACGGATCTGCATGAGAGTTCTTGGCCATGGAGAAATTGTTGGGAGTGGGAGGCATGATGGGTTTGGCTTCAACAGCGCAATACTGACCCCGAAATTCCAGATCTCCGTTTCTTTTGGGGAATTCCACGCTCAGGCATTCGTCAAAACCACCGAAGTCAGCTACAGTTCCCTCGAACAACCCAGCGGCAGGCTTTGAGGTAGCATCCAACACTGTTGAGTGAAAATAAAGAGAATATTTTTATGGTTCTGAAAGTCATTCCATCTTAATCTGATAAATTTTATGCTTAATATCGTAGTATCATTACACTGTACGTCTACAGAACCGAATACTTTACACAGCACTAGTAATACAAAAATCCAATATACAGCTAAAAACCTACTGAATACTTTGGATTTTAGATATTTTCCTCCGATTTCGGAAGGAATATTGACAGAATTTATAATTTTAGGCAGTTAAAAACATACTTGAGCTCACTTTTCTGAGAAGTTTCAGTGTAAGTATTCAGGGAACCAAAACAAGGTAAGGAAGAATGTCTTTTTTAAGGTATCCGACTACTTGCGACAACTTTTTTTTGAAAAAAAGGAGATAAGGAGATCTTTTTGGGACTTTTATATTTATTTAGTATATTTTAAAGAAAAAATCCTAAAATTGGTAAAAGAAAAAAAATTATTATTATTAAAATGGGAAAAAACTAGTAAAAATGTACGAAAAATTACATAAACGGGGCCCGCTCTGTACAAAGATTTTATGAACAAATTCTCAATTTTTCAATTTTGATGTGTTACTTTGTTATTCCTGTTTGAAGTGACCTTCAGGATAAGAGAGATTTTAATTTTTACAAAAATTAGAGCACTTTATCTAAGTCATTATACGAAATTGCTTAAAAAAACATTGACTATATTCACATAAAGAACTGCAAATTTTGAAATAAAACAGTTATTGATAAATCTGAAGATCAAAACACTTCTACTGTTATGCAGAACATAAGCAAAAAATTTCAGCTAATTATTTTCAAAACTTTTTGAGAAATCGCGATCCCCGTTTGAGTTTTTCGAAAAAAACACGTTTCGAGTAAAACGCATTTTAAAGTTTGACATCTTGTGTAAAGTTATGGCATTTGCTTTTACTAAAACGCTTGTAGATTTTGTTCTAATGGAGGGAAAATAAAGTACTTGGTATTGTTATTAAGTTAATAAAATGGTCTATAAAATAAAGTCATAAAAAAATTTGCCAATTTTTGAAAAAAATCATGGTTTTAGGGTAGTTGGATACCTTGTGTTAAAAAATCTGAAAATAATTTGTTCCTTTTACAAGATAGAAAGTAAATTGTTGCAGTACCTCCACCTCAAGGTGGCTGAGGTTGGCCACGTTTATTAACTGAGGGGGGAGAGGTCGCGAATGCAATAGTGATTGGAGAGTCTTTAAATTAGATTCGAAAGGATACAAACAGATAAGCACAATAATTATTTTTTATTAATGTGACATTAACCTGATTACGTGATGCGTAGAAAAGACAATAAACTAGTAATAAATAATAAATACTTATTTTTAATGAGATGAGATGCAATCTCAGAAACTTGCTCACGAGAAATTGTCTAATAACTTCAAATAGCGGAACAACTATGATTCTGGATGATAATTCAGTAATAAGTGACTATACTTCCGGATTCCAATTTAACAATAAGTTATAGCAATTCATGCAGTACTAGCACGCTATTTTTTCCTGTTACAATTATTTTCTATGTTACTAACTATTTATACTTTATTTAGTAGTGACGTTCGCTTGTGGAATAGAGTTATTGTATCTCAAAGTGCCAATTTGGCTGAAGGGGAAAAAACCGAGTTGGAGAGGAGAGATTTCGCGGATATCCCATTGTTTTAAGTAAAAATGTTTGCATGAATTTGCGTTAAAGTAGCACATATGTTCTGAATGCATTCTAAATTTCTTAAGGTGGTTATTCTTTGTATAATATGCAGAATTTTCAATAGAATTTCATAAAATTTTCAGCACAGTTGGCATTATGCAAAAGAAGTATTTTGCTAACATTTAAAAGGAAATATATTGACATTCAATGAAAGTATTATAAGTATTTTAAAAAAAAATAATTTGCAGTGAATATACTCAAAAGATATAATTTTTATTTGATATTTTTGTAACCAACAAAATGGGGTGACTTATGTAATAAATTTAGATGGATATCATGAAATTTCATAAGTACATTGAGCAATATAGTGAGCTATACTTCAGTTAATCTCCGAAAGTAACTGGATGATAAGAGGCTTTTTTCCCATTGGTTTGATTAGAAAATTAGTACTATTCTTATAATTCAGTGTAACTATCCTATATGTTATGATTGAAAATAGTACTTGATGGGAAACATCATATCATTTCGTTGCTGTCAAAGATTAGTATAAATACGGTCCACTGTATTATTCATTCACATATTGTTCTTTTTATTGTTCTTGCCCGTAATGTCACTGAAATTTCATTGGAAAGCGTGAGTTAAACCTCGCTTGCCCAAGTTATAACATATTTCATCAAATAGTATTTCTCTGGAAATGGGCTAAATTACGTGACTGTGACGTCACATGATAAATGCAATGTCGTACTTCAAACCAATCAATTTATGCGTTTCGATGTTGCCAACTTTTACTTTAAAAAAATTCCTTTTAATAAGAAGGTATTTATCAACAATAATAACGTGCGTCAGTGAACCAAATGCCTTTGATTTATAATTTAAGGGGAGTTGGAAACCTCTCTCTCTCTCTATACTGACAATGTTAAATTGGCTGTTTTCGATGTACCTTTTCTCAAAATCTGTTTTATGTACATGCTTGAAATTTTTCATACTATTAAAGTACATCTCTCTCATTATACTAAAATGAGCTTTTAGCTAATTTTGAATTTTTTAAGAAATTATGAAATATTTTATAAAACATTGCGAAATTTGATCCATTTTTTACTTAAAAAATTTGTAAAAATTAAATTTTTGAGTGTTTTAAAAAAAGCTCATTTTAGTATATATTAGACATCATTATAAATAATTCATAAAAAATTTATATACCTGTGAACAGTAGTTTCTCAGAAAAGGTACATCGCACATTAAAATTTACATTTTGAGATAAATTGATTTTAATGTATACAGTGAGACTTCTAATCGGCTGCGAAATAAAAAAATAAAAGGCTCAATTTAAAATAAAAGATACATGTTTTGGTTTATATCAATCGTTACACTTTTAAGCAAAAACAAAGTAATTTGTTTACAATTGGGCGTGGCCCAAATTCAACGAATATTTAAAAATACATTTTAAAGGCTTCTAAATACCCCAGAGGTTCAAGTAAGGTATTTTTAGAAAGGTTAAAATCTATACAATTTGAAAATGTAAAAATCTCAAATTGTCAAAAAAATAAGATTTTAGCTTTCCAACACCCCTTAAGAATTTTCTTTCAAATGGACTAAATTCATGCGACGTCATAGTTGCATGATAACTCAGTCACGTGTTTTCAACTAATCAGTTCATAAATAAATCCGACGTCATAATTATATCACAAATGTAATCACGCGTTTCTAGCCAATTAATTCATGTTTCACCGTTGCCAACTTTTGCTTTTTGCAGAAACTTTTCTTTTAGAAAGTACACATTTGTCAACGATATAATAATGCACATAGTTAAACAAAATGCACTTAATTTAAAAGTATTCGACTAATGTAAGTTTTTTTTTAATTTTGAAAACTGTTTGAAGCATTTTAACACGCACGTAAGCTCTTTACCCAATCATCAAATTTTAAATCTTATTTAACCCTACAAGTTGAACAACTAGTATGTCAGTTTTGAATCGATGGGAAACACGTGATTGCCTTTATCATGTGACCATCATGAATTTAGTCCATTAAAACACATGATTACTCTTTGTCACGTGACCGCCATGAATTTAGCCCATTGCAATAAATCTTCAAAATCCAAAACATCTGGTAAATTTCGGCTACAGAATTTACTTACTATATCACTGGACTTCTTTCAATAAGCAAATGTGAAACTACAGAATTCTCGTTTTTGTTCCAATCTCACTTCAGTATATTTTTGATTTTTACTCATTTTTCAGATGATAGGTTTTTTTAAAAAAAAACTATCATTACAATACCGTCAGAGATAATCATTCATACATGTGTTACACAACTGTGTTAAATATTAACTGTACAGAAATATATTTATAGCCTTCTTAAAACAATATTAACATAAAACCAGAAGCTAGTAGTCATAATAATTGTCATACGAATTATTTTCTAGGCTGAGAACCCAGTTAAGAAAACACTCTTTCTATGCTTACACGTTAATTTAAGTGTAAATCTAAGAAAAGTACTATGTGGTATATATTCATTTTAATGGAAACAATTTATTCCTTTACCTCTCATTACATAATTCAAACTTCTATAACTGTAAATGTATTAAATATGTAGCGCAATTTTTCGCGACTACAGATAAGACTAGACTCTAAAAATTATAAGTCAATTTTTTTTTAATTTATCCAAAGGTTGTGACGGGCTCACACGTCTTTTCTTTAACATGTCCTTTGGGTTTTTTTGGGGGGCCAGAATTAATGGCAACTCTTTTCCAACCAAATCCAAGAAGTGAAACGTGAAAGAAAGATGCAAATTAGGAAGCTTTTAAATATCAGAACTTAGAGTAAGCGTGATGGCAATTTGAGGAATATAAACATAATCCGTGGTTCAAGCGTGAAGAAGTTTTGGACAACGTTACGTGGCGACGAACAGAAATCATACGTGATAGAGATCCATTGAGTCAAGGTGCATTCCATTGCACTCGAGTATTTACAAGGCTTCATCCAAGATTGTTGTGATCTATACTTCAAACTACAGTAAGGTAGGATTGACTATTTAATATTAGGATCTGCGGTAGTATTGGAATTAAGTTTAGGCGAGTCAGTTATTGATAGTGGTCCCGGTTAGGTTAATCCGGTATTATATAAATTGTGTGTTTTGCCACCGTAGAGATTCTCTCACATATATTATTATAATCTAATTTGTTAAAGGGGGCTTAAGTTAAAATTCTTAATAAAGATATGTTCAGATTATGTATGCTTCTAGTTCTTCCGTTAATCCTACATCTCTAGCTCACGCTGATAATCAAAGAAATGTTCACCCGAGGGGGGAATATCACAAGGTATCTAAATTACAAAAAGTCACTTGTTTTAGAAATAATCTTAATAATTTCCAGAAAGCTTTTCTTTTTACTAGGAGTTTCTGGAATTTGTTAGTTGAGTATGATTAGTTAAATTAAGTTATTTTTCGCTTTCATTTTGTAAAGAAAGCGAAAAATATGTATAGAAATTAGATTGACTGTTATTTTGTTTAAAGGATTCTTGTTACTGCAATAAGATTAAGTTCATATCCCGAAGTTGTAGTGGCAATCATCCAGAAAAGGAGCTGTGAAGTTATGCAGATGGTCTCATGCACGAGAGTGGGCTAGATTTATGCAGTGGCGTTCACAAGGGTAGGGTCTGGGGTTCAACCCGCCAATAGACCAACAAATTTTTATTTTTCACCATAGATACACATCAGCGCCTTCTTCTAAATGTTTTTTAGAATGTAACCCTCTCCATAAAAGAGGTCTGTGTACGCCACTGGATTCATGGAACGCCATAGTGACATTGTAACTACAATCACATGTTTCCAGCTAATCAGTTCATAAATTCATGTGACGTCATACTCACGTGATAAATGCTATTACGTATTTTTAGTCAATGTGCTCAATTCATGATGCTCCCATAATAAAGTCAAACACATGTTCTCCATTGAACCGAAAACAGTCATTAAACTAATTGTGCTTCTTGTTCTATTTGTAACATTTCAAATTTTATAATTGGGTAAAAAATTTTAAATGTCATACAAAAAATTTCTTCAAAAATTAAAAAAAAACCTTATTTTATGCATGTATTTTTAAATACAAAGCATTTGTATACCTATGTACTTTTAAGAGTAAGTTCCTGCAAAGAACAAAAGTTGACAACAACGAAGCGCATGATTGCTTTTATCGTGTGACTATCACGTCACATGAGTTTTTGAATTGATTAATTAGAAACAAATAATTTACATTATCATGTAACTATAATGTCACATAAATTTTGCACGTTAGTTCATGGATTTCGCTGTTGCCAACTTTTGCTTTTCGCAGAAACTTTAATTTAAAATCTACACATTTGTCAACAATAATAACGCATATAGTTAAGCAATACGCACTTTGATTTAAAAGAGCATTTTAATATAAGTTTTTTTTTTAATTCTGAAAAAAAATTTCTTGATCTTAATATAGAGAAAATCATTTAACACGAAATTGAGGGGGGGAACTAACATATTTTTTCGTGTTAAGGGATATTGCAAATAACAATAATAATAATAACATTTTCAACAAAATTAAGTTTATTGAAGTATATTTTATTTACATAGATATGTATATAAGCATATATTTAATAAAAAATCAAACAAAGAAAAATATTCACAATGAAAATTAATACAAAATTTTCAAGTTTTTTGAAGAAAAAACATTTACTCTGTTTTTGGAAAATAATCTGGTACTTTTCTTTCCATTGCCTTTTTCAGTATCAAATAGTCAACAAATTGTTCGGTGTCGTCCATTTTGTTATTCATTTCACCATTGAAATGGGCGTCTAAATAACTCTCTCTGTGTGCATACTTTTCAGGACAATCCTCATTTCGGATGACCTAGAATCAGGAGCTGCATTATTCATCTCATTTTCGTCGTCGGAATCTGCATCAATGATATTTTTTTAACTTCAAACAAACTCCCAAATGTCTTTGTTTGTCATAATTGGGGCTGTACATGCATTCTCATCATCTACTGCATCAAATTCTCCGGATGATGAACCTGCGTGGCTGGTATTTTCGGTATTTTGTTCATTTCCAGAAGGAAAATCTTTTCGTGTTAAGCGATTTTCATTTTGTGTTAAGAAAAAAATACAAGAAAAAATACACAGTAGTTTGTCGGGACCGTTGTATTATTTCGTGTTA
Source organism: Trichonephila clavipes (assembly GCA_019973935.1). Classification (NCBI taxonomy): domain Eukaryota; kingdom Metazoa; phylum Arthropoda; class Arachnida; order Araneae; family Nephilidae; genus Trichonephila; species Trichonephila clavipes. The sequence continues at coordinate 269,849 of BMAU01018774.1, forward strand.
ACCGATATTTTGTCTTAAGCGTTTTCGCGTTAAACGTATTTAAATTATCAAATTTTAAATTGTACCTAATTTTTTTAAGAATAACAACAAATACAAGTTTGTGAGGACATTAGGTCCGTACCTAGAGATGTAGAAGGAAGGGAAGGAAGGCTAGCTATATCCAAAAACAATATATTTATTGATCACACAATTAGCATCACTAATTCAAGTGATTTTAAATAAGAGATGCGCCAATCTAAACAATATGGGGATAAATAACGAGATACGCCAAGTATAGGAAGACTTTAAATATAGATCCACTTATTTCAGGATCGAATCTGCTTCCCTAATTACCTGAGCACAAATTAGCTCTAGTGACCAATCGTCACTGTAATTCATTCACTTATCAAATATCTGAAATACGCTATAAAATTGAATAACACCTGATCGGTAGCAATCTGTCCAATCTTCCCACTTTCTATCTATTCTAGCTTGAAAACCTAGACTACATATAGCAGACCTAAATGTGATTCTCGGGATTTCTTCTTCAGAGGGTTGGCTGTGAATTAAATATATACAAAAGACCCAAGATTTCCCAAAAGGACTTTATTAATGGAAGGAGGCGCATAGAGCCGTCAAAGTTTAAGGTCAGTTTTAAATTCAATGCAGAACACGTGATTTTATTTATCATGAAGTCGTCATGAGAGTTTATGCCATTTTTTTCTATTTTTCAGGAGGTGAAATTAAACTAAAGAGATTGCTCATTTACATGACTTATGCTATTCAAAAATTAAATCACGTGTTTATTTCCAATCATTTTTTCATCGAAATTCTTTCAATTGCTTTTATTTTTCGGCTGACTGTTCAAGAACATAGTTACGCTTAAAGATTTGAATAAAAAAAGCATAGAAAAATACTTCTAAACATTTTTAAGAATGTATTAGTATCAAATAACAACGTAAAAACAGTTAGAGATAATATGCTAATCAACAAGCTTGCAAATACGTTTCTAATATCATTAAATTCGAGGAACTAATTACAAAGAGAAATACAACATTAATTCAGATGTAGAATTCCAGGAAAAATTCTTCCGTCATATTATTTTCAATTACCTGCTACCCAATTTCTTATTTTTACATGTATTAATACAATTCAATTACTTGCCGATTATTTTCTGGTTGTTCTTTTGATAATGACCTTGACGTTATTATGTAATTGGCATAATCGATACAGACCTGTTATGCAATCTCTACGGATATCTTAGTAAACAGAATGGAAAATTAGTTTTAATGTCTTTCCTGTTACGCGCTATGATCCAATGCAAAGATGATGTCTATCTCGCTAATGTCGATGTATTAAGCAATCTGAAAATGTTATAATGTTAACGTCTCACATGAATAAAAAAAATAATTATGTGGGGATCATATAAAAAACTAAATATTTAAAAAGACAGCTGCACATTCCAGTCAAAACCATTTCATCTACCGTATATTTCCGAAGCCGAGTGAGTGTTTTTCCCTCAAAAGTTTACCCAAAAAAATCTGTAATTTTCAAAAATGTGTAACATGAAGGCAACACTGTTGCCAACGTATTAAACAGGGGAATATTTTCTAATCAAATGGTCGTAAAATAAGCCGCCAACTACTATAGTTTTATTTCTGATAGTCCTATCTGAAGCTAACCCACTTTTTCAATTTATTTGTTACCTTGTACACTATCTACACTAGTCAGTGTTATTTTGTTGTTGTTGTTTGTGTGGAAAAAGGAAAGGTAGAGGAACTCCTATACGGAAAGTGATCGTCGACCTATATTCCTTCTGGAGAAAGAAATTCATTGCATAGTAAACATATGCATTCGGACATCCCAATAAGTAAATGTAAGTTTTAAGAACTATTCAAAAACTTGGATTCTGACTCAAACTTTAAAGGATTTATGGGACTTTCTTCCTCTTTTGAAATAAAAACTCTCACAAAATTAGAGGATTAAAATTGCTTGTGCGCATGACTAAAGGAAAATGTTTTGTTTTTTTAAAAAAAATGATTATTCTAAAAAACGGAGGGTTTTTTTCCCCTCCGAGATTAGCGGATCTAGAAATAAGTCGACACCCCTTTAATTTTAAAAAAACCTCCGCAAATTTTCAGCTTATACATGGAAAAATATACGGTATTCATTTCATTGAACAAAAGTCTCATTTATTTATTTAATAGCAAAGAAGACTGAGATTATTTATCTCAATACTTTGTATCCGTGCATGTAAAACGAAATTCATTATAAACATAATTTTCTATTAATGATACTTCATTTACAGAAGTAAAGTAGATATCATTTCATTAGATTTTATTTAAAATGAAATAGAGTTGGACCTCTATTTAACAAAGTCGCTAAATCCCGAAAAAAAGTTCGTTATATGGAAAATTCGTTACATAAAGGTAACTGTACATAAAACAAATTTTAAATTTATTAACACTATATATTAAAAAAATAATTACTCACACCATTTTGAAAATGAATATCTATTTATTATATATTTCTTACCCATCAAAAAATGAAAAACTTCAAGGAAAACAAGAAAACAGAATGCCGAGGAATACACTGTATTTTCAACATTAAGAAAATAATTTTATATTAAAATTAATTAATTTTAAAGACATTTTCTAATTTTAAGCATCCAAGTAATTTTTAACATACATTATTTTATAACTAGAGTATTTAAACATACATTACCACACGCGTCCTTAAACTTAATTACTCATAAATATATATATACGCCTCACATCTTTGCAATGCACCAAAACTATCTTTATGACCACCATAAAATGTGTTAAAAGAGAGAATAACTTGAATTGTCCATATATACACTGCTGGCCACCGTAAATGCAACTCCAAAAAAGACAAGAGATAGCACAACAAAATTTATTTTGTAGATAACATGTTGACCAAGTATCAAATGATTAAAGCTATAGTCTTTTGTGAAGTGTGGTTCCTGCCGGAATCAGTAGCCAGAGTAGCCGCCATTGTTGGAGATCACCGCTGCCACACGCCTCGGCATTGATTCAAAGAGACTTTGGATGTGTTCTCGGGGTACAGTAGACCAAGCAGCTTCCACACGTTACCAAAGTTGATCTGGTGTAGCAGCTGGGGGTGTAATCTGGGTCAATCGTTGAGCAACCATGGACCTCATGTTTTCTATCGGCGAAAGATCCGGAGAGCGAGCCGGCCAGGGAAGCAATTCCATCTGGTGATCGACGAAGAACTTTTGGACAATGCGTGCCACGTGTCGTCACACATTATCCTGTAGAAATATGGTTATGGCCAAGCCCTGAAGGTAAGGAAGGACAACTGGCTAGAACACCTCGGAGATGTAGCGCTGCTGTTTAAAGCACCGGTAATATGTACTAGAGGAGTGTGAAAGTGATATCCAATACCACCCAAACCATAATATCCGATGCAGGACCAGTGTGGCGGTGCATAACGCAGCTGTTCAGCATCCTCTCTCCACGGTGTCTCCAGACTAGAATCCGACCATCGTGAAGTTACAGACAGATGCGTGACTCGTCAGTAAAGACAATTTCATTCCATTCTGCCACCCACATCTTTCTTTCATCGCACCATTGGCGGCGGAGACGTTTGTGGTTCTGCGTCAAGGGTAGACCAAGCAATGGACGTCTTGTGGACAGACCACTCTGCTGTAAACGGCGTAGAATGGTACGTGCAGACACTGAATGATGCGTTACATACTCAATGTGCTGTTCTATGGTTCGTGATGTAACTGAGCGATTCGTCACTGCCATGCGTACAATTTGCCTGTCCTCACGTGAAGTGGTGCACTGAGATGGATGCGATCGACCACGTCGGCCCGTCGTACCCTCCTGCATCCAACGGTCAAATATCCGCATTACAGTTGTTTCGTTTCGTCCAACACGACTACCGATTTCCCTGAAAGATAATCCACAATCTCTCTCGGTAGGCTATTATCCTTCCTCTGTCGAACTCGGATACTTGATCAAAAGTTGATCGCTGTTTTCTACGAGACATAACTAATCGTTTTTTGAAAAAACCACAAGAAAAACACAATTGCCGAATTTGAAATCGTCTAAATCTCCAAGTCTTAAATAGCGCTTTGAGGTGGCGCCACAGACGCTCGTGATGTGTGTCTGCGCTGAAATTCTAATCATTTGCATATCTCACCTCCGCTAATGCATGTCGTAAATTTCATGTTATTTTGCATGCTTCCTTCAGGGTGTTGCATTTTCGATGACCAGCAGTGTTCTTAAAATTGAATCGCAAGGAAAAAATTCGTTATATAGAAAAGACACTTCGCTATTGGCAGGTTATTTTACGAAGAAATGTTCGATCGTGAAATGTTCTTGGCTTCAGGAAAAAGTTCTCTATATAGAAAATTTCGCAATATAGAGGTTCGTTATATGGATGTTCGAATGTATATTTCTTTTCAAATTGCTTCATAAGAATCAACTACTATACACATTCTTCTGATACTAATTCAGTCATTTATTGACTTTCACCTACTTTATTATCATTAGTTCATGATTTAAGGCTTCAATTTACTATTTTTAATTAATAATGTAACTCATTTGATGTTTTCTCTTTAAATTCAGATTGATGAATTAATTTGATTGCTGTAAAATACTACTAAATGAGATAAAAAAAGATAAATAAGTTACTTGTGTGTGTGTGAGAGAGAGAGAGAGAGAAATTGTACTTTTTCTTCACAATTTTTTAAAATATTTTTAATGATCTGTATAAACCCACAAATTAGTCTTTAAAATAGACAAAATGTATACTAATATATTATGTAAAATATATACTATGCGAATGCTAAGAGAATGAGGTACCAACACAGGTGTTTCTTTGTTTTATTTGTCAGTTTTAATAGAGAATGTAAATATCGCAAAAAATGATTTATAACTTGTAAATTATAACAGTATATAAAGAATCATACAAAAGTAAAGGAATATCTTATTTAATTCACGAAAAAGTGTAACTGTCACTATTCAGTCTGTTGTATTATTACAAACTTTTGAAATATGATCTTAAAAAACATAATGCATCTATTGTACTGTCATTAAGCCAGGAACGTAATTTTGTGCAAAAATTACCAGCTGTTGAAAATGCTCTTTCGGCATCAACGCTAGTTTCTGGTACTGTTAGCGATATACTTTTTCCAATTATTTACCTCTAATCTTAATAAGTTAATTTCTCTTAGGATGGTTTTGGGTATAGCTAATTTTTGTATTGTATTTTGGTTTGTTGAAATTTTTTTAGCTGTCGCTAATTGTAATTTTCGTTCAAGAGCCAATTCCTTCTCACTATCGACATTAGTGTCATCATCATCTTCGATAACTGCACCGAATTCTTTTGAATGTGGATAGGTTTGTGGGTAAAAAAATTTAAGAAAATTTACTAAAAACTTGATCAAATTTGAATTGGTTAGTCTCTTTCTTACATTTTTATTTTCATTTTTAAAATCATTATAATTATGTAAGGTATTATAAATTATGTATTATAATTATGACGGTGATTCCTGAACATATAATGGAGACAATTTGAAAATTTTCTAGTAAATACCGAAAAACGGTATTTAAACTTGTAAATACCGGTATTACAAAATTGTACAAATGGCTCAAAATACCGATATCTGGTATCCCGGTATACCTGTATTGCAATTAACTATTGTCTCCTGTTGGTGTGGTGTGGTAGTTAGGAGAGGGGGTGCCAGCTCAGGTGTCGTCCACGTCACTTGACCATGATTCAAAATTACGTGGTCCGTCATCAATAGCCCTCGTGTAGCTAAACAGTGCGACGTTAATATTTAATCAATCAATCAAGCAAGCAAGCAATAAACTATTGAAAAAATAAATGAATCGGTACAAAAAAATCTCATTGCTATAATGCCACACTAAATAATTCTTTTAACTAATTAAACGAATCACTTCTTTTTTTTAATACTTCAATTTCCCCATCGGATAGGAAAAATGCGTTTAAAACTTCCTTTCGTACGGATTACCAAGACTCTGTGGTACGAGTTCCCTTAACTTTAATTCAAATTTATACTTTCCAATAATGAAGTAGAATTAAAAAATGTTAATTAATATTTTTAGTGTAATTAGTTCAATTCAACCCGATCACGTGATAAAGGAAAATCACGTGTTCTCCATTGAATTCATAAAAGGCATAAACTTGTACTTGTTATTCTATCGGTAGAATTTAAAAAGAATTTAAAATTTTTTACAATTAGGTAAAGATGTTCAAGTATTAAGAAAAAAATTTCATCAAAAAAATCTTGTATTACACGTGTATTTTTAAATCAAATGTGAGTGTGTGTGTATTTCGCTTACTTATATACATTATCATCGTTGGCAAATATGTACTTTTTAAAAGAAAAGCAAGAAATGCAAGAAAAAAAGTTTTAAACAACAAAGCACATGAACTGATTGACTGAAAACACATGCTTGCATTTATATGTAGCTATGACGTCAAATGAATTTATGAATCGATTGGCTGGAAAGAAGTGATAGTAGTTATCATGTGACTATGACGTCGCATGAATTTTGCCCATGGATTGATAAATACAAACACAGCAAAGCTTCTCGTATCAAATTAAACTTTTATAAGTTAATTTAGCACAAAAAGCTTTGTTTTGTTTGAATTACGGGGAGCTGGAAACCTCTCTCTATATACATACTAACAATGTTAAATTGGCTCTTTTCGATGTACCTTTTCTCACAATCTGTTATATGTACATGCTTGAAATCTTTCATACAATTAAAATACATCTTTCTCATTATTCTGAAACAAGCTTTCAGCTAATTTTGATTTTTTTTCATCATTTCTAAATTATTTTATCAAACATAGTGAAATTCGAACCATTTTTCCCATATAAAATTTGTAAAAAATGAATTTTTAAGTTTTTTTTATAAAAAGCTCATTATACATCATTATAAATATATCATAAAAAATTTACATACCTGTGAACAAAAGATTCTCAGAAAAGGTACATCGAACATCAAAATTTACATTTTGAGATAAATTGATTTTAATGTATACAGTGAGGCTAGGAATTGAAAAATAAAAGGCTCAATTTACAATAAAAAAGATAGTGCCTCTCTCATATACAAAAAATGTTTTGGTTTTTTTTCAGACGTTCTACATTTAATCAAAAACGAAGTACTTTGCTTACATTTTTCGCCATTCAAATGGACGTGGCCCAGTTTCAACGATTATTTAAAAATAGGTCTTAAGGGCTTCTAATTACCCTAGATGTTAAAGTAAGGTGTTTTCAGAAAGTTTAAAATCTATACAATTTAAAAATGTAAAAATCTCAAATTGTTAAAAAAAATAAGATTTTAGCTTTCCAACACCCCTTAAGCGAAATTTTTAGTTCGTTCTAAATCGAACTTACAAATGCAGCATTACTCATTGTAATATCATGGGAAAACACTTACAAAAAGAGTGAATTGCGAAAGAAAAGTTCGAAAAGAAAGAGAGAAGTTCGTTCAAATTTGCTAGCTCAATTAAGTTGGCGTGAGACAGATTAAAACATTAGTTTTGACAGTTATTGATAGCTTAACTGACAATCATTTACAAGTCGTCGTGAAGTAATGGTTCGAGATATGTCTGGGAATCCCGCTTCCGTGTACGTATTTAAAAGAGAAAATAGACGTTCTGTTCAATTTGTAACTGGTTTTCCTCATTTTTTTTAATTTGACATTGTTACTAATATAAGAGAAACTCATTGCAATGCAAAAATTAATCAGGAATAAAAAGTCGAAGACAGATTTAAATGATTCGTGCATGATAAAAACTCATTATAACATTTGGGCTCAAGGTCTTATTTTGTTGCTTGTTTATTAACAAGAATACTTTTCTTACACTGTGTCAAATCTAAGTTATTCTGTGTTCTAGAGAAAAAAAAGTATACTTGTATCGACAAATGTTGGAAAATTCTATAGAAATTTGTACCTTTAAAATAATCTTTAATGTAAAAGAATTTTTATATATATTCCGTGAGATTTTTCTATCTTCGAATTTGAAAAATAGTCATAAATCTTAAATTCATAACAAAGACCATTTGATATTTTTCTTCGCCAACAAAAGGTTATCATATAGTATTTGCAACATGGATTTATAGTTGGAAAAAATATTTGCCTTGTAAACACTATGCATATTACATTTGTCCGATCTTATCTTTAATCATGCATTTGATATGATTCTAATATGTTCTATGGATTCTACTCTTTTTTTTTCCGGAGAATAATTCATTTTCAGCAGTTGCTTATGCTAAGCGGGTTAGTGAACTGCGTTTTCTCGTTAAACATAAAGCTGAGTATTTGATACTATGGACTAAATTCATGTGACGTCAAAGTCACATGATAACTGAGTCACGTGTTTTCAGCCAATCAGTTCCTAAATTAATGCGACGTCATAATTATGTCATAAATATATTCACGCGTTTCCAGCCAATTAGTTCATGTGCTTCACTGTATCCAACTTTTGCTTTTTGCAGAAACTTTCTTTCAGGAATTAAATATTTTTCAACGATATAATAATGCCAATAGTTAAACAAAATACACTTAAATTAAAAGTATTCGTATAATGTAAGTTTGTTTGTTTTTTAATTTTGAAGACTGTTTGAAGAATTTTAACACGTGAACTCCTTACCCAATCATCAGATTTTAAATGTTGCCTAAACTTTGCAAGTTGAACAACTAGTATGTCAATTTTTAATCAATGGGAAACACGTGATTGCCTTTATCATGTGACCGTCATAAATTTAGTCCATTGGAAGAGAATGTTGATGATGGGAATTGGAGAGACCTACTTTGAGAATTGCACAACTAACTCATCGAGTAAAATATCTCTAATTTTTTATAGCTAACGTGAAATTAAATTGAAATACTTCAGATTTAACTTTCGAGTAGCTTTTTCAAAAAAGAGTGGGTGATTTCTTAACACTTTTTCTCCACTTTTAGGCTATTAACCAGATTTCTCCTGAATGAGGTGTAGGCTTTTTCTTTTTGAGCCTGATAATTTGTAAATTATTAGTTAAATAAAAAAGAACTCTCGCATTTACTCGAATCTAAGCCACACTATTTTTTCAATGTTAATGCTACTGAAAATCGGGTGCGGCTTAGGTTCGAAGGCAAAACATTTGTTGGATGGGCGAAATTAAGTTACCCCACCGCTTTCAATCCACTCATCCATCCATTCTGACCACTTGAATGGATGACTTATTCCATCCCGCTGTTTATCTCCAGTATTCAGTTTATCCTAAACATCATGCTGGTATTTAAGATTTTTTTTATTTGCTTTCTTTTAATCACCTGAACATCAAAGATATCAGTAATAACATCAAGACGAAAGTTCATTATAACGTAAGTATGAAACAGATTTATTTAGCACAAACGAAAAACGATTACAGATACTGCACATAGCAAAATCGTCTGACCTAAGCACGCAGCATCTGATCAGCAAGTGGGTCCCGTAAAAGAAATGCGTATGGGCGGATCACACAGTTATCCTTCCGTCAGAAAAAATAGTTAATTCGCTTTAACCAAACAGAAAATTTTCTACAATCTGTTTTTTTTTTTTTATCATTCTTTTACATTCTGTTATAATCTTCAATGTTGCGCAACAAATGCATTAGATAGCTCGGAAGACGACACCATTTCCAAAATCAGCTGTATAACAATGGGATCGACGAATCATTTTCGAAACATGATACTGACGGTTAGAAAAATTATAAGTTTATGTACGTATCAGAAATTTTGAATGCAGGTAAAATTAATTAATAATTAATTAACGTCATATTATTTATCATTAAAAGTTTTTTTTTTAAATTTCTTATGTATACACACATACGATATTGATTAACCTTTTACACAATTTTTTATTTTTTTTATCAAAAATGTGTACAGAATCGGGGATGCGGTTTAGAATCGATGGCGGTTTAGATTCGAGTAAATACGGAATTTATATATATAGTTTTCAGACCATTTTGTGTGAGCCTTTGGTTTATTGAGACTGTTTGGTTTATTGGAACTGTTAAAGTCAAATGAGAATAGTGCTAAACCTCTTACATTGTTATATTAAGAAAGGTTTAAACGGATATTCAGCAATAAAGGCACTCATTCCTATATATAATATGAAAATATGCATGATAAAAAAAACTAAAAAAATGCTGAGTTGTGGTACTACTTTGAGAAATATAAGGAGATAACCAATCAAAAATTATTCTCATAATCCATTTCTTAGGTATGCGCTTTACTTACTTTCAGAACACAGATCCAGTTTTAACACCACAGTTTGGTAGATCTAATTAGGGCTATATTATCAGATATACGACAAAAAATTCGCTTGTAATCATTAACTCTGCCTCTTCTCGAGACAAATGACCTCATTCCTTATTTAAAAAACTGCATTAAATTTGAAAAAATTGTAAAGATTAAACTTTTTTTTTGCTACGCTTTTGATAAATTCTTTCAATTATGAATTCAAGATTTATATCTTCTACAAATTTGAAAGAAATGTTTGCCTTCTGAAGGAAAATACAAACAGGATTAAAGTTAAAAGAATGTGTGAAAAAAAACTTTTTTAATAAAAAGTGTATGAAGATTAAGTAAGAGAGAGAAGTTTTATATAATTCTTGAAACTCAATAATAAAAAAAAACAATACAACAGTTACAATAGAAAACAAAAGTTCGACGCTCCTAATTTTGGTCACCAGTGACGCCAGCTTTTCCTTTGTTCACGTAAATCAATTTCTTGAGAGAAAGAATTAAAACATGACTAAGAATTTTCCAATAATAAACGACTTTTTTAAATTGTTCAAACCCCGAAAAGTTTTATAAAGAAAAAGTACAGTTAAACCACTAAGTATATATAAATACACCCAGCTCTTTTTTACACGATTTTGAAGTAACACGGTTCACCAAAATACTATTTTACACGAATTTTTTGTTCTAGCACGAATTTTTTACACGATTTTGAAATTGCACGGTTCGACAACATTCTTTTTACTCGAATGTTTTTGTTCTAGCACGAAAGAAATTCTTCTTTTGAATCAAAGCCGACAGTTGTATTAGATATATTTGACACATCTACTGATGACAGCATTTGTGATTCAGTTTTTAAGCAACGTGCAAGCTTGTTATCAAGTAGCAATTAATAATTCCTTATTTCAATTTGAATTTTTATACGTTGAACAAACTTATAGAGTAAATTGTCACTGTACTCTAGTTTTTATTTTCATTTTTATTTATTTATTTATTTAGGTAATAAAAATGAATTGTTTTTGTATCATAAATATGTAACATGGATTTCATTATTACGTTTTTTACATGGTTTTTTTGGGGGAAATATTGAGAATTTTTTTCATCTTACATAATTTTTCAAAGTTATGGAACATATCCCCACATTTACCATATGACGCGTGTATTTTTTACACGATTATTTTGCACAGTTTTCTAAGGAACGTATATACACCGTGTAAATAAAAGAGTTGAGTGTACATGCTGAAAGAAAGAGTTGCTTTAACTTTTTCTCATTCGTTATAAAAAAATGAAAACTTATTTTTAAAAAAAACATGATAATTGTTGATAAACATGATACACTAGTTGAATATATTCAGGGTTTCATATTCTTGAGTGCGTATGTGTTTGCTCTATTAAGGGCAGTGGGAGGGGCCAAAAAAGAACTGTCAACTTACGTTTACTTCTAATTTCCATATATTCTTTACCTTGGAACAATTTCCTGACGAATGAAACTTATTTTTTTTGAAAATGAAATTTACCTTAAAACATTTGATAAACTAAAATAAATAACAAATTAACCATTTTTAACACACATACATATTGATTAATACGTTATTTAATTTGTATTTATCAAATATAATAATAATTATAGCAATAAGATTTATTTTTTAATGAATATTATACTGTTATTTAACAATATAAATAGTATAACTCCTATGAACTTTTTGAATACAGTAATTGCATATAAATTCATTCTTCATCTGAATTCATGTTAGTAACACATTTGTTTATTACACATTAATTAACACGTCTTTGTTTATTTACCACAGCTTTAGTCGAGAATTCTTTAAAGGCGGCATAAAATTACGAATCATTCAATCTTGAATTTGACTCTTAAGTGTAGCAATGAAGCCTCCATTTTTAAAAAAAATGAACAATTTTTTTCAAATCATTTAGGCAATTGTAGTTTCTTTATATTGTGTTATTTAATAGATCAAATTATTGTAAAAACCCTAATATAAAAATCATTTCTTTAAAATTCCCAATATTCAGAACTTCACTTTTGTTCTTGATCCCTTTTTATCTTGAGAACTTATAGAATATTCTATAAATTGGAATCTGACATGAGTTTGATTATAGATTGCAGATTTTAAGGGGTGTTGGAAAGCTAAAATCTTATTTTTTTGACAATTTGAGATTTTTACATTTTCAAATTGTATAGATTTTAACCTTTCTAAAAATAACTTACTTTAACCTCTAGGGTATTTAGAAGCCCTTAAAACGTAGGCAAGTGGCAAGTGGCATGTAACTTACGGAGTGCCTGCCCCGGAACGGGCGTACCTCCTCATCAGAATTTTAGAATTAAGGGCCGAAATAATGATTTTACTTAAAATTAATTTTTAAAAGATATAAAAAAATGGGCAGAACAATTCTGCTGGAACGGCGACAGAGTGAATCTGTCGGCCGAAGAAACAGTCGCACCACTTTCCTGCGATCTGATTGGCCGAGGCCGTTCGCTCGCAGAGAAATGGGCGTGGAAATGGAATTGGGTCGATCCGAAAATAAACGACCCGAGCAAAGGAGATCTTGAATTTAAATTCAAAGGATCTCATGCAAAAATAGGGGAGAAAACAAATTTTGAATAAAAATTTTATGAACCAACTTGCACTCTTGCCGGGATAAAGGGGGGGGGGGTAGGACTAAAAAGATAGAAAAATGAACATCGGTTTTAAGGAAAAATAATGACGCAATGAAGTCATATATGTGATACAATCATGAGTAATAATTGATAGATGTAGAAATGGAATGTCCAGTTCTCAAAAATATAAGCGGTCGTTCGAAGGAACGATTTAATAAATGATTGCTGGACGTGAAACGAATTTTAAGAGAGCTCTAGATAGTACAGAATCGTGCCTCCATCTGGTGGCCGAAAAGGAAAGCTGAAGCGTGAACACCGCACAATTGAATCCAATGAGGTCACCCTCTTGGATTCCGACCGCGGTGTTCGCTGCTTCGGAAAACGTTAATTCCGCGACTCTCGGCGCGGAGCTAGGAATTACTTGCTAAAATGAGAGTAATTAATCTTGAAGTAGGAAGTTTAAGTTAAAAATTAAGTTATTTAAAAATTAAAAAAGTTCCCAATGAACAATAATTTTAAACCCGAAGCCTTTTGGCTTGGGGGAAATTTATAAAGTCGTGCTCAAGAAGCGCTCTGGGGCGTTTTTTGAGACGATGGCACTGCGGGATCGTATGCAGGCTGGTTTCTAATTAACTCATTGGGAACAGAAGGAAGTTTATCGAAGAACCTTTTAGAAAGGTTCTTTATGTGAGGTAAAAATGGTTTAATTTTTAAATCACGATAAATGACTTCATTGCGTACGAACCAAGGAGCATTAACGATTTGTCTCAAAAATGAGTTCGTCAGCGTGTGTAGCTTCTTTAAGTGGCACATGCCGGCGGATCCCCAAATTTGTGATCCGTACGACATGACCGGTCGGATTATAGATTTATAGAGCAAAACCTTATGCCGGATCGCAAGTTTACTCCTTCGGGAGATAAGCCGTTTGAGAACGGCATGAACAGCCTGCGCTTTTTGCGAGTCTGTTCTATGTGGTGGGCAAAAGTTAATTTTGCGTCTAGAAACAACCCTAGGTACTTTGCAACACGTACCCAGGGGACGGGTTGGCCAAAAAAATTTGGACGGGGTTAAACCGACTGGTAGTCGGGGTCTACGCGTAAACATGAGGCAAGCACTTTTACTGGCATTAACTTTTATTTTCCAGTCTGTAAGCCAGAGTTCTAGCAAGGATACGTAGTGTTGCAGATTAGAGATCACAACGGAAAATCTCTTATTCTGTGTGATAATTGCAGTATCATCGGCAAACATTGCTAAATGCGATAGATCAGTTTGCGGCATGTCATTTACGTACAGAGTAAATAACAGAGGCGAACTTAAACTTCCTTGAGGAAGGCCGCTTCTGATTGGTCGAGGCGAGGAGAGCGTTTTATCTACTCTCACTCGGAATGAGCGATCGGAGAGAAAGCTATGAATGGACTTGATCAGGGGGAGGAAAGTCAAGTCGTATGAGCTTGAATAGTAAGCCATCATGCCAAATTTTATCGAAGGCTTTGGCTATGTCCAGAAAAAAAGTATACCCGTGGCCTCGTGCTTGGCAAAGCCACTGTGAATCAACTCCGTTACTCTGAGCAGTTGGTGAACTGTCGAGCACTTGGGTCGAAAACCGCACTGCTGAGGAATAATAAAATTAAAAGCAGCGCAGTGTTGATTCAGACGTTGCAAAAGCACGAACTCGTATACTTTGCTCAAACAAGAAAGTAATGAGATTGGACGGTAGTTAGAGGGGTAAAGCCGAATCTTTATCCGGCTTTAGGATAGGAATGACCACGGCAGTTTTCCATGAATTTGGGAAATAATTATTTTTAAAAGTTGATTTATCAGCAGAGTGATAAATAGAAGGAATTTAAGGGGAGGTTTTTAATCATACGATTAGAAATCTGATCAAGTCCGGGGATTTCCTGGGCTTGAGTCTCTGTACGTAAGATAAGACTTCCGTTGGAGTGGTCGGTTCAATTTCTTGAACGTGTGGGGTATTGATGAAGTTAGTAACTTCATCGTGTATGCGTTGGTCGAAAAGTTCTCGACCAGCGACGTGGTTGGGTTCGAATTGAACTTGCAAACTGTCTGCGATAACCTCCGCCTTTTCAATAGGGGTTATCGCGATATGCCAAGAGCCCCTTTCAAGGGGAATGGATTGAAAAGGCTTTCGTAATAAAGAGGATTTCCTCCAAAGGGTGTTGTCAACGGGCGATAAAGCCTCAATGTGCTTTTCCCACTGTACGCGGGAATATGCTTGGATATCCTTTGCTATCTCACGACTGAGGGTACGGAATTGAGAATAAATACTAGGACACCTAGTTCTTTGCCAAAATTTCCGTAACCTGTTTCGTTGATAAATTTTGAATTTAATCTCGGGAGAGAGGATTTTCGGAGCATTATTAAATTTTGGTTTTGAGGCCTCAACGAAAGCCTCAGTGAAATTTTGATTGAGTTCAGAAATAGCTAACTCAATATTATCATTGCTGGTGAGCTCAACAGTGGGGAGGGGTTTCTTATTAAGAGCAAATTTAAAATTATACCAATTTGTTGAAAGATGCTCTGGATTTTTAATAATTGAAGTATTTAAATTAATTTCAAGAATTACGGGGTAGTGATCAGAGCTGAGATCGTTAATAACTCTGACACTATGGTTGAAAGGAATGTGCTTGAACACCGCCAAGTCGATGACACTTCCGAACCGCTGACGCGATTGGAGGTGTGTGGCAGTCTGCGGTGCGACTAATTTCGCTCCCCGAAGGTCGCGAATTAGCTTATGCAGCGCTTGCCCGAAACGGGTCGACTTGGCATTGTGCCAACTCACATGAGCTGCGTTGTAGTCACCAGCGATGATACAATTACTGCCAGAATTGAAAGTTTTCTTAAAATCCTCTACTGGGAAACTATGGCCTGCTCTTCTTCCTTAAAACGTATTCTTAAATAATCGTTGAATTCGGGCCACGCCCATTTTAATGGCGAAAATTGTATACAAATTACTTTGTTTTTGCTTAAAAGTGTAACGACCGATATAATCCAAAACATGTATCTTTTATTTTGAATTGAGCCTTTTATTTTTTTATTTCCTAGTCGATTGGAAGTCTCACTGTATACATTAAAATCAATTTATCTCAAAATGTAAATTTTAATGTGCGATGTACCTTTTCTGAGAAACTACTGTTCACAGGTATGTAAATTTTTTTATGAATTATTTATAATGATGTCTAATATATACTAAAATGAGATTTTTGTAAAAAACTCAAAATTTAATTTTTACAAATTTTTTAAGTAAAAAATGGGTCAAATTTCGCAATGTTTGATAAAATATTTCATAATTTATTAAAAAATTCAAAATTATCTAAAAGCTCATTTTAGTATAATGAGAAAGGTGTACATTTAATAGTATGAAAAATTTCAAGCATGTACATAGAACAGATTTTGAGAAAAGGTACATCGAAAACAGCCAATTTAACATTGTCAGTATAGAGGGAGAGAGAAGTTTCCAACTCTCCTTAAAAGTTAGATTCTATTACAGTGAAGATTAAAATTGATAATACCTTTTGGAAAATATACTTTTTGCTTACCATCAATCACATCATTAAATAATTTTGACATAGCATGAATTGCATATCATTAAAAACACAGTTTAATTTATAATATTTAGCAAATATTAATTTTAAAATATTTCTCTACTCTACTTTTTAAGTTATGAAAAAATATATATTTCGTGTTTTAGGAGAGTATGGATTGATTTATCTAATTTTGGAATATCTCCAATGAAAATAAATGTCTGAAGAGCAAACTGATTACTTTCGTTGAAAATGAATAATAAATCAATTATCTATCTTTATCGCTTATTTTTAAAATCCACTTTTGTACTTTAATTTTTTCAATTACTTTTCTGAGTACTTTAGTGTTTAAAAATCTAGAGTATTTTTTTTTATTTCCACAATTACATTGTTTTGAAATATATTACGGTCTTATAAAATAAAGAAGAAAAATTAATAAAATTCTACTATTTCTTTAAAAAGCATTGTAAACTGTTAAGTTTAAGTGAAAAAGAAAATGAAACATTTAACAAATAAAACCACAGTAACGAGGAGAAAAATTTAATCTAAAGGGTCTCAGGGGTGTTAATTTTGTATAGAGGGCTGAAAATGTAAACAATTTTCAAATACATATAACTCTTTAAAATTAAAATTAAATAATTCAAATCTTTTATGCATTGTTTATAAAGGTATGAAGTTTCAAAAAAGTACAAAATGTTCCAAATACAGTAATAATTCAAAGAATTATAAGCATAGTAAATTAAGAGAAACATTTCTGTAATAAACATTAAATAATTTTTACGTCGTGCATGCTATTTTTTAAAATAATATCCTTTGATGCATAAAACTTTATAGAATTCTAACATGTAATCATACAATTTAAACCCTACCTAATTTTAGTATTATATTTCTTCTGTATTTCGTAACATTTAAAAAATATTGAAATTTTAAAAATGTAATTTTTCTGTTTTTTAAAAAAATATATTTTATTGTTCAAACATTTTACATATTTTTGAATCCTTTATAAAAAATATGTAAAAGATTCCAATTATTTAATTTTAAATTTAAAAGAATTATATCTCTTTGAAAATTGTTTATATTTTCAGCCCTCGCGAGGCAAAGTTAACACCCCTGAGACCCCAAGTGAAACGAGACTTAAGATGGTCAATGCTTGATGTTAAAAAAATACTAGATCCTAATCCTTGAATATATCTTGAATAAAAAAAAAAAATATAATACCGGCGATGAAATATAGAACACATTTTATACCGAAAAAAATAATGGATTCCAACAAAAATGAGTAAAAAGAAAATAAAAAAAAATATCTCGTTCTCTATAGGGTAGTCAATCTTAAACATCATGCAAGGTATTTCTCTATCTGAGGATTGCTTCAAGTTCAGGTATTATTTCTCTATCATTAAACAAAAACATTTCTGATGGATCTCCTTTGATTGAAAACCTTACTGGAAAGAGTTGGAAAACTGGAAGGACAAGGTTTGATAATGGGAAAGTTATAAAAAAGTAAGTTTAAATGACAAAAGAAAATATTTCCGATTGTCAAAAATTAATTCTTCTGTGGAGCATCGAATTTTAGAATCGTAACAATTTGACATTAACTCAAATATCTTAAATGATTACCGAACGCAACAGTTACATCAGTTTTATATGTATGGTAATATATGAAAGAGTGAAATATTTAATCTAAATTTAAAATTTTTGTGTTAAATCATTATAGGAGTAAAGAGAAATAACTTTTTATTTCAACAGTTCAAAAACTATTACTTTAGAAAATTAAACCGCCATGTGTGTGTTATACATGGCTTTGTGCTAACAAATAGAAGTTATTAAGATTAAATGAACAAATACTCTTTTAGTCTATTAGTTCATTTTTCTAAAATAATAAATTCGATTAATACAAATTACAAAATTCTACAAAACTGTTAACACTGTTCGTTAAATAAACACACCCATTAAATTAATGAAAACTGAAGAGAAATGTAATATGTCTAAGAAAATAGAATTATATTAAATTTAGGAATACACATTTAACGCAATTAAATATATGGAGTGCATAGATTTATGATAAAGAATTGAATGAATAAATTTTTAATCTAGTGTATGAGAAAAATACGTTTATTATTTTTCACGAAGATTTAATTTATTAAAGAATAAAAATTATACTCGCAAAAATTATGTTCGGTTAAGAAATTGACAAATTATTATGTAGAATAAAAGTATTACACCAAAAATATATAGTTTTGTACTTACTTTTAATGGCCCAAACTTTTACGCTGGTTAATCCAGAAATGTATTTCATCATTGCACCACTGCATTTCGATGATATCGAATCATCATTATACTGCATAATCTTAGGCAAAAAATTCTTGACAGCACCTTTGATAACAGTTTTCAATCCCTTCTCGAATGATTTTGTTTGATTTGTTAGCCTGGCACGATATACTGCAATATCTATTTCTCCATCTTTATTTTTAAGTGGAACAGTAGTAGTGGCATTGCTGGTTTCATCAGTATTGTCACCATAAATATAAGGCAAACATAAACACAACATAAACAGGAACACTAATTTTCTTTCCATTGTTCTTAAATCCGGGAATTTATTTTCTCCAGTGGATTAATTCGGAAGAATTAATTCGAAATAAAACCTAGTTTTCCAAAAAAAACTTGTTATGCCGAACATAATACTTTTATGAAATCCATATCACAATTCTACATCTTCTAAAAATGTTAAACTACTTCCCAATTCTTAAACTGTATTTCAAAAGGCAAAAAGGAAGAGTTTTAAAATAAATTTCTTGGCGGCCGCCTTTCTAAGCTGTCATCTTTTCGAACACTGTTCCGAAAGAAAACGCAAACGATTTCAAATTAATGTTCCAAATAATTTAGAATGTTCTGGATCAGAAAATATGAACAATATCAAGTTGAAATGGAACTATTCCGAAACACTAATTTTCAACAATGATTCTTTCCACAATGAGTGTGAACTCTTTAAAACAAATAAAGTTAACCGTTTTCAGAAGAACCAATTAATTCCGGAACACTGAACGAGAATTCCACAGAGGACAATCAGCTTAGCTCATGCAGCTGAAATGAAAGGCCAACTCGCGAGTCGCCGTCTGCGTACTAATAGTCGATTTGCCTGAAGAACTTGAAAAGCTCCATCAAGAAATAAAAACTGTAGTACTAAACAAACCAAAAAAATAATTAATAAAAGGAGTTTTTGAGACAGGCAGTTTTCTCAGTGTCAAAGAGCGTGAAATGTGTTTTTGTGAAAGAAAGGTTTTGTTAACTCGATTACCTTGAAAGTGAAACTGTAAGAGATGTTTTGGTCATCTTTCTGTTACAGAGGCTATTATAACTAATAAACAGGGTTGGATGTAAAAAAAATCGTTTGTTCCCCCCGCTTTCTCTCCCATTCTTTTTTTGCCTCCGAGCAAGAGTTGAAAGATTTTGCTTGTGTTTTTCTTAACTTCGCATACCAACAATAAAACCAGAAGTTCACGTCGAATTTTGTTGTGTTACAAAGTACATTCGATATATATCTCCGGTGATGGTTATTTTTTTATTTACTTATTGTTATTTTTTGTTTCTTGTCAGGGATAATGATCGAACGTGCGTGGAAAATTCTTGATTCCTTTTCCCTGTGAAATGGAATAAAGTTGGCCTTGACTGACTTAACAGACGTTTTCTTTTTTTTATTATTATTATTTTTCTTGTGGCATTATGTTAATTTATAACATTAAGGATTTGACTCATTGTAGGCATTCCCTTTATTTTGACAGAAAAAATAAAAATTTGGTTTCAATGTTTCAGCAGTTTTTTCTAGGTCATTAATTTTTAATTTAAAAAAAAACTCTTTGTTTTTAAATAAACAATTATAATGAACTAATGTTATGGGCACAGTTATGTTTTAATAGCGTTAATAGTTTTTCTTCTACGAAACAGTATGATAAAACCATATATTTTTACTGCAAAACAGAAATTTAAAATGATATGCTTTGTAGTACAGAAGTGGAGAATCCTTATGGTTCAACGTGCCATTTTTTCTAAAGAAGTGTATAATAAGGTATAGGCAATGTTTACAGACAATATATGTTCTGCATACCACTGTACCAGAACATAAAATACACACCGCTTTATCACCTTTATTAATAATGCCATGTTTCTTAGTCCACCAAGTTTGAAATTCTGTGTTACATTTGCTATCTTGCACTTATTGGGGTCTCTTTTTTTTTTTTTTTGCTGAACTAGCCCTATTAAAAACGGTTAAAAATCGTAAATGTAACACAAATAAACTTCAAAATGCGGTTGTGTGAACGAAATTGGCTGTTCTATGCGTAGACAAACTTCGCATCATTAGTAACTGTAGTCCACGAAGTAACTTAAGGCAAGACAATAACAAATGAGTTTGCTCACCGCCACTTAGCAATCGACCACTCGCGTTTGTTCGTAATACTTCACAGAGAACTTCATTATTTTGAAATAAAATGCAAACCATTTTGATCACTGGCGTGCCCAAAATTGTCTGTCCCGGATGTAGGATGTCTAAAAATATGTGTTAATAAATAAAAATGTAAAAATATACTTGAAAATGAATATAGAAACAGTATTTTTTTTATTTATTTAATTCTGAACTTTGAAGTGGATATTACACAAGTCTACAAAAAAAAAAATTCGAAATTTGATTTGATAATTTTTGCTGATATCTAGGTTTTTTTTATTGTTCCGAAACCGAAAATGAGATAAGCTTTTCTTTATCACTTACAAATTTTGTTCAATCTCGAGTTACCACAGTAGCTGTAACGGAAACAGGATTGTCACATGAGATATACTTATTTCCTTGTTATTCATAATACCAAATACATAAATCTGTACAGATATTAACTTGTTAGGAAGTATATAATGATGCCATATTTAATTATTACTTTTATGAAAACGCGTTTTTTTCTCCTGGAAACTTCTTCGTGTGCGTTTCCAGGAATAGGACTTTTTTCGTATGATTCACGCTGTAGCATCTATCAATAGTCAGGCATCATATTCACGTTCCACCTACTCTGATACATATGCTCCATCTCCTTGATATTTTTTATGGAACCTTTCCCCTTGTTCTTCACTGACGTTCCCCAAATTTTCCAGAAAATATTTCACATGCGAGAGTAAGAAGTGAACCTTCAAACTCGTGTTGCAGCCTTGTATTTGAAAAACTTTTGAAGTGCGTTCTATGATATTTCTGTAGTTGCAATCCTTCGCACTGCCAAGGAACTTCTCGACAACCTCTCGGAAAGAGTTCCAGACTTCTTTCTCCTTTTCATCCACGGTCTGAACAAAACTTACATTTGAGAAAAATTTTCGGAAGGACTACAAATATTTCTTCTTTCAGCTTGGCGTCGCTTAAACCAGGAAGTTTACCTTCTTTATCGAAAGACTTGCTTTATCAGCCCTAGCTTTATACCTAGGAGAGGCGGCAGGATTTTCAGAAGGAACCAAACTTTCCCTAGTTTTCCTTCCTTTTCTTGACAACAAAGTTTCTCGTGATGGTCAGTCTTTTTCATTCCAGTGAGAATTTCTGTCACGACTATCTTATAAACATAAAAAGAAAAGGAAACTTTATCTACTCTAATTGTTGACCTAAGAGCCTGTTGAATATTATCAAGTCTCCACAGATCAACGACTTATGTTCATTATAACGAATTCTTTCTACTACTAATACAAAATTGTTGTATGTTTCTTTTAAATGTACCGAATGGCTAACTATAACTGAAGCATATGTATTGCCATTGCATATCAAAACATACTCTTCAATGAATCAATGAATAGACGTCAATGATTTGGCTCACCACGTTGGATGTTGGTCCATGAATGTCTTTACAATAAACAAGATTTTCATCTTCATGAAAAGGAAAGAACAAACATTGCTTCACGATGTCGATACTATGAAATGGAAGGGATTGGACGTAATTAATTGTCGTTTTTAAGACGGGAGCCATGCAACTGAGCAGCATCTTTCGGAAGTCCAAGATCTTTCCAAATTATTCAGTGCCTGTTGAGAAAAAAAAAAGCTCAGGAACGTTCTCTGAACTGTCTTGCTCGAAAACCCTGTCTGTGGTCCGTACTTTTCCACCATTCAAACTGCTCTATCTGTTTCCCAATCAGTGTTGTCCAAGTCACGAGGACAGGCGATCCAGAATCGTGCGGCAGCAGTTTCAGGGTTAGGATAGTTAAAGCACCTCTGGAGTTATAACCTTAAACATCACAATGTACTAAAAAGTAACAGTTATCCCCATGATTTTTTTGTTCCCTCCACATCAACAGAATAACAAATCTAACAGATTATAATTCTCATTTGTACCATAAGTGACGTTTATCTACGTAGCTATTGCAGACTTAATGAAGAGAGTGTGAAGACATGGAGAAAAATGGATTTCAGCATTCTAAAAAACATAAAGATTTGCAAAAATTATTGAACCCAAATTAGGGTTGTGGACCCGTGGTATTAATGTGTGATAAATATAAAGCGGGAAATATGTTCTTTTTGGAATGATTTAATTTGCGAAAAATATACGAGCTATTTTTTCTAGATTCAAATGAAAATTCATTTTATCTCACTTATTTTCGAGCCGAGCTCCTGGTCAAGCCACGGAAAACCGGCCGAGTAGAAGAGCTGATGCATGTTTAATCAGTCGAAGGACTCAAAATCTTCCCGTTGGTGTGGTGTGGAATTTGGAGAAGAGGTTCCAGCTCAAGCGCTATCCTTATCACTTGACTTTGGTTCGAAATTACGAAGTCCGTCGCCAATAGCCATCATGTTGCTTAGCAGTGTGACGTGAGTCGAAATCAAATCAAATTCATTTATCTTCAGCTAGATAGCATACTCATTGTTATTAAACTTAATATCGAGATGATTATTTAAACATATTTCATACAAAGCATACTGGAGTTTTTTAAGGCATTTAATTTTGCTATAACATCATCAGTAAAGAATTTGCCTTTAATAAATATATATATATGTAGGATTTTCCTTTGAAACATTTGTTAAAAGGTTGAGTCATATCCTTTTCAGAGGACCATTAATCTCAATTTTATTTATTACTGCATTCCGAAGCAGCGCCATCTAGTGAGCTTTCGTAGCTCCGGCTTGAATAATTTTTCGGCAGAGGCCAACTAACCACTGCTAGTTCAACACGTCGCGTCTTTACCGCATTTAGCGCCCTGCGCGGCACCACCAGTCCTAACATCCAATAATGAGAAAGGTTCATATCCCCGTCTTCTAAAGGTATTACTCAACTTTTAATTAACTTAATTCCTGTATGTCTTTCTCTTTGTAAATATCCCCTTTTGTAAATATTTCCCTTTAACTTTAAATAAATTCTCTTTTACTTTGAAGTATTTGTGTTTAAATGACTTAGATTCAATTAATAATTCATCACTCACCCTTAAATACTTACCCCTAGACAAGCCACCTCGCCAATCTAAAATCCCGCCTTCTGAAGAGTCTGATTTTTATTCGAAGATTTATTCGGACTCCCACAGAAATAATTGGGGATCGCCTGGGATTTGATTTCGAAAATTTTCTCTAAATAATAAGTTGATAACCTTCTAACCCTCTTCTTCTTTAAAAAAAACCATTTTTGGCTGCACGCCTAAAATAACAAACGGACTGAATCGAAAATGCGAATTGCCTCTCATAACATACTAACATTTAGGTGAATAAAACGACTCCCGAAGTCGCAAGTCACAACTCAAGATCTTACAAGATCGCTCGCCGAAACCACGTTATTTTCTGCCGTGTACAACAACTACAAGAGTTTCATAAGTCCAGTGTCTATTTCAAGATTATCAGTAAACACGTCGTCCAATGAATCAGGTGTGTACTGTTTTTTATTTCGTTTTCCTTGCAACAGGAAAAAAAGGGGATCTTCAGAAAGGAATGCGTGAGTCACCGTTAATTTGATTATGAAAAAATTGTTGCAGTTGATTTCATGAAGTAATTTATATTTTTAAATATGTGTGTTTTTCTGAAATACTATTTTTCTATTTGTGTATAGAAATCGTATCAATTAAAATTTTCTAAAAGATATCTTTTAAAATATTAAGAAAGTCGTACGTAATATTCAAGTTTTTATTTGTATCTCATTTATTAACGAATCGCATTGAATTAATTTTATGGTGTACGAAAAGCTTTCGTTTCCTTGGTTGTGTCAATGACCTTGAACTAAGAGATTAATGTTTCCCATTCCTAAACATTTTCCGTTTGGATGCAATCGTAATTTCGATTACTCATATAGTGTAACATTTCTTTTTCCCGCAGCTGTTTAGTAATTAATTATTTTTTATGAGTATTCGAGAAATATATTTTGAAAGAATATGCTATGTTTTTTAGAATTGATGAAAGATCATGTATAATCTTATTTTTAATGGTGTATTTTATCATTCAATATATTAGTATTTTGAGCTCATTTTTGACAGAATTGTTATGCTTTCTATTGAAACATGTGTTTATACTTAGAATGTTCTGAAGAGATCCTAAAAAGATTTTATTTTTATTGGCGTAATAAAAAATATATATGAGATTTTCCTCAATTGAATAACTTCTAATTGTTTGCTTTTTTCAGCAAAGAACTTTAAATGATTAAATTTTCATATCACAATAAATTTAATCCCTGTTTCTAAACGAGATTTTTATTAATTTATTTTTTCTTTCAAATTCTTTTTGCGTTTATTATAACGAAATGATAACTGATATATCAAATGGTTTAAAAAAAAGGTTTTGTTTTTAGTTGAAATTAATAATTTGACTACTTTAAATTAAGCATTACGTAATTTAGCTCGCACTGTTGTCTTTACACGTTACTGGTTTAAAATATTTCTAAATGAATAGAATTTGAATATTTCAATGTATATTTAGTGTATTTTGATGCAATATCATTTTAACTTGAGAATTTTTGTAAATGCAAACGAGAATTGCCAGTAGCAACATCATTGTTTTTTTTTTGAACGCGTAACAATTTTGTTTATTCCTTTGGTTACTATCTAAACTTAAATGTAAATTTTAAAATGGCGTATCTTGGCAAAGGTCGACGCGAAGATTTATTTGTCTTAGCTACGGAATTAAATTTAAAATTCGATAAAAAGATGACCATCGCCACATTCAAAGATCTAATTATTAGCAGTGAAAATTATGACGAAGAACTGACCAAAAACATACATTCAACGATTGTTGAGGATCGCAAAGCCAGAGAAGAAAATTTACGCATTGAAGTGCAAAAAGAAAAATTATGCATTGAAGAGCAAAAAGAAAAATTACGCATTGAAGAACGAGAAGAAAAATTACGCTTCGAACAATTGAGGTTAGATGAGCAAAAACGCAAAGATGAATTTGAGTTGGAAAAGTTAAAAATCACATTAGGCGCTGATACATCCAAAGAAAGTGATACTAAATTTCTCGTCAAAGAAATTTCAAAGTTTATACATCGTTTTGATTTGAAAGAAGACACCAGTCTTTATCTAAAATTATTTGAACGTCAAGCGCAGAGATTGAATATTGATCAAGAAAACTGGGTTTCTCATCTGCTACCGACTTGTTACCGACGGAAGTATCTCACATCATAGCGAGAGAGCCTAACGATAAAGCCAACTCTTACGAACACGTTAAAGATTTACTGCTGAAACGCTTTAAACTAACTGCAGAAAAGTTTCGACAACTATTTGTCACTCACCAAAAAGCACCTGAAAGAACATGGATTGATTTTTACCATGAGTTAAACACTTACTTCAACGGATGGATAGATGGATTGAAGATAGATACTTTCAACAAGTTATCAGATCTAATCATAACAGATCAACTCAAACGAAAAACTCCTTTTAAATTTAAAGAATATTATCTTGATGAATGGGCAAATATGAACTCCCCTGTTCAATTAGCAGAAAAACTAGAAGAATTCGAAGACTTTAAAAGGACTCTGAAACAAAAATCTAGCAGTCCATTTGTGAAGAAACAAGAATTCAGATTCACAGAAAAGAATCGCAGATATGAAGCACCAGGAAAATTCGAGTATAACAGGAAAGATAAGAAGTTTCCAGCGTCAACGAATTACAACAAACATTACGAAGCCCCTGTTACCAAGTACAAATCTATTCAAAGATATCAAGACAGCGCGCAGAAAGGGTATTACAACAAAAATTACGAGAAACACTCAAATCACTTACGTACTAAAAAGATATTTTTTTGGAAAGGTGAAAATCACGGCGCTCATAGACAGTGGTAGTACCGTAAGTTTGCTTCGAGAAAACACAAGCAGAAGAATAATGGATCCAACAAAATTATCGAAGAACAAGATGCTTCTCACAGGTATTGGTGAAGCACAAGTGACAAATATCGGTTCCTTTGAACATGAGTTCAAAATAGACGATGAAAATTACTCGTTAAATTTTCATGTTGTACCGACTGATAAATTAAAATTCGAAGCAGTTATTGGATCAGATCTTTTGGAACAAGCATCGATAAGTTTTACTAAAGAAGGAGTTAAATTCAACAAATATGAGAATCATGCACAGCTTATGCAAATATCTGCTGAAAATCTTCAAGAAGAACTAGACCTACGTCATGTTGAAAATCGTCAAATCAAGAAGGAACTTGAAAAGTTAATTCAAGACTACAAGCCAGAAAAAACAGCATCTACTGACGTCACAATGAGAATTATTCTAAAAGACGAAGAACCAGTCTGTCAACCTCCTCGTCGACTAGCTTTCACAGAAAGACAAGAAGTAAACAAACAGATAGAAGAATGGCTCAACGAAGGCATTATACGTCCGAGTTCTGCGGAATATGCAAGTCAATCGTAAATGGTAAAAAAGAAAGACGGATCTTCGAGAATGTGCATTGACTACAGAAAATTGAATCAGAAGCTTGTGAAAGATAAATTTCCGTTACCTATCATCGAAGATGTTTTAGACACTTTGCAAGAAGCAAAGGTATATTCTACATCAGATTAACGCAATGGTTTCTTTCACGTCGATGTTGACGAAGATTGCAGAAAGTATACATCCTTTGTCGTCCCAGATGGACAATATGAATTCAACAAAGTTCCTTTCGGACTAAGCACAAGTCCAGGAGTTTTCCAACGCTACGTATCAAGTATATTTAGAGATCTTATTCGGAAAGGAATTGTAATCAGTTATTTAGATGATCTCGTCATTCCAGCGAAAACCGAACAGGAAGGTCTCGAAAAACTTAAAATTATTTTTAAAGTCGCAAAGAAATACGGATTAGAAATTAAGTTCAAGAAGTGCCAATTCTTAAAAAAGAAAATTGAATTTCTAGGTCACATTGTAGAAAGTGGAACTATTAAACCATCTCCCACGAAGACACTAGCTGTCCGAAAATTTCCAGAACCAACAACAATAAAACAAGTACAAAGTTTTCTTGGTTTAACTGGATATTTCCGCAAGTACATCAAGGATTATTCAAAGATAGCTAAACCACTTAGCGATTTAACAAGAAAAGAAAACCTCTTTGTTTTTGTTTTTTTCGGGATTCAACAAAAAGAAGCATTTGAAAAATTGAAGAAAATCATGTCCGAAAGCCCAATCTTGCATCTTTACAAGTATGGAAGAAAAACAGAACTGCATACAGACGCATGTAAACAAGGGTACGGCGCAATTTTGTTACAAGAAGCAGAAGATGGAAAGTTACATCCCGTTTACTACATGTCGAAAAAGACAAATACAGCAGAAGAAAAGTATGACAGCTACGAATTAGAGGTACTAGCAATTATCAACGCATTAAAGAAGTTTCATGTTTATCTTTTAGGACAACACTTTAAAATAGTAACTGACTGTTCAGCATTTCAGAAGACTATGCAAAAAAAGGATCTAATTACTCGCATAGTCAGATGGGCGCTTCAATTAGAAGAATTCGATTATGAAATAGAGCACAGAGCTGGAAGTCGTATGAAGCACGTTGATGCTCTTAGCCGATATCCCGTAATGATGGTATGCAATGATACATTAACTTCAAAGCTTAAAAAAGCACAAGAGGAAGATGACAACATCCAAACATTGAAATCACTTCTAGAGAAGCAAGAATCAGAAGAATCTTTTGAGCGAAATGGTATACTCTATAAGTACTTAAATGGTCGAGAATTAATTGTAACTTGTAAAGCAATGCAAGCTGAAATAATTAAATTGATTCACGAAAATGGTCATTTCTCAGTAGGAAAAACAGAAGAAATTGTGAAACAGGAATTTTTTATCCCAAATTTATCCAACGTCGTTAAAAAAGTAATAGTTAATTGTGTTCCATGTATCTTAGCTAATAAGAAAACTGGCAAAAAGGAAGGGTTTTGAATCCTATTTCTAAGGAAAGCATTCCTTTAAGTACGTACCATGTTGACTTCATTGGTCCTTTACCCTCCAGAAACAAAAGTTACCAACACATTTTCACCGTAGTAGACGCATTTACCAAATTTACTTGGCTATATCCCGTCAAAACTGTGTTTTCTGAAAGTGCCCTCGAAAAACTAAAACAACAGCAGAAGACCTTTGGTAATCCCATCAGAATTATCTCTGATAGAAGTTCAGCGTTCACTTCAAAATTATTCAACAACTACTGTGATGAAGAGAACATTCAACATCTGCAAATAGCAACAGGTGTTTCTCGAGGAAACGGACAAGTTGAACGAATTCATCGAACTTTGATTCCAGTTCTCACCAAACTATCATTAGACGACTCAACGAAATGGTACAAATACGTCGACAGATTACAGAGAATACTAAATAGTACTATAAGTCGCAGTACAAAATGGACTCCATTCGAACTATTATTGGGAATCAAAATGCGTAACAAGGAAGACATCCTAATCAAAGACTTACTTCTAGAAGAAATGGCGAAAGAATTACTAGAACAACGCGAATTTTTAAGAAACGATGCAAAAAGAACATCGAAACCTTACAGTCTGAAAATAGAAAGACGTATAACAGAAGAAGAAAGAAAGCTTCGTTATACAAAGAAGGTGATTTAGTAGCCATCCAGAGAACCCAATTTGGAGCTGGACTGAAACTAAGACCAAAGTTTTTAGGCCCTTACAAAGTAACAAAAGTTAATTCCAAGGATAGGTATGAAGTGGAAAAGGTTGGTCAGCACGAAGGACCGAACTCAACCACCACCTCAGCTGATTTGATGAAACATTTTTATGCTTAATTGAATTTTTTATATTAGTTATTATTTTTAATTTTTCTCAGATTATATCCCTCTTGAGAAATTAATAGATGTTCTATGGAAACACACTCGTTTCCATTAATCATTTTATATTCACTTGTAACATTTATTATATTTTCGTATTATTCTTTATCTTTCTATTGATGCGAAGGATTTTTTTTATGGTTTAGTTAATTGTAGATCACAACATAGAATATTTTGTTTTTATATGCTTTATTTTAGGTCCGGAATTGTGAATATTAGGTATACATCTTTTCATCTGTAATATTTTATTTTATTATCTTTAAGAATCGTATTATTTATCTTTATTGTGTCCACATTCCAATAATCATCAAATTTATAGTTGTAACTAAAAATAGTTTGTATTTAAAGTACTTTAGCTCTCAACAATTTGTAAGAGCTGAGAGACCAGCTCTGTCAGGAGAGGGTGATTTTGTAGGATTTTCCTTTGAAACATTTGTTAAAAGGTTGAATCATATCCTTTTCAGAGGACCATTAATCTCAATTTTATTTATTACTGCATTCCGAAGCAGCGCCATCTAGTGAGCTTTCGTAGCTCCGGCTTGAATAATTTTTCGGCAGAGGCCTACTAACCACTGCTTGTTCAACACGTCGCGTCTTTACCACATTTAGCGCCCTGCGCGGCACCACCAGTCCTAACGTCCAATAATGATAAAGGTTCATATCCCCGTCTTCTAAAGGTATTACTCAACTTTTAATTAACTTAATTCCTGCATGTCTTTCTCTTTATAATTATCTTTTTTTGTAAATATTTTCCTTTAACTTTAAATAAATTCTCTGTTTTACTTAAAAGAAGTATTTGTGTTTAAATGACTTAGATTCATTTAATTCATCACTCACCCTTAAACACTTACCCCTAGACAAACCACCTCGCCAATCTAAAATCTCGCCTTCTGAAGAGTCTGATTTTTATTCGAAGATTTATTCGGACTCCCACAGAAATAATTGGGGGATCGCCTGGGATTTGATTTCGAAAATCTTCTCTAAGTAATAAGTTGATAACCTTCTCTCTTCTTCTTTAAAAAAAACCCCCATTTTTGGCTGCACGCCTAATTTACAAGCGGACTGAATCGAAAATGCGGATTGCCTCTCATAACATACTAACATTTAGGTGAATAAAACGAGAAGTTATTTTCTGTCGTGTACAACAACTACAAGAGTTTCACAAGTCCAGTGAACACATCCAGTTGCCTTTGAAGTTTGTTTTCAAGTAATTAATCACACGTCGTCAACTGTATCAGGTACTTTTTATATTGTTCTTCAAAAAAAAAATCTAAAAGAATACGTGAGTCACCGTTAATTTGATTATGAAAAAAATTGTTGTAGTCGATTTCATGAAGTAATTTATATTTTTAAATATGATGTGTGTTTTTCTGAAATACTATTTTTCTATGTGTATAGAAATCGTATCAATTAAAATTTTCTACAAGTATATCTTTTAAAATATTAAGAAAGTCGTACGTAATATTCAAGTTTTTATCTCATTTATTAACGAATCGCATTGAATTTCATGTATGTGCGAAAATTTTTCATTTCTTTAGTTACGTCATCGACCTTGAACTAAGAGATTAATGTTTCTCTCATTCCTAAACATTTCTCTTTGGTTGCAATCGTAATTTCAATGATTCATATAGTGTAACATTTCTCTTGAAGCTCTTTAGTAATTAATTATTTTTTACGAGTATTCCAGAAATATATTTTGAAAGAATATGCTATGTTTTTTTAGAATTGATGAAGGATCGTGTATAATCTTATTTTAAATATGATGCATAATATCATTCAATATATAAGTATTTTGAGTTGTTTTTGACAGAATTATTATGCTGAAACATGTGTTTATCCTTAAAATTTGCTGATGAGATCCTAAAAAGATTTTATTTTTATTAGTGAAATAAAAAATATATACGAGATTTTTCTTAATTGAATAACTTCTAATTGTTTGCCTTTTTTCAGCAAAGAACTCTAAATGATTAACTTTTTCATATCACAATAAATTTAATCACTGTTTCTAAACAAGATTTATATTAATTTATTTTTTCTTTCAAATTCTTTTTGCATTTGTTATAGAGAAATGAGATAACTGATATATCAAATGGTTTTAAAAAAAAGGTTTTGTTTTTAGTTGAAATTAATGATTTGACTACTTTAAATTAAGCATTACGTATTTTATCTCGCACTGTTGTCTTTACACGTTACTGGTTTAAAATATTTCTAAATGAATAGAATTTGAATATTTCAATGTATATTTAGTGTATTTTAATGCAATATCATTTTAACTTGAGAATTTTTGTAAATGCAAACGAGAATTGCCAATAGCAACATCATTGTTTTTGTTTGAAGGCGTGACAATTTTTATTCCTTTGGTTACTATCTAAACTTAAATTTAAATTTTAAAATGGCGTATCTTGGCAAAGGTCGACGCGAAGATTTATTTGTCTTATCCACGGAATTAAATTTAAAATTCGATAAATCGATGACCATCGCCACACTTAAAGATCTAATTATTAGTAGTGAAGATTATGACGAAGAACTGACCAAAAACATACATTCAACGATTGTTGAGGATCGCAAAGCCAGAGAAGAAAATTTACGCATTGAAGAGCAAAAAGAAAAATTACGCATTGAAGAGCAAAAAAGAAAAATTACGCATTGAAGAACGAGAAGAAAAATTACGCTTCGAACAATTGAGGTTAGATGAGCAAAAACGCAAATATGAATTTGAGTTGGAAAAGTTAAGAATCCAAACACAATCCAAGTTAGGCGCTGATACATCCAAAGAAAGTGATACTAAATTTCTCGTCAAAGAAATTTCAAAGTTTATACATCGTTTTGATTTGAAAGAAGACATCAGTCTTTATCTAAAATTATTTGAAAGTCAAGCGCAGAGATTGAATATTGATCAAAAAAACTGGGTTTCTCATCTGTTAGGCTTGTTACCGACAGAAGTATCTCACATAGCGAGAGAGCCTGACGATAAAGCTAACTCTTACGAACACGTTAAAGATTTACTGCTGAAACGCTTTAAACTAACTCCAGAAAAGTTTCGACAACTATTTGTCACTCACCAAAAAGCACCTGAAAGAACATGGATTGATTTTTACCATGAGTTAAACACTTACTTCAACGGATGGATAGAGGGATTGAAGATAGATACTTTCAAAAAGTTATCAGATCTAATCATAACAGATCAACTCAAACGAAAAACTCCTTTTGAATTTAAAGAATATTATCTTGATGAATGGGCAAATATGAACTCCCCTGTTCAATTAGCAGAAAAACTAGAAGAATTTGAAGACTTTAAAATGACTCTGAAACAAAAATCTAGCAGTCCATTTGTGAAGAAACAAGAATTCAGATTCACAGAAAAGAATCGCAGATATGAAGCACCAGGAAAATTCGAGTATAACAGGAAAGATAAGAAGTTTCCAGCGTCAACGAATTACAACAAACATTACGAAGTCCCTGTTACCAAGAACGAATCTGTTCAAAGATATCAAGACAGCGCTCAGAAAGGGTATTACAACAAAAATTACGAGAAACACTCAAATCACAATGCTTCCAAGCATGCTCAGACGAACTATTCAAAATCGCAGAAATTCAAAGAACCTCCAAAAGAAACTTGCACACTCATCGTTAAGGAAGATTTACGTACTAAAGAGATATTTTTTGGAAAGATGAAAATCACAGCGCTGATAGACAGTGGTAGTACCGTAAGTTTGCTTCGAGAAAACACAAGCAGAAGAATAATGGATCCAACAAAATTATCGAAGAACAAGATGCTTCTCACAGGTATTGGTGAAGCACAAGTGACAAATATCGGTTCCTTTGAACATGAGTTCAAAATAGATGATGAAAATTATTCGTTAACTTGGCATGTTGTACCGACTGATAAATTAAAATTCGAAGCAGTTATTGGATCAGATCTTTTGGAACAAGCATCGATAAGTTTTACTAAAGAAGGAGTTAAATTCAACAAATATGAGAATCATGCACAGCTTATGCAAATATCTGCTGAAAATCTTCAAGAAGAACTAGACCTACGTCATGTTGAAAATCGTCAAATCAAGAAGGAACTTGAAAAGTTAATTCAAGACTACAAGCCAGAAAAAACAGCATCTACTGACGTCACAATGAGAATTATTCTAAAAGACGAAGAACCAGTCTGTCAACCTCCTCGTCGACTAGCTTTCACAGAAAGACAAGAAGTAAACAAACAGATAGAAGAATGGCTCAACGAAGGCATTATACGTCCGAGTTCTGCGGAATATGCAAGTCCAATCGTAATGGTAAAAAAGAAAGACGGATCTTCGAGAATGTGCATTGACTACAGAAAATTGAATCAGAAGCTTGTGAAAGATAAATTTCCGTTACCTATCATCGAAGATGTTTTAGACACTTTGCAAGAAGCAAAGGTATATTCTACATTAGATTTACGCAATGGTTTCTTTCACGTCGATGTTGACGAAGATTACAGAAAGTATACATCCTTTGTCGTCCCAGATGGACAATTTGAATTCAACATAGTTCCTTTCGGACTAAGCACAAGTCCAGGAGTTTTCCAACGCTACGTATCAAGTATATTTAGAGATCTTATTCGGAAAGGAATTGTAATCAGTTATTTAGATGATCTCGTCATTCCAGCGAAAACCGAACAGGAAGGTCTCGAAAAACTTAAAATTATTTTTAAAGTCGCAAAGAAATACGGATTAGAAATTAAGTTCAAGAAGTGCCAATTCTTAAAAAAGAAAATTGAATTTCTAGGTCACATTGTAGAAAGAGGAACTATTAAACCATCTCCCACGACGACACTAGCTGTCCGAAAATTTCCAGAACCAACAACAATAAAACAAGTACAAAGTTTTCTTGGTTTAACTGGATATTTCCGCAAGTACATCAAGGATTATTCAAAGATAGCTAAACCACTTAGCGATTTAACAAGAAAAGAAAACCTCTTTGTTTTTTTTTTTCGGGATTCAACAAAAAGAAGCATTTGAAAAATTGAAGAAAATCATGTCCGAAGGCCCAATCTTGCATCTTTACAAGTATGGAAGAAAAACAGAACTGCATACAGACGCATGTAAACAAGGGTACGGCGCAATTTTGTTACAAGAAGCAGAAGATGGAAAGTTACATCCCGTTTACTACATGTCGAAAAAGACAAATACAGCAGAAGAAAAGTATGACAGCTACGAATTAGAGGTACTAGCAATTATCAACGCATTAAAGAAGTTTCGTGTTTATCTTTTAGGACAACACTTTAAAATAGTAACTGACTGTTCAGCATTTCAGAAGACTATGCAAAAAAAAAGGAGCTAATTACTCGCATAGCCAGATGGGCGCTTCAATTAGAAGAATTCGATTATGAAATAGAGCACAGAGCTGGAAGTCGTATGAAGCACGTTGATGCTCTTATCCGATATCCCGTAATGATGGTATGCAATGATACATTAACTTCAAAGCTTAAAAACGCACAAGAGGAAGATGACAACATCCAAACATTGAAATCACTTCTAGAGAAGCAAGAATCAGAAGAATTTTTTGAGCGAAATGGTATACTCTATAAGTACTTAAATGGTCGAGAATTAATTGTAACACCTAAAGCAATGCAAGCTGAACTAATTAAATTAATTCACGAAAATGGTCATTTCTCAGTAGGAAAAACAAAAGAAATTGTGAAACAGGATTTTTTTATCCCGAATTTATCCAATGTCGTTAAAAAAGTAATAATTAATTGTGTTCCATGTATCTTAGCTAATAAGAAAACTGGCAAAAAGGAAGGGTTTTTGAATCCTATTTCTAAGGAAAGCATTCCTTTAAGTACGTACCATGTTGACTTCATTGGTCCTTTACCCTCCAGAAACAAAAGTTACCAACACATTTTCACAGTAGTAGACGCATTTGCCAAATTTACTTGGCTATATCCCGTCAAAACTGTGTTTGCTGAAAGTGCCCTCGAAAAACTAAAACAACAGCAGAAGACCTTTGGTAATCCCATCAGAATTATCTCTGATAGAAGTTCAGCGTTCACTTCAAAATTATTCAACGACTACTGTGATGAAGAGAACATTCAACATCTACAAATAGCGACAGGTGTTCCTCGAGGAAACGGACAAGTTGAACGAATTCATCGAACTTTGATTCCAGTTCTCACCAAACTATCATTAGACGACTCAACGAAATGGTACAAATACGTCGACAGATTACAGAGAATACTAAATAGTACTATAAGTCGCAGTACAAAATGGACACCATTCGAACTATTAGTGGGAATCAAAATGCGTAACAAGGAAGACATCCTAATCAAAGACTTACTTCTAGAAGAAATGGCGAAAGAATTACTAGAACAACGCGAATTTTTAAGAAACGATGCAAAAAAGAACATCGAAACCTTACAGTCTGAAAATAGAAAGACGTATAACAGAAGAAGAAAGAAAGCTTCGTTATACAAAGAAGGTGATTTAGTAGCCATCCAGAGAACCCAATTTGGAGCTGGACTGAAACTAAGACCAAAGTTCTTAGGCCCTTACAAAGTAACAAAAGTTAATTCCAAGGATAGGTATGAAGTGGAAAAGGTTGGTCAGCACGAAGGACCGAACTCAACCACCACCTCAGCTGATTTGATGAAACATTTTTATGCTTAATTGAATTTTTTTATATTAGTTATTATTTTTAATTTTTCTCAGATTATATCCCTCTTGAGAAATTAATAGATGTTCTATGGAAACACACTCGTTTCCATTAATCATTTTATATTCACTTGTAACATTTATTATATTTTCGTATTATTCATTATCTTTTTATTGATGCGAAGGATTTTTTTATGGTTTAGTTAATTGTAGATCACAACATAGAATATTTTGTTTTTATATGCTTTATTTTAGGTCCGGAATTGTGAATATTGGGTATACATCTTTTCATCTGTAATATTTTATTTTATTATCTTTAAGAATCTTATTATTTGTCTTTATTACATTCATATTCCAATAATCATCACATTTATAGTTGTAACTAAAAATAGTTTGTATTTAAAGTACTTTAGCTCTCAACATTTTGTAAGAGCTGAGAGACCAGCTCTGTCAGGAGAGGGTGATTCTGTAGGATTTTCCCTTTGAAACATTTGTTAAAAGGTTGAGTCATATCCTTTTCAGAGGACCATTAATCTCAATTTTATTTATTACTGCATTCCGAAGCAGCGCCATCTAGTGAGCTTTCGTAGCTCCGGCTTGAATAATTTTTCGGCAGAGGCCAACT
This sequence comes from Trichonephila clavipes, assembly GCA_019973935.1. Lineage (NCBI taxonomy): Eukaryota > Metazoa > Arthropoda > Arachnida > Araneae > Nephilidae > Trichonephila > Trichonephila clavipes. Next base: position 306,764 of record BMAU01018774.1, read on the forward strand.
AACCACTGCTAGTTCAGCACGTCGCGTCTTTACCGCATTTCCGCGCCCAGCGCGGCACCACCAGTCCTAACATCCAATAATGAGAAAGGTTCATATCCCCGTCTTCTAAAGGTATTACTCAACTTTTAATTAACTTAATTCCTGCATGTCTTTCTCTTTATAATTATCTTTTTTTTGTAAATATTTTTCTTTAACTTTAAATAAATTCTCTGTTTTACTTAAAAGAAGTATTTGTGTTTAAATGACTTAGATTCATTAATTCATCACTCACCCTTAAACACTTACCCCTAGACAAACCACCTCGCCAATCTAAAATCCCGCCTTCTGAAGAGTCTGATTTTATTCGAAGATTTATTCGGACTCCCACAGAAAATATATATATATATATATATATATATATATATATATACACTTTTATATTTTTGTTTATGTATATGTATATGTGTGTATAAATTTATATATGTGTATGTATATGTATATGATTATATATTGAAAAAATTCTTTTATATTTGATTATATATATATTCTGTACTTATTCTATTTTGTGCATCAGATATTTCTCTAACGATATTTTTCTCTGATAAAATTTTTTTTTCACAGTAAATTTCGTAAGAAGGGTTTTTCCTTCTACATTATGCTGTGAATAAATTTCTGTTTTTTCACCTCTAGAAGCTGAAACATTCTACATATTTCCAAAGGACATTAACTTTCTCTTTTTTCTTTTCTTTTTTTTTTTTTTACTTTGTGACCTTCAATATTCAACCTGATTAAAAGTGCAATCAGGTTCCAGCAATTTATATCGCTTTTTGTGTCTTATACTTATATCTGCGTCATTATTTTTCCCTTCTTTTTACTTTATATTCATGTATTACATAATGTAATACATATTAATCTATACTACAACTACACTTTAACCAACTTTGAGAAACGACAGGAATCTAGAAATATATATATTTATTTTATTATAAATATAGTTCATACTTTTTTTAAAAAGAAGTATATTATTTGACTTGAGGAATAATTGCTTTTATATAATATTTTTCAAGAGAAAAGAGTATTTTTTTCACAAAAATGATTATTTTTTGAGTTCCTATACCCTTAAAGTAGCTGTTATACTCGGTCAATATTGAACTCGTAACACTTAGAATATTTGCAGCTTAACTCATGTAGCGTCATAGTCACATGATAAATGCCTTTATGTGCTTCTCCAGATAATCAGTTTATGTGATTTATTGTTGCGAACGTTTCCTTTTTACATAAACTCTTTTTTTAAATGTATATACTTGACAAGGATAATAATGCACTTAACTCAATGGCACAACAGCCCATGATTGCCAAGGTCTACTGTGCCCCTCTCAGTATACGTGACCTTGGGCCCTGAGATGTATGAGAAGATGTTCCGGTCGGTTGGTCAGTCTGGCGTGAAACCCCCAGTGTTATGCTCCCAAGCAAACTTGGTATTCATTTATCGACCCTCTGAAGGGATGAAAGACCAAGTCGACTTTGCCCAGTCCGGGGTTTGATCCTCGGACTTGTGGTGTGGAGGCGCGAGGCTCTACCACTCAGCCACTGGGCTTCCATAATAACGCACATACATAAACAAAATGAACTTTTATACTGTGCCCCTCTAATATAAAAAAAAATTTGTTGTGGGAAAACTTTCAGATCATGTTTATCCAATGTGGCCTTCACAGGTTTAGCCCATTGTGTTTGGTTACAGCATTTCTCGTTAATTTGGCTCAAAATTGTAATCCGTGTTTCTAGTAGACCAATGTGTTTTTATACCATTCAGGCCCACCATTTTGAACTCGTGAATATATATATACTAGCCCAGGGGTGTCCAACCCAAATGACCTTGCGGGCCACCTCGGAAAAACATTATAATCTTGTGGGCTGCACATAAAACTATGTAACTTTATATCAGATTTGGAAACAAAAAAAAGAATTTATTAGAGTGAAAATTTAAAACAAAATGAATTATTATTATTGTTTTCATTATTTTTCCCTATACAGACATAGACAATATAATAATGTTTATATAATATAATAATGCAATCATCAAATAATGTTTGAAATATTACAGTTACCATTTTCTTGAAAATTACGGTGTTACCTATTGATTTGATCTTTCGTTACTCATTGTTGAAATTTGATAGTGCGGTCATTCGCAAACGGTTAAGTATACATTGTCCTTTATCTTAACCATCCAGGGTATTTTTTTAAACTTTAAAAAACATCTCTGACTATCTCTTGCATTTTGGGCACTCCAAACAGAAAAGGAGGACGAGAAACGAAAGTCGCACACACAGGGAATCATGTACCATCCATAGTAAAGGATATGCATAATGCAATTCGAAATTTATTACAAAAGTAATTTACTACAGTAAAATCCAATATAACTGTTTGATAAAATATAAATATATTTTAAACTAAAGGACATTTCTATTATTAAAAGGATTTCTTTTAAAACAAGAACAGGTAGCAGGCAAATGCATTGTACACTCATGTCCATAAATTAAGGATAATGAAGTTCAGGCAAAGAAAGAGACAGAAGCAAAACAAATTTGACTTATTTGTTAAGTCTATTTATTAAACTTAAGGTAAAGATGCTTGACATAATTAATAAAAATTGCGATTTTTACTCCCTGGAACAAATTTCAAAAAAGAACCTATTTACAAAAAACAGTATAACATGGTTAGTATGATGGTTAATACGGAGTATGTCTCCCGGACGATGCAATATAGGCCTTACAACGCCTAGGTATGCAGAGTATCAAATTATCAATCTGATCTTGGGGAATATTACACCACTCATCAATCAATGCCCTCCGAAGTTCCGGTATTCAGGTGGGAGAGTGTTGACGGGCTGCAATTCATCGGCCAAGCATATCCCACGCATGCTCTATTGGATTCAAGTCCGGTGAGTATGATGGCCAATCTATACGGGTGATATTCTCCGATTGAAGGCATTCGTCTACAATGTTTGCACGGTGAGGACGGGCGTTGTCATCCATAAACAGAAATTCAGAACCCATGGCGCACCGAAACAAACGTACATGTTGTTCCAGAATGACATCCCGATAGATTTGGACTGTCATCGTTACACTCTGAACATGCAGGTCAGTTCTGGAACCAAGAATAATTCCTCCCAAAACGAACCATTCTGCATCACCAAAATGATGTCGTGCAATGGTGTTGTCTTGGTGGTAACGGGTACCTGGCGCTCTCCATATTAAAGTCCGGTGAGAATCGGACTACAAACTAAACCTGGACTCGTCGGAAAACATCACACAAGACCACTGTTGTGGTGTCCCCAATGCATGCTCTCTACTCCAGGTTAATCGCAGGTGACAGTGAGTTGCGGTAAGTGGAACACATCTGACAGGCCTACGAGCATATGGACTAATGTGCCCTAAGCGTCTGTACAAGGTCTGCCTTGAAACTGTCATACCGGTAGCTGAAGAGAGCTGACGAGGCAAGTCTGATGCTGTGCTCCGCCTGTTTCTTTTGGCAGTAACTGCCAAATCCCGGTCCTCATTCAGTGGTGTAACTCAGGGGCGACCTGTGCTGTAACATCTACTCACATTACCATCATCTTGGAATCGTTGCCAAACCTTGGAGATGACACTCTGGGCGATTCCAAGTTCCTCGGAGACTTCCAGCTGGGTACGTCTACATTCCAGTCGTCCAATAATTCTACCACGTAAAAAATCATCCAAATGCTTCCTTTGTGCCATAAGTATGCGGTTATCGCACTGAAAGGCTTTTAGAGCGCTTGTGAACAATTTTACTTCTCTGCCACCATTCCTTATATACCCCTCTCTTACACTCACGTCATTGTGACGTATTATTCGCGCCATCCGGTGGTTTCCTGTAATTTGCATATTCTTCTTCAAGATGTGTGTGATAATTCTACAGGTGAAATTTTTATTTTAGAGTTCAATTTCTGTGTGATTCTGAATTATCCTTAATTTATGGGCATGAGTGTACATATATATATAAATTTCCCCTCAAATAAATTTCAAAATGAAAAAACTTTAAAAACCTGACATTAAAAAAAATTTGAAAAGAGTCGGCTGGTCGCAACTTACGTACTGGCGGGCCGCGTGTTGGACACCCCTGTACTAGCTATTACCTACCCACTTCGTGTAGTATTTCGTAATGTCGTATTGTTTTTTAGTTATTGATTTCTAAGTCCTAGTATTAAGCTTTCGATTGTATAGAAAAACATTCGTATAGACGTCAGCTCTTAATTAAAAAGAACAGGACTTGAAATCCTGAGACGGAAGTGTATTTATTTTTACGCCCCCGTAACCACCTTCACGAAACCCTTTCTTAAAGAATCTACAGCAGATAAAACGAAATATACCAGCCAAATTTCGAGTTTGTAAATCTAATAGTTGAAAAACGGGAATTTTTACCAGTGACACCCCCGCAAGCCCCTTTGGGTATGAATCAACGCAAAACTCAATCTAAGCGGTTCACTACTCAACAAAATAAATATACCTGCGAAATTTCAAATCTGTAGTTCTGACAGATCTGGCGATCTCATGATGAGTGTGAGTGAGTTATTTTTCTCTCATATAGGTGTGTATAATATTATATATATATATATATATATATATATGCATAGATACAAAGTCGTCAGATTATTATGATTACATCTACTAATATCCGCCATGACCGTTTTTTTGCAGCATGAACAACAGTTATGCGTGCAGAAGAGAGTCTATAAGGTTGAGAACGATTGCCACAGGTACCTGGAGCCCTGAAAATTGAATTATGTTTGACAGAAGTGGCAGGGTGAATCTTGTGCTAAGAACATGGTGATTAAGATTATCCAATAGTATTCTCAATTGATTGTAGATCTGAATTCGGAGATGTCGCTCAGGTGTCGTCCACGCCACTTGACCATGGTTCAAAATGACGTCGCCAAAAGCCCTCGTGTAGCTGAACAGTGTGCGACGTTAATATTCCCTCACTCACTCAGTGCGCTCTCTTTTATACAGAAAGACTCTATAAAAACTTCTCTACGCCTGTATGTCAGACCATTCTGCCTTACAGACAGAATTTTAAACTGGAAAAATGTGTCCTTTCAGTTAACCAGGAATATAATTTGTAATCTATCCCCTCGCGTGAAGATTAATATTTTCATCTTAAACAATATCATTCAGTGTCATTTTTATAAATACTTAATTCAGATCTTTTTCAAATCGATTAATTATAGTACTACAAATAAAAAACGAAATGACACCATTTGTTAAAAATTCATGAACATTTCAAGCTTTTACATCGGTGCTTCCCAACCTTTTTATTGCCACGGACCGGTTAGCATTTGATAATTTTACCGCGGCCCACTGAAGGGAGGAACGTTAATTGTATATATTTTAGGTTGTTTTTATTTAATAGTTTTACTTTAATTGTACTTAAAAATGCCTTCAGAATAAAATACAGTTACAGCAAAAGAGGAATATAATGTGATTTAACACGGAATATAATGTTATTTCCATGGAAAATCGCACAAACGCGAGAGAAATACACCACAGTAAATAAAATAGGAATAATTTATAAAATAGGAATAATTTAATGTTCTTTGTATGACCCGGTACCATTTGATCCACGAACCGATATCGGTCCGTCACCCGGGGTTTGGAAACCACTGTTTTACTCTATTTAAAAATCTCACAGCAAGAATCGGTTCAAAAAACATTTATTTGAACCTTTTTTAAACTGTATGGAAGATGAAACTAACTAAGTATAACAAGATTTGTAATGTCCTAAAAAGGATGTATGCAGCATCAATTTAATTTACATAAAAAATGGTCCTTATTATGTAAAACTATGCAAAAAAATTGAATTTCATTTATTTTTGCCAACTTGAGTCGACAGAAGTATCTGTGAAATATGTTTCTTAATGTAAATGTTAGTTTTTGCTACACTGACAGCAATAATGGGGTTGCTTAAATAAATATCATACTTAGACGAAATGTGCTGTGAAACACATTTATGTATATATTTGAAAGTTTAAGGGGTGTTGGAAAGCTAAAATCTTTTTTTTTTGACAATTTGAGATTTTTACACTTTTAAATTGTATAGATTTTAACCTTTCTAAAAATACCTTACTTGAACCTCTGGGGTATTTAGAAGCCTTTAAAATGTATTTTTAAATATTCGTTGAATTTGGACCACGCCCATTTTAATGGTGAAAATTGTAAACAAATTACTTTGTTTTTGCTTAAAAGTGTAACGACCGATATAAACCAAAACATGTGTCTTTTATTTTAAATTGAGCCTTTTATTTTTTTATTTCCCAGCCGATTAGAAGTCTCACTGTATACATTAAAATCAATTTATCTCAAAATGTAAATTTTAATGTGCGATGTACCTTTCTGAGAAACTACTATTCACAGGTATGTAAATTTTTTATGAATTATTTATAATGATGTCTAATATATACTAAAATGAGCTTTTTTAAAGCACTCAAAAATTTAATTTTTACAAATTTTTTAAGTAAAAAATGGATCAAATTTCGCAATGTTTTATAAAATATTTCATAATTTCTTAAAAAATTAAAAATTAGCTAAAAGCTCATTTTAGTATAATAAGAGAGGTGTACTTTAATAGTATGAAAAATTTCAAGCATGTACATAAAACAGATTTTGAGAAAAGGTACATCGAAAACAGCCAATTTAACATTGTCAGTATAGAGAGAGAGAGAGAGGTTTCCAACTCACCTTAATTGTAAATATGTAGTGGTGCTTTGTACTTATAATCGTTGTCTGATTGCAATTTGTTAAATGGAAAAGATCATCTTTATTTATGACTGAATTATTTTAAAATATCATTGCGAAGAGGAAGAAAAAGTGTAGAGTAAGAGTGAAATTTCTCCCATTTTTCTGATTACTACCAACATTGATTATGTATGGGCTGATTGCAAAACTACTACTAACCTAACACTCGAACGATACTCCGTTTTCTGCTCAGTTACTCCAATCTAAGAACTAAAAGTTCAAATGCTCTTTTCAAGCATTATTTTGAGATGACTGAAGGGACCAATCTAACTCTTAGACAGTTTGGGAAATATTCCACATCACTGCCTGCCTCAAAGTGATCGAAACAGTATGGGAAGGAGTTACCAAGACAACCCTCATTTCTTATTGGAAGGAATTTTTGACCGGAGAGTCTTATCGTGTGAATTTGATGGGTCTAAGATAGTTCCTGTGGAACCTGTAGTGAATGAAATTGTTCTTTCTCCAAGATCATGGAATGGAGGTGAATAACAATGACATCAATAGGCTAGTGGAAGGGCACAGCCAAGAGCTCAATGCCAAGCGGCTTATTCATGTGCATGTTTCAAAGCAAGAGATTATGGAGAAGAGTTTTGTCTAAGGAGGAGGAAGTAAAAAAAACAGAGAAAAACAACAATCATTTGGCATAATAAGAGAAGCGTGATAAACTGCAGCATCGTACGTACAGAAGCTTAGCTAAATAATTTTGTAGAAAGCTTAGTTACTGCTTAATAAACATTAGTTAATCCTTCTATAAATTTATTTAATAATAATGCTGTGTCGCATTCTCATCAAATTTTAAAGCAACAGCAAAAGCAAATGTCTCTAGAAAGTGTCTTAATAAAACAGAATTCAGTAACTAATTATTTCGATTCTACTATTTTAAATTTTTGTTTGCTGCAAACCGAATTCCCATTTCAAGATTGGTTATTTTGCAATACAAGCAAAGTTGAATCCGACTCCTAATTCTTTTTAGAATGTTTTTTTACAGTATGGAACGCCTTATTGTATTTTATGTCAATTTATACGGAAAGAGTTGTTTCGAATTACGAGTTCGATTTTGGAACAAATTATTTTCGTTTAGCAAGGTTCCACTGTTTGTATATATATAAAAATATTTTGAAATATATGTGATATATATTATGTGAAAGATACAAATATAATTTATAGGTTAGTATATCCTCATTTCAAAAATTATATCCTGTGAACCGACTTTTTTTTTAGTGTTTATCAAGAAACTCGCTTCTGCAGTTTCAAAAAGGAGCATCGAATTTTTAGATTTCAATGCACGCACGTTTGCCAAAATGTCCTTTCACTTTCAGAAATGGTAAAAGTAGAACAAATATGTGCCGTATCTGGAACATGTTTCAGTTTTTGCTCAGGGCTAATAATCCGACGGTCATAGCTTAATTCGTAAACAAACCTGTTTTCTTCTAGAAGACTCATGGAAAGGCCAAGGGCGAGGATTGATTTTGAAAAGTATCTTTTGGTATATTGGTTATGGTCTTAAGAAGGGCATTTTATTGTAAAAATGTATTGCACTTGATTACATTGAAAGTAAATTATCTCTCCAATCATCTGGAAATATTTTTTAGCCATTCTTTATTATAAATAATATAACTATTTTACTTTTTTGTAACTCCAGAATTGCGATCTTTTATACGCATAAATATGCTAATAATCAACTAGAAAAGTTTAAACAAATATTAATAATAAAACCTTGCCTTGTATCACAATCAAAATTGATAATCCTTTGTCATGCCTGTTTATCTCGAAACATAATACAATTTTTGTTTCTATATGTTTTATATCCATATACATTGAATGCTATTTATAATACAATTGAGGAAGGTATTCCAAACACATGTGGGTGAAAACATTTATTATTACGATGAAACATATCCGACCTTCTAAAAACGCAACGCCTTGAAAAATGCTCAAATGAAATGGAGAAATAAACAAAATATGCAAATTCCAATTCATGATAATATTAAAACTGGTTTTGTAAACATACCAAGTTAAAAACAAATAGTGTTTGTCTAAAAAATGACTTCATAGTTGTTTTAAAATTCTGCGAGTTTTTTTTCGATGTGTGAGTATGTTATGCAGGTTCTGGCATTCATTTAAATATATGAATTAACGGGATTCACCTATGTGACGGCCTGTTTTTCAAGCATTTTTAGGGAATTTTTTTTAACAACCAGTAAAAAAATAGAATTTTAAGTTCTTTATCATTTATTTATATGTATTTAAAGAGTATGTATGCAAATATTTAGCCAAAAATATCCAATAGAACTTTGAGTTATACTTCTATGAACACACCCACCTCAAAAAAATGGATGCTGACTTCCTCCACGATTCCGGCTGATTGGCTTATCTGAAATAAAAAAAATTAACGGCGTTTTAATCTATAGGCTTAAATGCACAGAATGGACTATATTCAATTGAAAATATCAAAAATTGGATTTTTGGTAGACTTCTGAAGAAAAAGCTTCGAATTTCTTGGGGGTTTTTTGTTGTTTTTTGTTATAAAAAGATAGAAACGCATTGAGAATTTTGAAATGGTCCTAGTCCATTTTGTGCGTATATATATATGCTGAGTCTACCCTATAAATTTGAAGTCATTCGGTCAAACTGTTCTTAAGATATGATGGAGGAAAGTTTGAAAAACACAGTTTTGAGAAAACCGCTTTGAAAGTTTTAAGTCTGGTTAAAACTATGAAAATCTTAACTTATTCTCAATCAGCGATGCCTTGTCCATAGAGTTCTCCTTCCTCTTCCTCTTGGAATTCTTTCAAAGCAGATTGTTCATCTCTTATACCAATTCTTTCTTGTTTAACGGCATCACTCGTACACCGCTCAGAGCTCAGGGGTTTTAACTCTAAGGTATGTATAAAGTTCTTTAAGTGTGAATTATTTAGTTTTGAAATTTTTGATACCATCTTATTTGTTAATTTCAGAAATGAGAATATATTTGCAAATGTTTAATAAGAATATTTGTGCATGTTTTCAAAGTAATTTATTATTTTCTGTATTGATGAAAACATTGCCTATTTGTGTCATGCATAGGCGTGCATAAGGGTAAGGATTGAGGGTTCAAACTCCTCGCATAGATCAACAAATATTTATTCTTTAACGAAAAGATAACGCCTTGGTGCTTTCGTCAACTTTTTTTCTGTGTACGCCACTGGTGTCATGTAATAATGATTCGGGAGGAGGGAGGAAGAATCACCATTGTTTTGTGAAGGCAATACAATTAAAAAAAGCGAATTGTAAGCTGATTTCACTTTTTCATGCTTATCAAATTTGAAAATGATTTTTCATTCAATTTTGGATGCTTATAAAGGGCTGTTTTTGTTATTGGCTGAAATTATAGAAATATAAAAACTAATACCAAGAAAAAAATATGAATGTGTGAAATTTGCAATGAGTTCTATATTTCAGACTAAATTGCTTTCTTTTTAATAAGGTAAATACACTGGTGAAAACAATTTATGGGACACACAAATGGTTTTTTTTCAATAAAAAGAAAACTAACAAAGAAAATAAAACCAAACCTGGCTAAAATCTTATACTATATAAGACCATTATATGGGGAAACAAAAATAGGCATAACCTGCTCCCTAAATAAGGAAACTGATCACTTGTCCGGAACAGCAGCTGACCGACACCCTGTCAGTCGGAGAAAAACATGTCTAACAGGCTGTATGATCGCCTCTAACACCTGCATAACTCTCGCATCCGTGTTTCGCATTGTTTATCAGGGTGCTTATCAACCCCTGCGGCAATCACACCCACTCTTACCCCAAGACCCTCTTGAGCTCTTCGATGGTTTGAGGGGCTGATCTTCGAGGTGTAATGGAGAGTCCAGACTTCCCATGCGTGTCCACTGGAATTAAGATCAGGGAACATCGCAGGCCTCTCCAGTCGTTGAATAACCGCCAATAGGAGGTATTCGTCCATCAACTGAGCCCTGTGTGTGTGTGCGTTATCATCCATAAAGATGAAATTTGGGCCATATGATACGCAGAAAAGTTTGGTATAGGGTACAAAGATCCTGTTCCGCTGACGTACCTCTCTCGAATCAATAGAAGTCGGTATGCCCGTCTGTCATGATGCCTGCTCAGACCATCAGAGTACCTCAACCTAAGTGGTCCTTTTCAACAATGTTAGAAGTCCGATATCGTCTACTGGGTTCTCTCCAGATAAGAACTCGTTTCGAGTCACTGTTCAGACTGACTCGCGATTCATCACTGAAGAGAACCCGCCTCCAATCATCCTCTGTCTAAGACAGGTGTTCTCGGCAACATGCTAGATCAGGGGTTGGCAACCTGTGGCACGCGTGCTACATTTGGCACTCGGTACGATTCTCAGTGGCACTCTACGCTACTCTACAAATTTATCATTTTTGAATAGCTGTAAATTAGTAATTCTGAAATGAAACTTGTAAACTCAATCCTCTTCAGAATTGTGGAAAACAACAATTACGGAATTACGAAAAAATGTGAAAGGTAACTAACGATTAATCAACGGTTGTTTAAAAATATTGGCTGTCATCACTGGAGAGATTTAATTGTTTGAAGAAAAATTTATGTATTCTGCTCCTTGCTTTTGGTTCTACATATCTAGGTGAACAAATCGTTTCTCTTATATGAAAAATATTTTGAGTTTGCAAAGAAGTTGAGAAATGAAGTAGAGTGGAGTAGGGGAGGTTCATCTTAAACTATTTTTTTATTTAGCTATATTGAAGTAATGCTTTTATTTCTTGTTGTTTATTTCTTATTTTAAAATAAATAAACTTGAAAGATACATAATACGTAATCTATGTACAGTTATAATTTTTCATTTATGTATTGAAGGGATAGTTATACATTACTTTGTTTATTTTTAGGTTAATAAATATATTTAAATGATGCAAAATTAATATATAACAAAACTAAATCTGTATTCTTGACCACTAATTCCTAACTCTGCATGCATTATCGGAGGAATCGAATTATTCAAAATATTTCTTACAGTGGAGCACCCTGAATCCTTTTGGCAGATTGGTTTGGCAAGCCACAGCTACAAGTTTGCCTATCCCTGTGCTAGATGGTCTTTTTTATGGTTCACAGTCAAAGAGACCTACACCACAGAATGCCTGGAATATTGGACACGCATTAAGTCTCTGTGCGATTGTTATCCGTGAAAAGGACGTTCCTGTTGCATTATACAGGTTGCGAGACAGTTCTATCGCTGTCATGGATAAATTCCTTCAAGCTAGAAGTCTCAAATAAAAGTCTTGAGCCGGAGTTGTTGCTCTTTTGCGGCCTTGGCCAGGTCAGTGGACCAAAGTTCCTGTGCCTGGGAATGTTTCCACAGAGTGAAAACCACATTTCTTGAAACCCCGAGGTCCCAACATCAGATAGCTTGTGATTGGCCCGCCTTGAATCTTTTAATTATCAGCCATTTTGTGGCATATTCTAGATCAGGGGTGGCCACTCTTTTGGGGAAGGTGCCCCTATCTGATTAAAAAAAACTATGAGTGACACTTCTAACTTTTCTAACAAGTAAAAAAAAAATACTAAAACGTGTGAAAATGTTACTTATAGACATATTATGGGATCTTTACTCAAATAGCACATTTTTTAATGCAAGTCTAAGCTGGTGAAATTTAAAACTAATATAATAAATAAGAGACAAAAGCACAAATTTAGGTTTTATTATTAATTAACTTTTAACAGATTCAATCAATTAAGTGAGGTATAAAATATAAATAAGTTAATTATTAAACATTCAGTAATTGCTTAATGTGGCTTTTGAATTTATATTTTTTTACCAAGTAATCTATATTAGGATTGGTTGTCTCTCTCTATTGAAGATGCTAACAAAATTAGCTTGTTTTAGGTGCACAGCTGTCAATTTTGAATGATATCTGGATTTTATGCAATGTATTCATAATAGAAAATATTGGTTCACAAACATTTGTTGATCCAAACATACAGCAATATCTGACAGCAAAATCTTCCCTGTTTGTTATTACAAATTTCCAAACATCTAAATAATTCGGATCACTCGCAGTTGAAATAAGTTCCTTGTATTTACTTTCCAGCGTAGTATGGAGCTGGAGATCAACAATTTCGATTGACATTTTAGGTAGATCAGAATGAACGTCTAGCACAGAAATTTAAAAAAAGATATATGAAACGATCCTCATTTTTTTGTATCTTTGAAATAATCAAACCTAGCCCTGATTGAATCCTGCAAAATGAGTATCAAAGTTTTAAGGTATCCGACTACGTTCGGAAGCGTGATTTTGCAAAAGCGTATAAAGGGATAATATTTAGTGTCACTTAGAGTATAAAATGTATATAAAATTGTTCTTAGAATAGTATTACAACAAAAAATTATTTAAGTACAATATTTTGACAAAAAATGAACATAAAATGACTAGTTTTCAAAATATTCTCCTTTTGTGAAAAATGCTTCTATTATAATAATATTTTGCCTGTATATAGCTCAGACCTCTGTTCAGAGGCTCAACTAGAATTTTTGAAATACGTATGTATAAAATGACTAACGAGAAAATTAATGTCATTGGTGTAAAAGCGTGGGGTACTTTGTACTACATTTTTACACTAACTCAGCATTTCCGAGTAGAACTGGTAAGAAATTACAACAATTGATATAGGGCACCCCACGCTTTTACCCCCAATGACATTAATTTTCTTGTTAATCATTTTATACATATATTAAGAATTATTTTTTTACTTATTAGTTCGATTAACCATAAAAGCGTGTTTTCTTTTAGTTTTTTTTTAAACTATAATTTTTTGAATGTAAGACTGATAAAAAAAATTCTTGAAAAAAGCCCCGCAAATATCCTTCGTGAGGCGGACACTGAGTCCTGAAAATAAATTTAAAGCTTAGCCGAAAGGAATTCAATCCTAAATTCTATTATAAAAGCTTGTAGTGTACTTTCGTATTACCGGAGGATCCTTATTCATAATGTCGGATCATCCTTACTCATAATAACGGATTCTTGAACCTTACGTCTTATTAGCTGTTAAAACCTACTATTGAATTTCATTGGTCAGAAGAACTGTCTTCTGGCATTTCTTCTGTCTTCCCAGAATTCCACTCTGACGAAGAGAATATATGTACTCGAACTTAATTATTTGTTATGTTAGGTATTACCCAATGCTTTAACTGCAACAATTTCTTCCACACGGCAAAAAATTGCCACCTGAAACCAAGACCTCTGAAGTGTGGAAAGGAACACCCCACCCGTCAATGCCCGATAAAAGAGAGACAGGATAATCCCTTTTGCATAAATTGCCAGGAATATGGCCATTCGGCCTGTTACACCAAATGTCTCAAATTCCCCAAACCAAAAAAGGGCTCGCCCCTTTCCGCGAATAAAACTTTCGAAAGCAATGTTCATAGGGAGGGTGTCTCTTTCGCTAACGTTGTTAGCGGAACCCCAACCAAAGTCGCAAAGTTAACCGAAAAAGCAAATGAAAATTCAAACAACAAAGTTTTCCGCGGAATCCAACTCAATGAAAATAATAATTCAGACCTAGCTCAAGTTATTGAACTGGTCAGCATAATCTCTAATATTTTAAAAAGATCACCCGAAATTTTACAATTACTTCCTAAATTAAAAAATACCGAAGATGACAAAGCTAAAGCTTTGCTTCTTTTCGAAGCTATGATGGGTAAATTTTAACCACCTTATTTTGTAATTTTTCCTTCTAAATAAGTTTTAAAAATTTCTCTTCTTAATTTCTTAAGAAAAATTTTTTACTTTTAATTTCTACTCATTTTTTAACATCAATTGCTACTTTTCAAAATTCCCAAGTCCAAATTTTCGAAGCTCGCTCCCAACATCCAATCAAAGCCTCTCTCAAACAGTCTTGCGCCTGCCACCCCCTTGGCTCCTGCCACCGATTTCCGCGCACACCACCACCAGCCAAGGAACAACATCAAGCCTTTTCTAATACCAGGTAGCGGATGGAGGGATGGACGTATCCCAGTTCCTTATTAATAGTAATCATCTAGTAATCATTTTTTATGTTGGAATAAAGTTTATTTTTGTAAAATCACTGCAATTTTACTTTGCCACTCAACGCAACACACCTAAAACTCATATAAGAATACTTTGAAGATTTGAAAATGAAAATATCTTTAAAGTGGGTTATTCGTAACGAAATATGTAATTATTTCCGTCTAAGTTTTTGTGTAAAAACAATGAAAGCAAAAGATAAAAGGGTGTTTTTTATTGTTTACATGAGGTCACTTAAGATATGAATGTGTGAGGAATAAAAAGGTTATGTTCAGACTGGAGTCTCAACTCCAGGTTTTGAAGGCGGCTTCGGCCTTCTTTCCTGTTGCTGTGACGCAGGTCTTCGCTGACTCAACTCTCCACGACTTGCAGACAAAGGTTTCTGTAAAGAGAAACAAAAAAGACCAAATAAATTGTGATATAAAAATTAACAATTAATTTTTATATCAAAAATTGAGAGAAGTATGACAGCAGATTTTTCTTTGGAAAATAATAGTATTGTTAAAACTGCAACTGTGGGGCTCACAGAAATTGCGATCAAAATTGAATATTTTAAAAGTAGACGATACGATGCATGTCTTTTAAATATACTATTAATAAAAATATGCTTGAATTTTAATGTGTTGCTAGTTTATAAATATTATAGATTTTTAATATTAAAATTTCATGGCTTATCTTAGATTTGAATTAAGTATAGATGTATTTTTATCCGAACATTTAAACAAAACATAGGGTTCTAAAAGTACAAACCTTAAGGCAGTAGTCCGCAACCCCCAGTCTGTGGATCAAATGGTGCCGAGCCGCCTAACGAACATTAAACTGTTGCCATTCTATTTAAAGTGGTACATTTCTCTCGGATTTGCGCAACTTTCCACGGAAATTACTTTATATTTCACGTTAAATCACTTTTATTCATTTTTGGTGTAACTATATTTTATTCTGAAGAAATACACTGCTCAAAATAATTAATTAAATAATTAAACACAATTTGTGCATATGAGAAAAAAAGAATAAGAAAAGGTGTTTTCTTCAAAGGAAATCATTTTCAGTAGGGGGTATGGTTTCCACGGACGGCCAGCAACGTTGAGCACCTTTGAGGCATGGAGTCAATTTGGCTATTAATCACGAGTTGTCCACTCTTGATTGTCCCACTCTTCCAGAATTGCTCTTTCTAGTTCTTGGAGAGTTTGTGGTGGTGGTTGGCGGCCAGCAACTCGTCTTCCTAGAGAGTCCTAAACGTGCTCTATTGGATTCATGTCTGGAGAACACGTTGGCCATTCCATTCGTACGATTCCTTCCTCTAAAAAGAAATCCTCCACTAGGTTAACACGATGTGGCCTGCAGTTATCGTCCATTAAAATGAAGTCATCTCCGATTGCTGCAGCGTAAGGGACTACAATAGGTCTGAGGATCTCATCCCTATATCGGCGAGCAGTCAGAGGTCCATCTCGAATGATGTAGAGGTCTGTGCACCCGTCAATGGAGATGCCACCATACACCAACACTCCCCCACCACCAAATCTGACACTTTCATGCACGAACGCAGGATTATTCCTACTTCCACGGTCCCTCCAGATGAAAATACGCCTATTAACCGGATGAACTGAAAAACGGGACTCGTCAGAAAAAAGAACATTGCTCCATTCATTTCTCCTCCAGTTCACATGCTCTGTTGCCCACTCCCTGCGGTCGCGACGATGCCTTGATGTTAGCCTAACACATACCATCGGTCGGCGAGGATACAGACCTACACCATGGAGCCGGTTTCGGACATTCTGAGTTGAAACCGTGGTGCCAGTAGTCGAGTGAAGGTGTTGTTGGAGAAGAGTAGCGTTCATATTTCGGTGTCTCGGAGCCGTTAACACTAAATAACGATCTTCATTGGGCGTTGTTGCCCGTCTACGACCTTATCCTGGTCTTCGGCCTGCACTTCCAGTCTCCAAAAAACGGTTCCAGATCCTGGAAATCACACTTTGTGACACTCCAATGGCTTGCGCTACTTCGGCATGAGTTTGGCCCCCTTCTAACCTACCAACAACTCTCCAAGCTTCTGAATCGATTAAATGACTTCGCTGAGACATCGTACTCATCGAAACAAAGCAGTCACTGAATGCTGATCATCCTTGTCTCCATTTCAGTTGAACGTCAAATTTCATTCGCTGCCGCTGAAGTGATGTTTTTGACGTCGAACTCAAAATTAGTATACTCCACAGTTTAAAAATCAGAAAAATTTGCATTTGTGATTCTCTTCTTCCATTTTTTCGGCAAAAAAAATTTCGCTTATATCTTTATTTTATATAAAACTTAAAATATCCTTTAATTGTTTTGAGCAGTGTATTTAAATGTAACTAAACTAAAACTTTTTAATCAAAATAATCTAAAATATAAACAGTCAACGTGTCCCACCCTCAGCGGGCCGCGGTAAAATTATCAAACGTTGACCGGTCCGCAGCGATGAAAAGGTTGCGGAGCACTGCCTGCCTTAGGGTATGCGACTACGTTCGGAACCGTGATTTTGCAAAAGCGTATAAATGAATAATATTTATGATATTTAGTGTCACTTAGATTGGAAAACGTATATAAAATTGTTTCAATAATAGTATTACAATATAAAAAATTATTTAAGTACAATATTTTGACAAAAAATGAATATTGAATGCCCCATTTTCAAAATATTCTCCCTTTGTGAAAAATGCTTCTATCTCATATATATTATAAATGTAAAAGTTTGTGAAAATCTTTGTGGGTCTTTCACGCAAAAACAACTTAATGGATTTTAATGAAACTTTACAGTAATATAGCTTATACATCAGAATAACACATAGGCTATAATTTATACCATAGGCTATAATTTATAAAAATTTGTAAAAAGTGTGCAAAATATAACGCTATTTGTCAAGTAAGGAAAAGATTCTGCCATCTGCAAGCAAAAAAGCTGCAAAAAAGCCCACGTCAGCATATATCTATCTTTTGTTTGTGAAAAACTTTTTTTTGTTTTGGCTACGCAAGGGAATCGCTTCTAATTAATTCCTGCGATCAGAATAATGCCTATTTTTTTTATTTCAGAATAAACTAAGTTTTGAAGGGAGAGGTTGTTATAAATCTCTCTTTATTTTAATCTTTTCTTAATGATTTTATTATGCACATTTGGTAGTAAGAAGTTGATCTATTTTCAAAATAACTACTTTCATCGCTTCTGGTAATTAAAGTAAATAAACTTTCTCTTTCACGCTACATCATTTGGACAAACTTTCATAATTTTTTTGTGGTTAGTAGTTAATTATAACGCTGTAATTTTAATTGAATATGCAGATATTGCATTTTTAAGTATAAAACTAATTATAACTACTGCACAGTATTTTTTGCAGTGAGTGAGGGAATATTAACGTCGCACTGTTCAGCTACACGAGGGCTTTTGGAGACGGACCATGTAATTTTGAACAATGGTCAAGTGACGGGAACGACACTTGAGCTGGCACCCCCTTCTCCTAACTACCACACCACACCAACTTAACAGGAATATTCTACCAATACTTAGCTTTAATATTCTTTGAAATCCACTCTTCCAAGATATATGGCAGCACGGGTTCTATGATGAGTATTTTAGTGGGGAAGGCGAAAAGTTTTGTAGCAGATATTGCGTTTTCAGCGGATTGTAAAGATTATTATTTTTGTCGCAAAAAAATAGTTAATGGCAAAATTTAAGTGTCTTATGGTTTTGTCTGTTAAGGAAAACCTTGAAAAATGATTTGACTACTTATTTTAAGTGAACGGTGTACATAATTAATTTTACAGTGGAATATCTTTAATTAATTTATTAGCTAAAACGGATTAAATTTTCCAAAGTGGAGTATTTTGTTTATGTATATCCCTTAATTTGTACATGTAGTGATCCAAAAAAAATTGTATGAAAAAAACTGCAGTAAATCATAATGCGGTTGGATAAAGTATTAACGTGCATCGCGCCCCTACACGGCAGGTCTTACAAAGCTCTAATAAAGCTCGAGCTAGGAAAAGTAGCTAGCCATTTGCCAACTTGACTCTATCGTTAACATTTCGCTATGTTTTTATTGAATCGCCATTATAATTTAAGAAACGGCGTTGCTTGCGAATATTACAATTTTAACATAAAATAAATACAACAGAAAGTAATATTAATGTATCACACTTTCAGATATAAATTATTTACACTATTTTAAGCGTTCATTACACCAAACTTTTAACTATGTGTTACGCTTTCTGAGCAGAGATCAGCTTTGGGAGGTATTTTTAAAAATCGACCCTCAAGAGTGTTACGGGGAGTTATAAATAAAAAAAATCCTTTTTATCAGCTATTAGATCTACAGACTTAAAATTTAACAAAGGTGTTTTTTTTCAGCTGAGGTATGCAAAAAGCTTTTTTTGTTTAATTTGCAATTCACGTAAAATTAACTCATTAAAAATTACTTTATCCTTCAATCTGTGTTGTTTAATTTTTCAGTTCACCCGTGCGAAGAACGGGTATACCAGATAGTAGAAAAAATAACTCACATCTTCTTGAACTAATAGACCTACAGATTTGAAATTTGGCAAACAAGTGTTTTTTGTTGTTGTTGAGTAGAGATGTGTTAAGAGAGGGTTTTGCGAAATCGATTTCTAAGGATCGGAAGAGAGTTGTGGGGCCTAATAGATAAAATTATATCCCAAGTTTTAAACTATTAGACTTACAGCTTTGAAATTTGGAAAGTATGCTTCCTTTGTTGAGGAGAGTTTTACAGAAATTGACCCTGAATCAGAAGGGGTGGTGTGGGTGCATTTTAAGCAAAAATTCTAGATTTTGAACTATTAGACCGACAGTCTTTAACCCTGAACTTCCCACTGTTGCATTTCTGCAGCATATGATTTATTTTAATTTAAGACTCAATATTTTTTTAATCACCTGCTAATAACTTATCTGAGAAAAAAAGATTACTGCAACGAAATACATGCTAATTTTGTCACTAGATGGAAGTACATTTTTTCCAGAAATCACAACAATTATAAAAATCTCTGATGCCTCAAGAACTGTGTTTTTGCTATAAAAAGAGTCCATTGTATTTTATGCTTCTTCTTGTTTATTTACGAAATAAATTACCAGGTTAGAAATTTAAACATTTTATGATGAATAATAAAATCCTCATATAAAAAAGTTTTGTAACTTACAGCACTACTGCGCAATGTTGCACTTCTGCAACAAACAAAAAAAAATGTCTGAAATTCAATTTAAAACAGTTTAATTTTTTTAGAGATATATTTTCTCTTTTATTATTTTACTTGAGAAATAGCTGATATAATTTTTTCATAGAAATTTAAAAAATTGGGAAGTTAAGGGTTAAATTTGTTAAGTAAATTTCTTTTGCTGATTAGAGATCCACCAGAAACGTGTTTTGCGGATATTGACTGCCAAGCGAAGGTAATTTAACAGGCATAATAGATAAATATACTTTCGTTTTAAACATTCAAAGGGTCACTGGTAACTATACACACACATACACACTCACACACACATACATATATTTATGTATATGTATGTGTGTTTGTGTTTCAATTTTTTTGGACACAAAATGATATGTGTCTAAAAATCATGTATGCCGTTAGTCGTTACTACTGAGAAAACACATTCACATATATATTTGGAAATTTTAAATATTTGGGTAGCGTCGCAAGAAATATTTAATATGCATTTGTATGTTCGATAATTATCATTTCACTGACATACTATTTTGCAGCGATCAAGGACACTGCAACATATTTCATTTCGTTCTCGTTGGAACATTCTATCTTTAATTATACAAATATGATTATTTATAAAAAAAATAATAATAATTGATAATCCCGCTCCAAATCTATCGTTAGCCACTTTTTATTAATCTTATCTGCTTCTGAAAGGAATATAAACAAAAAAGTGCCCAGAGAGTTCACAAAAATCTGACAACAATCAGACATTGAGACCTCGAAGCAACCTTGAAATATAATGTACTCAGTAGATATTGGACGAATTTTCTATCATAACATCCATATATTTAGTTATGCGGAGAACTGATAAATCTAATCAAGCGATTTTTCTCTGAAGAATTGTATCAACTAATTTTGCAAAGAGTTTGTGCAGATCACATGAAGAAGCTCGTGAAAACGGATTTTTATATATAATATCAAAAGAACAAATCGTGAAATCATGTTTCTTCTAACACTGTGTAATTTGATAATTGTTCTGAATGCAGCTCCACTGGTCCGGAAAGTTGTGGACATGACATATACTTTCGATGAAACTACCCTGCATCATCCGTCTACAAAAGAATTTCAAATGAAAGTAGTAATGAATGGGACAGAATTGAATGGAGTTTGGTAAGTTTCTTATATGATTCATGATTCTTAAAAACTTATTATACATACAACCAACTCTTTTTTTTTACATGATTTTGAAATAGCACGGTACACGAATTTAAAGATTTTTTTTTACGCGAATTTTTCACTCTAGCAAGAATTCCCAAAAAATTGTCAAAATTTAAGTGTCTTATGGTTGTGTCTGTTAATGAAGACCTTGGAAAATGATTTGACTACTTCTTTTAAGTGAACGGTGTATATAATTAATTTTACAGTGGAATATCTTTAATTAATTTATTAGCTCTAACGGATTAAATTTTCCAAAGTGGAGTATTTTGTTTATGTATATCCCTTAATTTGTACATGTAGTGATCCAAAAAAAATTATATGAAAAAAATTGCAGTAAATCATAATGCGGTTGGATAAAGTATTAAAATGCATTTCGCCCCTACACGGCGGGTCTTACAAAGCTCTAATAAAGCTCGAGCTAGGAAAAGTAGCTAGCCATTTGCCAACTTGACTCTATCGTTAACATTTCGCTATGTTTTTCATTGAATCGCCATTATAATTTAAGAAACGGCGTTGCTTGCGAATATTACATTTTTAAAATAAAATAAATACAACAGAAAGTAATATTAATTTATTACACTTTCAGATATAAATTCTTTACACTACTTTAAGCTTTCATTACGCAAAACTTTTAAGAATGTGTTACTTTTACTGAGCAGAGATCAGCTTAGGGAGGTATTTTGAAAATCGACCCTCAAGAGTGTTACAAGGAATTATAAATTTAAAAATCCTTTTTATCGGCTATTAGATCTACATAGTTAAAATTTAACAAAGGTGTTTTTTTTTTCTTTCTTTTTTTGTTTAGCTGAGATATGCAAAAAGCTTTTTTTGTTTAATTTTCAATTCACATAAAATTAACTCATTAAAAAAATTTCTTTTTCCTTCAATCTGTGTTGTTTAATTTTTCAGTTCACCCGTGCGAAGAACGGGTATACCAGCTAGTTATAATAATATTTTGCCTGTATATAGCTTAGACCTCTGTACAGAGGCTCAAATAGAATTTTTGAAATATATAACTTAGAAGAGGGTTTATCCATGCCTTACGATGACCGAGGGGAGAAATTTTAAGAAAAAAACGACGATAATTATTTCAAATGGTTGTAACTCTGTAATTATAATGTGAACTTTTCAAAAACATAGTTGAACCTCTGTACAGAAATCTGAGCTATATACAGGCAAAATATTATTATAAAAGAAGCATTTTTCACAAAAGGAGAACATTTTAAAAAAGGTTATTTTAAGTTAATTTTTTGCCGAAATATTGTATTTAAATAATTCTTTTTGTCAAAATGTCCTTAAAACAATTTTATATATGCTTTCTAAGTGACACTAAATATCATGAAAATTATCCATTTATGCGCCTTTTTAAAATCACGGATCCGAAGGTAGTCGGATACCTTAATTGAAAAATATAAATTTTTATATAATAGCCGCCAGAATCTATCTTGAAATTCATGTTTTTGCATTCGCATTGCTAAATGAAGGGAAAGAAGAATTTTCGTACGTTTCCGCCTTCGTCATTTGAGCGAGTCTTAAAATTACGAAGTTTGTCATCAATAGCCCTGGTGCTGTTCTGACGTATCGCTAATTCAGACCAAGGAAATATTCAAAACGGATATATTTTGAATACGTTTATCTGTAATTTCTCTCAACATAAATCATGCGTATATGTTCCAGTTTCAGATATATTGCATTTTATATAACTGCTTTCATATTGCCTTTAAAATTTCACCTATTCCTAGGAGAATTAATATCACAAATTCGAAACTTAGTGTCACTGATGCGTTCAAATATATCATTTTTTTTTTTTACCTCCGCAGTCGGTCTGCTGGGAACGACTCCTCTTAGTGGTAGAGCAGGAACTGGTTTCTTGTGCTCCATACTTAAAACTCCTCCCCAAAGGTTTCTTTAGCACTTTTGAAATTTTGGAACGAAGACTCATCTCTTTTGCATTCTTGTCGACGGAGCTTTCCTCTCCGACTTTCTGCCCGCTGGCTACGTCCACGCTCTTGGTTCTCCTGATCAAATAAAAAAAAACACAACGTGAAGAAATTATATCAAACAAAAGGAAACCATAATTCAAGCTATATTGAAGAGCAATGTGATTTTTAAGTTTATTAAAATGCCGAATCTATGCTAGTGAGGAAGTGAGCTATAAATGTGCAATACATTTGAATATTAAGGTGACAAAGATGACTTGGTTTTAGTTCATTTTCCTGTTTCATACCGAAAGCCATGGTAGCTCAATGACACCTCAAACTTCATAGATTGCATGTTGCTTATTTGAATCCTGTTCTTTTGACTGAGGCATATTGCACCTATAACAAGTTAAAATAATGGGCTAAATTCAGGTGACGTCATAGTCACATGATAACTGAAATCCCATGTTTTTAGTTAATCGGTGCATGCGCTTCTCTGCAGCCAGCTTTTCTTTTTGCAGAAATATTCTGTTAAAAAGTACATTTTTTTTAATATTGATAGCTCGAATAGGTAAGCAAAATATACTTACATATGCAAGAGCTTTTTTGTTAAGTATGAAAGCTTTTTGAAAAATCTTAAAATACTTAAACTTCTTTACCCAATTTTCAGATTCAAAATTTCATCTAGTTTTATAAGCAAAGTATCAAGTGCAAATCTCATTTCAGTTTTGAATTCAATGGAGCATGATTGCATGATTGCATGATTTTGAATTCATGATTGCATTTATCATGTGACCGTGATGAATTTTAGCCATTAGGCTTTTATATCATATTGCTTCATACGGAAATTTGGGAAATTAAATACCACTCGGATATCTTGCTATTAATTATGATAAGAGATTATTAGACAAAGACTTTTTCATGATTTCGATAGACCTATCTATTGCTTAGGCAATAGTAATGAAACATATTTATTTATGGTGAAACAAAGCAACTATATCTAAATGAATAAAATAAACTTTTTAAATGGGATGGAAATGTTTTTAATCACTTGATACCTATTTATAACACCGAGCTTTTTAAATACTTGATATCAAACAGTTAAAAAAAATCTCGCTCAAATAACATATTTTCTTGTGTAGCACAATTTCATAGACATTTAAGTAATTTGAAAAATAATCAGATAAAATCAAATTCACAAAGAGTTTCTTAATAAATATATCAATTTACATAAATTATACATCAATCATTTTCAACAACAAAGTATTGTCTTAGAATTTTGAATCTTATTACCGTTCTTAGAAAATGAAAACAATGTCTTACCGCAATGATTTTAATTTTTCTTTGAATGTCTTTCGATGTTGTTGCGCTGCTGGTGGTACGCTTTCCGAACTACCTCCTGGATCGATACTTCCCTCCCTGGATGAATACGGTGCCTCACTGTCAGTGGTCATGCCACTCGGTGTTTGTACCATGTACCGTCTTCGATTACTAGTGATACCTCCATACCTAAAGAAATGATAAAGAAAAACATGTTAAACACGGAACATGTTAGGCCCTTTTTTAAAGTATACGCAGTGATTTTGTGCAAACAGTTCAATTTATTCGTTTCCACAGAAATATATCAGTGCTAGATGCTTTACTTAGTAAAATGTAAATATTTTGAAATCTAATTACGAGCAATATTAAAGTATTCCGACTTATTTTCTCGTCTGAACTTGTCAGTATGTTCAGAAGTTAAGGTTATAGGAATGGCCTAACATGACACTTTAATAGCTAGAAGAATAAATTCTAGTTTGTACTCTAAAGTCTGTCGGTTAGTTTTTTTTTATTTTAGTTAAAATTTATATAAAAACAAGTAATATATATATATTGTTTCACTGTCCTTAGCCAGTGACAGCTCGAGAAATCATAATAGTTTTTTCCACTCTAGCTAAATTTCTCTTTTTTAGTTTGTAATGGTTCCACCTTCTTGGTTCTTTCGGTTTGATCTTAAGATATTTTAGAATTTATTAGTCTTCTTTTTAATTTATTTACTACAACCGCTATATATATATATATATAAAGGGTGTTTTTTAGAGGTATAGAACTTTAAATTGCAATAAAACAACGATGTATTATTCGATTGACATGAATTTTTTTTTTATTCGAAAGATAATCTTGTGGCATTACATTTTAAATATGATTTCTGGCATAGGGCTGCCACGGCTGGCTCGGATGTAGTCCAATCTGGACGTCCAATAATGAATGACTTTTTCCAACCTTTGTGGCCGTATATAGGCAATAACACGGCGAATGTTGTCTTCCAAACGGTCAAGCGTTTGTGGCTTATCCGCATAGACCAATAACTTTACATAGCCCCACAGAAAATAGTCTAGCGGTGTTAAATCACAAGATCTTGGAGGCCAATTCACAGGTCCAAAACGTGAAATTAGGCGGACACCAAACATGACTTTCAATAAATCGATTGTGGCACGAGCTGTGTGACATGTTGCGCCGTCTTGTTGGAACCACAGCTCCTGGACATCATGATTGTTCAATTCAGGAATGAAAAAGTTAGTAATCATGGCTCTATACCGATCACCATTGAATGTAACGTTGTGGCCTTCATCGTTTTTGAAGAATTCCACCAGCCCATAAAGCGTACCAAACAGTCAGTTTTTCTGGATGTAACGGTGTTTCGACATACACTTGTGGATTAGCTTCACTCCAAATGCGGCAGTTTTGTTTGTTGACGTAGCCATTCAACCAGAAGTGCGCTTCATCGCTAAACAAAATTCGCTTATGAAAATCGGGAACAATGGCAATCTCGTTTTGGGCCCATTCGACGAATCTACGCCTTGCTTGATGATCGTTTTGATGAATTGCCAAACCAAACTGAGAATAAATCACTTGACAGCTGGTAAATCGGTCGCCATCTTGGAAAGTAATGCCAACTTAAACTTCTATACCTGGAAAAAAATACTTTTATATATATATATAGGTGCAGAGGTGTCCGTGAAGATCTCAGCTATCATCTGATACTTTATTTGCATATAGAAATAAACTATTTTAATCTTTTTTAAAAAAAAACTATTCCTCCTTTTAATTGTTTTCATAAGTGCACTTTGAAAACTTAAAGAGTTTTGTTATTTCAGTAATACTATGAACGAAAAAAAGACTAGTCGAAAATAAATATGCCAGGGCTCTCTCACTCTCTTTGTATTTATAATGCAATGCTGACTTCTTTTTTTTAAATTGTAACCGATTTAGTTTTTTTTTTAATATTGCCCTTTAAGTTATTATCAGGTTTTTGCTGTCTCCAAAATTAGAGATATTTTATTATGATATGTAAACAGGATTTGTGGATTGTTTTATAATGATATTTTGAAAAGAAACAAGTACATACTTTCATTGAGTTAGCATGAATGATCCTCTTGTCATTATTAACTATTTCTGTACTTTATTGAGTTAGAATGAATGAGCCTCTTTTGTCATTATTAACCATTTCTGTACTTCATTGAGTTAGAATGAATGAGCCTCTTGTCATTATTAACCATTTCTGTACTTCATTGAGCATGAATGAGCATGAATGAGCTTCTTGTCATTACTAATCATTTTTGTAAGAAATTTGAAAAATATAAATGCTGAAAAATCTAACCACAAAAATATAGTATGAATGCCAATTACAAAAAATTCCAAATCACAAAAAGGATGCTCATCCAGGATTGGTTGAGTGTAAATTTTTCGCGCTCAGCAGCCTCATGTTAACTCACTTTTAAGTAAAAACAGTCATAATCAGAGCTACTCCTCTAGTTTGAACAAAAGTCCTTTAATTAGCTAGATATTCATTGTGCTCTGCTTACCGCCTCGATTGAATGTAGCTTTAATCCCTTGCGGAATTTTGAAATTGCATATTTTGAAATAATTTTTAGATTCTCGTAAACCAGCAAATTTTACTCATTTTAATATGAGTCTCTTACAATATGTACAGTGAAGTACAACGTTTAAAGTAATATAACAATTATTCCTATGTAATCACTGGATTTTATTAATAGCATAAAGTATGAACACAAATGTAATATAAAAACTAATTAACTTTCTTTCTGTTAAGAAACATGATAACTTTTGAAAGATTTACAATAGATCCTACATTCTTATATAAAATGAAAGCTAAGAAATACTTGTATTCTGTGTACCTCAAATTCTAAATTTATCTCTTATTTAAATTTTTTCTTTAAATTAAAAAAAATTTAAATAATTTAAAACCATTTTTTTTTTGTATTTATCAAGTTACAAACTAAAATTTACTGATCCCATCTGCAAAAATTGAGGTATACGGAATACAGATCTACAAGTACAATATACAAACAAAATATCACAGCTCTGTAATCAAAGCTTTATTTTTAATCTTATATGAAGATTAAATTCTAAATTTTTCGCATTTGAATTCTTCTTTTTATACTTAAAATGTACTCATTTTATACGTTGGGATTTCTTTTTCCATAAAATGTTCCTGCTTGATTTTTCTCCCTCATTTTCAGAATTTAACAAGCCTTTTTTGTGGAAGATTTAGATTTAATTTTTGCTCATCTTATTCACTCATTGCTCAGCCTGAAAAGCAGAAATGTGACAGAAAAATACTTCATTTTATAACCCATACTTTTTATGATATTTAGGCGATTAGTTATCCCATCATTGAATCTCACTGTTGTTTCACTTTACGTCAACATTCTGGAAGATAGTAATATTTTTGGTCAATTCTGCTAAATTTTAAA
Organism: Trichonephila clavipes; assembly: GCA_019973935.1. NCBI lineage: Eukaryota > Metazoa > Arthropoda > Arachnida > Araneae > Nephilidae > Trichonephila > Trichonephila clavipes. Next base: position 334,683 of record BMAU01018774.1, read on the forward strand.
ATTGAGAGATTCTCTTTAGTTGTGACTCTTTCTACACAAATACTTTTTAAATGGTTTGGGTGAAGATAATTCTGTAACTAAAGGTTAAAATGCATTCAAAGCAATACTAGACATAACAATGCTGCATTCAATGGATAAAGTACTTACCTTTTTTTTGCGATTTTGCACTGCAATACATACATCAAGAAATAGCATCAGATAGGAAGATGTAAAACATAGTTTCAACATTTACTGAACGATAATAACGTTATATATATCTGTATCATGTAAACAAATTAATAGCGTTATTAATTCGAACACAAATAGTATATTTCAAATTCGAACAGAGCTTGGAGAGTAGAGTGTCAAATCAGGTGTCATCCACAGTGGTGTAAAGGAGAATATTAGGGTCCTCTGCAAAATCAGGTTTTGCCTTTAATATTTTATAAATTGGTTAAATGCGCAGCGACGTCTTAAAGCATGGGCCAACTGGGCCCGGCCCAGAGCCTCTGCCGCGACGGGGGCCTCGTCTCGTTCTCGACTCAACCTTAAAAAAATTATAATTCGAATAATTTCAAATGTCAAATTTTATTTCCAGTTGTATTCTGCGAAAAACTGGGAATTTCGGACGATATGTCAACTGGCTACATGGGATGATCTCGTTATCCACTTACAACCCTAGGCCTACCACCATACACCATCATAACTCATTCAGTAAAAAGGCGACAGTCGATTGGGCTGGTATGTGCGATTGTAAATCATGAACCTTTATTTGCTTCGGGTTATTGTTTTTACGCGTACTTGACAACGTATGTTACGTACTTTTCGCTTTTAAGGGCCATAGGCTGGACATTCACTTATGTAGGTGCCCAGAGCCTCAAAAAAATTTAAGATGTCCCAGTAAATATGTACTGAACGGCAATCAGGCTTTGGGTTCCTTAAAATCCTTGCACCACTGTTCATCCACATCACTTGACCCTGATTTAAAACTTCGAGGTTCAACGCCAATAAAACTCAAGTTGCTTCAAAGTGTGATACCAATAAAAACAAGTAATATAAAAAAAATTAAGTCAATTCCTTCTTAGATTAATGAAAAATTTAATTTTAACTACTTTTTATTAAATAGTTACAATTAATATAATTATGTATATACATATGACCAAATCCCAACATTAAGAGGTAATTAATTTTTATTAATTATCACTAAAGTATCGTATTGTCATCCAAAACAATCGTGTATATAAAATTTCAGTTCAACTGAGTGCTTTAAAATGTGAGAAAAAAACCCTTTTTCTAGTTTGGACACAAGTCACCAACGGGGCTGTATTTGAGTTTTAATCAATTAATTTTTATTAATTTTAGTTAAATTATTGTGTTGTCATCGAAAATAATCATGTATATAAAATTTCAGTTCAATGAGCTCAATTCCTGAAGTCACATGATAAAAACAAACACGTGTTTTCCATTGAATTCAAAACAAACATTAAGCTAATTGTACTTTTTGTTCTGTTTGTAAAACTCCGATAAAATTTCAAATTTCTTATTTAGGTAAAGATGTTGTTGTTGTTGTGGCTAATCCTCAGTTTGTCTGACGGAGTCAAACAATACCCAAAAGACCTTTTGACCCTTAAGAAATCCAATACCAGGAGGGGAGAGGAAAAAGTGTCCTCCCTCGAAAGTCCCAGCAGTCCAAGATATGATCTGGAAAGGCTTGCTGAGTCTTGCACTTGGTGCAAAGAGCAAAAGTCTTCCTGCCTCCACAAACAGAAAGACTCTTTATGTGGCCACTTTTCAATCTAGAGATTGCAGTCTGAGAGGCTCTGCCACATTTAAGTAGGAATGAGGATCCTGGATGTTTGCGGTTGGTTGTGCGGGGTCCCCCACTCCTTTAAAATTTCAGATTTAACCCTAGATTGATGTTCAGAGTAGGCGAGGGTTGAAGAGATAGGTGGAGAAGCATTACAACCCTATTTAGCCAGGAGATCCACTTGTTCGTTTCCAAAGATGTTAACATGGGATGGAATCCACTGGAAATGAACATCATGGGACTCTGATATTTGTGTAAGTTTTTGAAGTATGGAGACGCCAATTTTGTCTCCGACTGAGATCTAGTTATAAAGATGTTGGAGGGAACTGCGACTATCAGAGAGGATCCAGAGGTCTCCGAAGTCTTGTTGCCTCGAAGTTGTTGAAGAACTGCCTCAAGGCCGTGCTCTATTCTAATAAGTTCACTTTTAAAGATGGAGGAAAAATCGGGGTTACGGTGGCAAAAAGAAGACTTCTCTCCGCGTTTCTCAAATGTAAATGCCGCTACCTGCTCGATCACTCAGTCTGCTGCCGTCTGTATAGATCTTAATGGCATCACCAGAGATTCCATCAATGATCTCCAATGCTAACACCCTAAGCTGATCAGGAATGAAATCCGCCTTAACGACAGGAGTAGAAAGGTCAAAGTGGAAATGCACTTTTGGGATTCCTTTCGCCCGTCTGGGTAAAGATGTTTAAATGTTAGGGGGGAATTTTCTTCAAAAAGATTTTTTTAATTTAAAAAAAAATCATATTTTATGTTTATACACTGCTGGCCATCGTAAATGCAACACCCTGAAGAAAGCATGTAAATAACATGAAATTTAGAACTTGCATTAGTGAAGGTGAGATATGCAAATGATTAGAATTTCAGCGCAGATACACATCATGCGCGCCTGTGGCCCCACCTCAAAGCGCTATTTAAGGCTTGGAGAATTCCACGATTTCAAGTTCGGCAATTGTGTTTTTCTTGTGGTTTTTTCAAAAAACGATCAGTTATGTCTCGTAGAAAACATCGATCAGCTTTTGATCAAGTATTTGAGTTCGACAGAAGAAGGATAGTGGCCTACCGAGATTGTGAATTATCTTTCAGGGAAATCAGTAGTCGTGTTGGACGAAACCAAACAACTGTAATGCCGATATGTGACCGTTGGATGCAGAAGGGTACGACGGACCGACGTGATCGATCTCATTCACCTCAGTGCACCACTTCACGTGAGGACAGGCAAATTGTGCGCATGTCAGACACGGATCGCTCAGTCACATCACGAACCATAGCACAGCACATTGAGTCTGCAACGTATCGTTCAGTGTCTGCGTGTACCATTCGACGCCGTTTGCAGCAGAGTGGTCTGTCCGCAAGACGGCCATTGCTTGGTCTACCCTTGACACAGAACCACAGACGTCTCCGTCACTAATGGTGCGATGAAAGAAGGATGTGGGCGGAAGAATGGAATGCAGATGTCTTTACTGACGAGTCACGCATCTTTCTGCAACACCACAATGGTCGGATTCGAGTCTGGAGACACCGTGGAGAGAGGATGCTGAACAGCTGCGTTATGCACCACCACACTGGTCCGGCACCGGGTATTATGGTATGGGGCGGTATTGGATATCACTCTCGCCCTTTTCTAGTACGCATTGCAGGTACTTTAAACGTCCAGCGTTTCATCTCCGAGGTGTTGGAGCCAGTTGTCCTTCCTTACCTTCAAGGCTTGGCCACCGCCGTATTTCAACAGGATAATGTGTGACCACACGTAGCACGCATTGTCCAAATGTTCTTTGTCAATCACCAGATTGACTTGCTCTCCTGGCGGGCTCGCTCTCCGGTTCTTTCGCCGATAGAAAACATGTGGTCCATGGTTGCTCAACGATTGACCCAGATTACACCCCCAGCTACCACACCAGATCAACTTTGGCAACATGTGGAAGCTGCTTGGTCTGCTGTACCCCAAGAACACATCCAAAGTCTCTTTGAATCAATGCCGAGGCGTGTGGCAGCGGGGATCTCCAACAATGGCGGCTACTCTGGCTACTGATTCTGGCAGGAACCACACTCCACAGAAGTCTATAAATTTAATCATTTGATACTTGTCAACATGTTATCTACAAAATAAGTTTTATTGTGCTGTCTCTTGTCTTTCTTGGTGTTGCATTTACAGTGGCCAGCAGTGTACTTTTAAATAAAATGTATTTTGTATACATTTGTACTTTTAAAGAGAAAGTTTCTGCAAAGAGCAAAATTTGGCAGCACCGGAGCGTGTGAACTGATTAGCTAGAAATACCAGATCGTGTAACTATGACGTCGTATGAGTTTTTGAATTGATTGGCTAGAATCACGTGGCTTTCACTATCATGTGACTATGACGTCGGATGAATTGAGTCCACTGACCACTTTAAAATGTATTTTATTAACGATTGAAAATTCCACCAAGACAAATAAATAAATAAATATAATAGAGAGTGTGAGTTAATAGTAGGAATTGAATAATAACCAATCAACGAAATATATCAGAAATTAACAAGAAATCTATTTGTTCAAATTTTTTTAAAGAGCAAGTCTTTTTCGACATTTACATTTTTAATTGCTGAGAGATTAATTATTGTCGGATTTTGATGTGGTTTGCTTTTAAACCTTTCTAACATTCGAAATTTAAAAAATTTTATAAATATTTTCGAACAAAGGTACTATTACTTCTTAAACACTTTTTTGAAATTTTTTTTTTAAAAATCAAAAATTAGAAAACATTTTTTTTCTCGCTCTTTTGAATGTATTTTATACCACGCAATTAAAAGCAATACCCTCGATATGAATAGAAAAGTAAGAAACTGCATTGAATAAACATTAAACTCGAGACTTCGTGGTATCGTGGCGACGCGAGATGGGAGCCTTAAAACTATGAGTATTTTATATCCGGCAATAGACTTATTCAAGCGTCCAGATTTGGTGACGAGGCAGCCATCTCTACATTGTGCCGCCATGAAATGGCTCTCACATTTCAAAACACGTATGCAAATGTGCTGCTAAAATGCAGTCCCTTCCCCCTCCTCATTGAGAGAAAAAATAGCGAAAATCTGGCAATAGTTAGAAAAAAAAAGTAGATGTCGCTTTCAATTGGTTTCTCTTTCACGGCGCGTAAGTGAAGGTTGAAAATGTTGTATCGACAGCAGGCTGTCATATTATTCTAGAATTTTTTCGAACTGAGACTTTTAACTTCTTATACATCTTAAAGTAAGTCTAATTCTGGCACTTTCTTAGTGTATGGTTATTTGTTTGCTTTGTTTCATCGTTCTCACTACTTATTTCTTTTGCATTGCATTTGGTATTAAATAAGATGTTTCTTTTTTACAATTGTTTTAAGATACCGTATGTAATTATGATATCTGATGTGAACGGATTTGTCGGGAAAATAATGTACTCGTGTAATTTCTTTTCGTGTACTCTTCCATTTTCCGACAGCAAGTTACTAAAGAAAGTCTTAGTTAAACCAAATTGGAAAATGGATTAGAAGATACTGTATTTAATACCGACTCAAGCTCTTTTTGGTACTATAATTTTCAGCTGTAAACATTAGTGCAGGGGTCTGCAACCTATGGCGCAATTCTCAGTGGCACGCTGCGCTACTCTACAAATTCATCAATTTTTTAATGGATGGAAGTTGATAAATTTGTAATGGTCTTTATATTTGACAAACATCTTCAGAATTATGTACAGTTATGGAATTACGAAAAATCTGAAAGATAACTCTAAAGATAAAAATAAAGCAATTTTGTGAATTATTGAATATCATTCCTTGAGAAATTTAATTGTTTGAAGAGAGAAAATTCCATGCACTATGCTTTCCATTTTTGTTTCTAAATATTTAAGTAAAGTCTTAAGTAAAGTCTTTCCTATGAAAAATATTTCAAGTACGCTAAAAGATTGTTTAACTATTGAAAGCTAAGAATCGTGTCAAACTGAAAGTCACAAATTATACCTCTGATTTTAGAACATGAAAGTAGAGCGGTGCAAGCACTATTAGTCCACATTAGAATTTTTCTTTATCTTTTTAACTTCAATGAAAAGGAATACTTGTATTATGTTCCATTTAGGTTAAAATGTAGTATAGGGGGCTACTTGGCATAGTAATTTTTTGGGGGTGATTAAAAGCATAAAATTAAAAAATTGTATTCTTTTTTTAAGCAAAAAGAAATCGTAAATTCGAATAATTCAGAAGTAGGCTTACCTGCATTCAGGAGAGTTCTTCCAAAGGAAGATAGAATATTGCCTCTATAACATTTGCCTTTATTGTACTTCCTTTTACCGAACATGCTCTTGTGTATTTCTGCAATATCGCATCAGGACCTCCAAGCATCGAACTTTCGTACACACACATTTCCATGCATAGTTCTGTACAAAAACTCATCAAATCTGTGACTGTTTTCTTTGTAACATGAAGTTCAAAAGAAATAAAGTCATGGTTGGTCTTTCACACCCACATATTAACTTCAGAATTTCAAGCATACTCAGCTTTTTTTCTTCAAACCAGCTATTCTTCCTTACAGATTTCTTCATGCAATGTCCATTTGCTCCTCTTATGGCATTCCAAAATATCAGTCACTCGAATTCTTCTTGATCAGATGCATAGCCTTCTTGGAAACCAAACATTCAGCACTGGCAGCAATCAATCATTTATCCATACACCACAATATCATATTCAATTTTCCCTTTTGTTCCAAATCATTAAAAAAAACACAAATCGTACCTTTCAGACATACTCTTCAGGATAAGTCGAAAAATAATACAAAAAAGCAGGAAAATTGAATAATGAAATTAGGTCTAAAAAATCTGATATTCTGTATGGACAAAAATAAATCTCAAAATGAAAAATAATAAATAATATGATGGAATAGTAAATTTGAAAATAATCTGCTCATGTTGAAATTATCGGCAATTTCATTAATTAACCAATAGTAATTTTTTAAAGGACACGTGACCTTATCTGCATAAGACCAAAAATCAAGGGTTACCAAATTAAACACTGCCAGAATGAATTCGTTATCTTACCATGACATTTAGATAAAAATCGCCAACTCCAAAGTGGACCCCCTCCCTATACTACACTTGAGCCTCCATTTCTTACATTAATAAATGTTTTAAAAAATACATAATATATGTACAATTATAATTTTTATTTTTATTGAAGTAATAGTTATATTTTATGCTGTTTATTTTTATGTTAAGAAATATCTTTAAATAAGGCAAAATTAATATATAATAAAACTATAAATATCTATTATTGACCTCTACTCTCAAATTATACATGCATTACCACCGGAATTGAATTGTTTAAAAAATATGAATATTATATGTAATTACAATAAAATATTATAAGGTTATTATATGCTGCTTATAATACTATTATTACTACATGTTACTTTTTATTACATATTATTGATATTCATTATTCATTGATTTATCTAGGTTATTCTCAATCTCTTCCTATATCCTTTATTTGAAATACATTTCAATGTATTTCAAAACAATTCTTTAAAAATTATTGTATATCATTCAATTATACCGTTAGGCCGCCATATTGGATTCCATTCCAACTACAGCAAACACTGCTAGGTGCAATCTTATCACACCAAGCAGTGCTGCTTGGTGCAATTACCCCCTCCCTCCCACATCAAATTAGTTCCAAAATGTCTTGTGTGGCACGCTGAATCATATTGGTAGATTGGTTTGGCAAGTGACAGCTAAATGGTCGCTGATCTCTGTATTAGTGTCTTGTCCTGTTTGTTTCCTGTATTAGAAGCTCTTATATGGAGATTCAAAATTGATTCTTTCAAACTTAAGTCTCAAGTGTAAAAAAATTAACTGTAAAGGAATCAGTTCTACCTGAAAGCTGAATGATTAATATACTGTATTACTCCCTATTTTTAGAATGAGAATAATTGGCAGATTTTCTGCTAGAACAAAACTATTTAATGTGTTGAGCATGCCATTTCTATCAAGGTCTACTCATAGGCAATACTCTTATGTATACTCATAGGTATGTTCATCAGAAGCTGCGAATGTTTTTAAGTGTAGTCTTCTAAAAACCAAGCAAAATGAAGCTTTCTTTGAGCTTTTGACATTTTAGAGTGCTGTATACATGACCATAATCGAATTCATATGCACCCAACTCTTTTTTTTTTACATGGTAGGGATATGTTCCTTAGAAAACCATGTAAAGAAAATCATGTAAAAAAATATATGCAACATATAGCAAATTTGGGGGATACGTTCCACATATTTAAAAAAATTGTGCAAAATGACAACTCTAAATATTTTCCCTAAAAAAAAAAGTCGTACAAAAACAGTAATAATGAAATTCATGTTGTATATTTATGAAACAAAAATAATTCATTTTTATTACAAAAAAAATTTTAATTAGTGTACAGTGACAATTCAGCTTATAAGTTTATACAACATTTTAAAATTCAAATTGAAATTACGAATTATTCATGGCTACCTGATGACAAGCGTGCATGTTTATCCTGAACTAGAACAAAAATGCTATCATCGGTAGATGTGTCAAATATATCTACCACAACGGTCGGTTTTTATTCGAATGAAGAATTTTGTACTTATTAGCCCTTTATCTACCGACGATACTTATAAGTACCTCTCACTTTAAAACTATATAAAATAAACATTTTTATGAATATTCTGACGATACTTAGTAGGAATATTCTTTGAAATCCCCTCTTCCAAGATATATGGCAGCACGGGTTCTATTACAAGTATTTTAGTGGGAAAGACTAATAGTTTTATAGCAGAAATAGTGTTTTCAGCTGACGGTGTTTTCAGCGGATTGTGAAGATTATCAGTTTTGTTCTGAAAAAATACTTAAATGTCAAAATTTAGGTCTTATTTTTTTGTATGTTAATGAAGACCTTAGAAAACTTAAACAACTATTTATTTTAAGTGAACAGTGTATATAATTAAATTTACAGTTAAATATCTTTAATTAATGTAGCTCTAACAGATTAAATTTCCCAAAGTGGAGCATTTTGTTTATGTATATCCCTTAATTTTCAATGTAGTGATCCAAAAAAAATATTGCATTTAAAAACTGCAGTAAATCATAATGTGGTAGATAAAGGGTTAATGACCACAGTTCTTTTTTTGTTACAAAATTTGTTATTAGCGGCTGTTTTTTGCTTTAAGTTGCTTATATAATTCTTGATATCTTGCTACACAATACTTTTGATTAGATTGAAATTAGAGAATTAGAAATTAGATTGAAATCTCTGTCACGATCATAAGTGAGAAAGTGTTTTTCATACTTGAAGCATATTTCGAGCCCTTGCTAATTAAATCGCATGTTAGAAGATGAACTTCAACTTCATCATCATAAACTGTCATAAATTTGATCAAATTGTCCCCATTCAAAGTGCATGAATAGCCAGTTTTTTTTAAGACTCGTGCTGAAACAAAAAAAAATGTTAAATTCATGTATCATATTATTTCAAAATCGTGTAAAAAAGTTGGATGGACAGGAATTTTTTAGTTATAGCTTTGAAATTCGTATAGTTTAAAGATGCAACTAAATGTTTGTTTGAAACTCATTTGTTATCAGTATGCTGTGCACCAAACTCCTTTTGATATGATTTCAGAATTGCACCAAATAGGAATTGTTTGCTGAGTTGTTTTGAATTTAAGATAGTAGCCTAGGAGTTAGAAACCTCAAAGATCCTTTTAAGGAAAAGCTTTTTCCTGACAAAAGTTTTGAGATTGTAAAATCCCATAGGATTTAAGAAAAATTCAGTAATTTTTTTTTTTTTTTTTTTTTTTGAGAATAGCATGGGAAAAATATGAATACCAGGATTTAAAAGAATAAAATTTAAGAAATTTAAAAATGCCGGGAGAAATAAAATATAAAAAGGAATGTGGGGAAAATGAAAGTAATAACTTTTACTCAAGTTCTGAGTCATCTCTGAACTTCATAGAACAATGAAAGTTCATTCATATCAAATTTGCTATTTGAAAAATAAATTATGCTTAATGTATTTACTGTTATGGCAGTGGGAATTTGCACCGTCAAACTTTCTATCCTGTCTGTGAAAAATTTTCATATTGCTTCCTCTTTTATCACATTCTACGAGAGCTGAAATCGGTGAAATATTAACCAAGAATAAGAAAAAGAAATTGGAATTTTTTGCGAAGAAAATGTACCAAAGGTGGGAATTCGGCAATCTTTTGGTCTGTAATGATTAAACAGTCATATTCTTTTTATAAATATCCTGGTCCAATAATGTTCAAAATATCCATATTCTAAAATACAGCAGTAAACTAAAGCAGCAGCCTGGATAACGATTTCTGTAAAAAAAAATGGTTAAATTTGTAAACTAACTTATTTAAATTTGTCTGAAATTATTGTTTACCACCAAAACATCCCAATAAAATCTACACTATTAATATTCGTAGGTAAACGTATGTATGTCGCTTTGTATGTACATCTATTTTCTGGCGAACCACATCACACCCCAAAACTCGCCGAAAGTACCAAAAGATCTGGAAGGATCGGAGGAATCCGTTTTGACCATTTATATTCTGATATTGCAATTCGTTAAAAAGATATAAATTAAAAACCTTTGTTTTACTCCTGTGTTTCTTCCGCCAACCAGAATGAAAAACCGGGAGGAGAGAATTTTTTTTTTACCCCTGACGTTTTTAAAGCATGATCTAATTTTTCAATTCCTACTATTAAATAATACGCTCTGTATGTATAGATATTTATTTATTTATTTATCTTGGTGGAATTTTTAATTGTTAATGAAATACATTTTAAAGCGCTCAATTGAATTTTGGATGACAATACTATAATTTAATTATAAGTAATATAAATTAATTGATTTAAACTAATTATTTAAAGAATTACAAATACAGCCGTGTTGGCAACTTGGCAACAATTTTGACGACTTGTGTCTAAACTTGAAAAGGTTTTTTTGATGTTTCGAAGCATTCAGTTAAACTGAAATTTTATATACACGATTGTGTTGGATGACAATACAATACTTTAATGATAATTAATAAAAATTAATTACCACTTAATGTTGTGATTCTGTCGTATTTATATACATATTTATATTGCAACTATTTAATGAAAAGTAATTAAAATAAAATTTTTCTTTAATCTAAGTAGGAATTGACTTTAAAAATTTTTTTTTATATTACTTGTTTCTGTGAGACTCGGACAAAAAATAATTACAGAATCGGAAAGATCATTTATTTTGCCCTGATATGGTATAATTTATTTTACAAAATATTTTCTATTTTTTAAGATTTTTTTCTAAAATGAGTTGAAATCAATAAGTTTTTACGAAAATTTCTAAATCGTGTATCGTTTTAATTTTATTTCGCATTCATGAAATGATATTCTACTATAAAAAGTTCATGCTTTTCTCTTTTAGAATCAGTCATTTAAAAAATAAAATGCAAACTTTTTTTTACGATTTTTTTTTTTTTTAAAATACTCAATTTTATTTAAATGCTTAATACTTCTGTGGTTTATAAAAATCTCACAAAACTTTTTTTCCCATGTGTAGAACAATATTATCCGTAATCTGTACAATGATTAAAAAAATTGCTTAAAAATTACAGTTTTTATAAAAAAATTTTGTTTTTTTCATTTTTTACCCTCTTTGCAGGAGTTAATCACACACGCACAATGTAGTATTTTTTTCATTTTTTGTTTAAAAATTACCATAGTTTGCCATCAATTTGTGAAGTTTGAAAACATTAACTTAAAAATGAAACCCTGAAAAAAAATTAAAACTAACACAACTTTACAATAGCCAATGGTTTGGTGGTGAAAACCTGTTTGGCACCAAATGATTATCTTTTCCCCCTGTGCACTTCATGCTTGATGAAAGGTTACACAAAAAGATGCCTATAAATAATGAAAATCGCCAGATTTGGCGAAATTAAATCTCTTCCTTTTATTTTAAACATCTTTTCACTCCTGTTTCTGCGAAGTTCATCACCCGTTCAGCAAGAACGTTCTATTTCTTCCGATTGTACCCAGGTTAAAAACATCATCACTTAGTTTTTATGATTTTTTTAAAAATTACTCAAAATTTTATTTGCGCATTTAATAACTTCACTGGCAATTTTGTAATTGGGAAGACAGTTTATTTCGCCACGATAAGGTATGTTTTTTTACAAAGCAACGATACTTTACATATTTTATTTTTTTCTTAAATTAATCAATATCAATGTGTTTAAATGAAAATGATTTTTAAAAACTCGTACTTTGATCTTTTAGAGTTAGTGATTTAAAACATAAAATGCCAAAAACTTTTTTTTGTGAATTTTTTAAAAATTACTCAAATTTTAAATATTTAATAACTAATCAAATTCGAATTTTTAATAACTTCATTTATAAAAATTGCATGAAATCTTTTCCCCATGTATCGAACATTTCAAAATATACTCACAATTTTAATTCAACATTTAATATAATTGTAAAATTTTGTAATTATAAAAATTTCTACTTTTTTTCAACATTCAACTAGGAAGAGGTACTTTTCATTTCCAGGGGCTAAAAAGGTTCAAGTGGCTGCAGTAGCCGAGTGGTATAGGTATCGGACTGTGGCTTGCTTTGTCACAGGTTCGAGCCCAGTACCTCTAAAGACCCAAGAGTGAAAGGCAGCGATGCATGTTGTCTGTTCGAGAGCTGAAACGCCCCTCCCGTTGGTGTGGTGTGGCAGTTAGGGAGAGGGGGGTGCCAGCTCAGGTGTCGTTCACGTCACTTGACCATGGTTCAAAATTACGTGGTCCGTCGCCAAAAGCCCTCGTGTAGCTGAACAGTGCAACGTTAATATTCAATCAATCAATCAATAAAAAGGTTCAAAGTGAGTGAATGAATATTGTAGTCCCACTATTCACCTACTCGAGAGCTTTTGGCAACGCACCTCAACATTTTGAAGCATTGGCAAGTGACGAGGATGAGACTTGAGCCGGCACCCATCTCTCCTAACTATCACACCACACCAATGCTAGGATGCTGGAACATTACAAAAAATGTTCACAATTTTAATTCAACATTTAATATAGTTGTGGAATTTTGTAATTATAAAAATTTCTACTTTTGTCTTTTTTTTTAACATACAAATATTTTTAAAAAGGTACATTTTTGTTTCCGGGGACTAAAAAATTGCAAAGTGAGTGAATATTAAAGTCGCACTGTTCACCTACTCGAGAGCTTTTGGCAACAAACTTCGAAGTTTTGAACCATGTTCAAGTGACGAGGATAAGACTTAAGCTGGCACCTATCTCTGCTAAATACCTCTTCTCCTCCACACCAATGCTAGGAGTTTAAGCTCTCAACAGATTCAATGTGCATTGCTCCTCTTAACAGCGGGTCTTCAGTGATAGCCAAAATTTTAACATGGCAGTAATAATTACTTGTGGGGAAATTACCACAAGAATTTGGTAATGACGTTAATATAGAAATCGCATGCACCCAGGAAAGGCTGATAGCAAGAGGGGAAGGGGAATTTCCATGACAGTGTTATGCAATTAAAAATGTTCATGCAACGCTAGGGGGAAATAAACCTGTCTGACAAAGAAAAGAATCAAAAATTTCGAAACAAGGAATTTTAAGTTATACATTTGGTAAAAGCCTGAGCAACACCGGGCTAAGCAGAGGGGAGTCATTTTGAAAAAGAACATTAGAAGTGCTGATTTTGTAAAGGAAAGGAAAAATTTATAAAAGTAGAGAAAACCTGTGCAATGCCAGGCCATGCAGCTAGTGTAACCATAATATATGTAATCCATCATAGCAACCTCTTTACTAAACAATAAAAAAAGTCATGGGGACAATATTGTAATGTTATCACCCAACTGTGTATACATAAACAGTTTGGCACTTAGTGTGGCAGCGGTAGCCGAGTGGTATAGGTGGCATCGGATCGTGGCTGGCTTTGTCGCTGAGTTCGAGCCCAGTACCACTAAAGACCCTGATGGCCGTAGGGCGGCGATGCACGCGCTAAATCTGTCGAGAGCTGAAACGTCCTCCCGGTGGTGGGTGGTAGTTGGGAGAGGTTTCGGCACCTCGTGGGCCCCACGCCGTCACTCTGACCATGGTTCAAAATTACATGGGTCCATCGCCAAAAGCCCTGCGTGCAGCTGAACAGTGCGACGTTAATCTTCACTCACTCACTCACTTGGCACTTAGTGTACTGATATCTAATAAGTGATTTTTTTCTTGTATTTAATTTATATTTTTGATATATATTTGGTTTTTTGTATGAATTATTTAAAAATGCATTTTTATCTTAATTTTAAAGTACTTTTTTTAAATGATTACTAGTTCTCTAGAGTTTAAACTGATTTAGTATTTCTTTCCCAAACATTTAGGCAATTTGATTCACACACACACACACATTTTATAAGAGACATTTTGAGCTGGAATGCCTTAAAATTTCTTGAAGCCCTGATGCCCCTATGAAAAAGTAAGTCCTGCCTGCCATTCTTTTAAACAGAGTATATAGCATAAGTTCTCAAATACGTATACAAAAATGGTAATTCGTAACAAATAAATGTGCATGACTCAAAATCTCGCAAACCTAGACAGAAACTGGATCAACGGATTACCACCCAAGTACTAAATAAGTTATGATGGTAGGCCTAGACCGGTTGTTGTGTGAATGACAACAGTTACATAATGCATTCTTACCACTGTTGTCAATTGGTATATAGTGAAAAAACCCCAGTTTTTCAGAAAATATGTCCATGAATAACACTCAACCCTTAAAATGATTCGGATCAGGATCTTCAGATGAGACCCCAGTGGCATAACGGAGAATATTAGGGTCCTCCTGCAAAATCAAGTTTTGGGCCTCTCACTATGGGTTGGTGTACATTATGCTGCTGTGAGGCCCCCATCATTGCTGAGGTCTGGGCCCAGTTGGCTCATGCCTTAAGACATCCGTGAGTTCCACTACAGCTGTGATCAGTCTCCCAATTAAAAAGTGTGCTGGGATCAAAACCTTCAAATCATCCACATTGGATGAAAGTAAAGTATAAGGTAAAGAGTTCAAAATTGCTTCGATTTGGGTTTATAACATTGATAACTCTTCACTTAATTTTGAATTTCCAGCAACATATTTAAAAGATTTTATATTATAGCCTTCCTAAGAACTCTCCAATTTGGACTTCTAGGAATGATAAATGAGCCTCAATGTCTTCTACTGCAAAAAGCACAAATAAAGAATTCTTTTGATCTTTTGCCAATTTAGTCAAAGATTTAATTTCTCTGTTAGCTCCTATCATGTTAGTACAATTACCTAAAATTATTTTATGACATTTGCCCCTTCTTGAAGTAAATCTTGGAAGTTAAATTGTAAGTGTTTATTAAGAATAAAATACTTGCTGAAAGGAGTACATCGGAAATAACACTTTTAATAGACAAAATCCAAACTTAAATCCACATTTATTGCTAACACATTTCGCCTTTCTACTACAACTACTAAGTGTAAATAAATGACAGAATTCACAATTGAAAGTGAAAGTTGTAGTATATGTAAAAATATAATTGATTCATTGATTAAAGGGTGCATTCTCATAGTTCATGCACCATCTCCCCTTCTAGAAAAAATGCAAATCCGGAATAAATAAATTGAAATCAGAATAATTAATCATAAACAATGTCAGTTAAGTTTTTGGGAAAATGTCTACCACTAATGGTGTGTTAAGCAGTCTTTACAGGTACATCAGTGTTAATCGCTCAGTAATCCCACATCAGTTATTGTCGATAGTCATTTAGCTTCTGTCGAATTTTACTAATGGACTGTAGAGGGGGCACTCAAGCGTCACCAACTGTTATAATTTCTTACACTGTTAAATTTTATCAAAATCCACCACTTGTAAGTCTTTTGTTCCAGAGTTTTTGGTGGAAATCTCTATAAAAAGTATTTCGTTCAGAAAGAGTGACATGACTGGGAGAGCTCTATATGCTTAATTCAAGCATATCTAAAATTATCAGCTTTTTCTCAATTCTTCAGAAGGATTTGAATTAAGCAGCACATTGTCAAATTTTGACACTAATTCATATCCTATGCATGTTGCTTCTAGTATATTAATCATATTTAACGTTCTTCTTTCATGTTCCAATTGATAAATTCCAACATATGATTTCACAGAATTATCAGTATATTAGTAACAATTCATTCCTATGCATCTTTATAAATCTTTAACCTATATTTGAATAATGTGTTGATAATCCTTTTTGCAAAAAAATTTAACACTAAAAACTTATTTTCTTCAGTTTCACAGATTGAAATTTAGGATCTGGTTTCCTTTAAAAACAAAATACAGTAGTACATTGACTTACAATATCCCAAATTGTGCGAACCTGGAGTTACAGTTTTTCAAATCTCGTAAAATCCTCTTTTGTTTGAGGAAAAATAAATTGGTAATGGCATTTAAAAAGATGTCAATTTTTGCCAGGCAAAGAAATTTAGCAGTGGATAGTGATGACGTTCAAATCTGCTGGATTCCCACAATCAGGAGCTGACAGTTGATGAGCTCATAGAAACACAAAAACAAAACATTGAAGAACGTGAGTCTTTAGACCCAGTTCAGTCAGATAATCGAATAGCGGTTGGGATTTTGACAGAAGGCCTCAGTTTAAACTGAAAAGGGTTTACATAAATTTTAGAAAGAATTTACTCCAATGATCCTATTTTTTCCAAAAAACAAGAAATAAAAAATCATTAGCTAGCTACAAGGAAATTAAGTGGGAAGAAAAATCTTTGAGCTGGCAGACTACTTTGTTCGACTTTATGAAACCTTCTACATCAAAATAACTTTAGTTTTCGCTTTTGTGTATTTGTAGTTATCCAAGATCTTATTAAACGTTTTTTTCTAAATTATTTCCTTTTGTCTTCAGCCCCAAATAAAAAAGAATTTATTTGTGAAATCCTACCTTAACTTACACGAATTTGACTTACATGGTTATCATGCAGTCTCATCTATTGTCTAAGTTCGGGGTTAGTACTGTGCAATAATTAGCTATCAAAATTTTGAATGCTGGGAAAAATTACTCCAGAACTTTTTATAGCCAAATGTTTGTATATAGAGATATGATTTCACTTATGCGAGATGTTGCTTATTAAACGAAATTGACCTTTGTACCGATGAGGAATCATTGAGCATGGTTATAATTACTAGGTCCATCACTGTTTACTACAGCGCTTATCAAGTACCAAGAAGGCTGTTATTCCAAATTCCTTTTTATAATTTGTTAGAAGTGTTAATGAAATTTTCTGTTTTCTTCATTGAAACTACCATTGAATTCTTTTAAGACTAATTTCATCAAATGACATATTTTATTATCTGGAATTGATTGCTTATACTTGTTACACTTGGAAGAAAGGTTAATTTCTCCTGTGGATGTTGTAATTTTGAACTAATCATGTAACAAGTGCGACACTTGAGCTCTCATTGATTTCTCGGAACTTCAGACCATTTAACTTCAATAGAAGTAACAATACTTCTTGGTTTCTCTACATTTCAAGTTTTTTTTTTTTTTTGCCATGTGGCTTAAGGAAAAATGCCTTTTACGAAATTGCGACAAGGACAATTCAGCCAAAATGATCACTTTAATTCTTGAATGAAGTTATGTTTGTTCTGTTATTTAATATCAATATATTTATTTCATTTACATTGCCTTATTTACAGAATAGTCTAATTCTTGCTTATTTTCTTGTGTAAATTATCCTCTTCTTAAAAAAAATTCAATCAGATTATGGGGAATATTTTTACAAATTCAAAGTGTTGTAAAAAAAGTTTCTTATATCCATATGTTGGAAAACTTTTTGTAATTTCAGAAATTGTTTCTTATGGTATACTACTATATTGTTAAAAGTTACGAATTATGTAGATTGCTGCCAATTACTTTCTTTTTAGTCCTAATCTCAAAAATAATTCAAACTAAAATAATCCAACAGGTAAAATAAAGTCCTTATACCATGCTTTTTTCCCTCCAATTTTATATATACTTATTATTTTGTGTACCATAATGCACAGTTAGCACCCTCATAGAATTCTCCTTCATGAGGGTATTATTATATTTTATCATGATATTCCTTTAGTTTCCCATCATTGTATGTTAACATAATCATAATTGTTAAGTATTATTTGAATATATTTTTGGTAACTAATATTTATTATATATTTCAGAGCTTGATTGATTTAATAAAAGTACTATCTAAAAGCCAACTAATTTCTTCAGATGCATAAATTTTCTTAGACGATTCTTTTAAGCTCTGATATCCAGCTGATTTTTTTTTTATGATGTAGAATAAATTTTTGCAAACATGTTCCACATTATATTGATTTTTTTTTCTTTTACAGAAGGATGTCATAAACTCATTCTGAACAAGAATGCAAGACCCCTTTTCTTCAATATAGATTTCAGAAAGATTTAATCACATCTCTGAAAAACAATTTGCTCATTGGACATTAGCAAAATTGCTTTCTCTCAATATGATAACTTAAAGCATCACTTACATGTTCATGATAATGAAAAGTCTCTAGTTTGTGAAATATACAACAAGTTTTTTCAAACAAGTAATTTAAAAGCAGTTATGGATCCACACCAAGGAAAAACATTTTGCGAAATATGCTACAAGTCTTTCTCTCAAAGTAGTCATTTAAAAGCACATTTACAGATTCATAATAAGGAAAAGTCTTATGTTTGTGAAATATGCAACAAAGGTTTTCTCTAGCTAGTAATTTAAAAGTACATTTGCGTGTTCATAGTAAGGAAAAGCCTTACATTTGTGAAATATGCTACAAGTCTTTCTATCGAAGTAGTCATTTAAAAGCACATTTACGGATACATACTAAGGAAAAGTCTTATGTTTGTGAAATATGCAACAAAGGTTTTTCTCTAGCTGGTAATTTAAAAATACATTTGCGTATTCATAGTAAGGAAAAGCCTTACATTTGTGAAATATGCAAAAAGGGTTTACTCAATCTAGTACTTTAAAAGTACATTTACGGATTCATACCGAGGAAAACCTTATGTTTGTGAAATGTGCAACAAAGGTTTTTCTAGAAATTATCATTTAAAAAGGCATTTACAGATTCATACTGAGAAAAAATCTTATGTTTGTGAAATTTGCAACAAGATTTTTTCTGATTCTAGTATTTTAAAAGCACATTTATGGTTTCATACCAAAGCAAATCTTTATGTTTGTGAAATGTGCAATAAGAGTTTTTCTGGAAGTAGTGACTTAAAAAAACATTTAGGGATTCACATGAAGGAAAAGCCTTATGTTTGTGAGATGTGCAGCAAGGGTTTTTCTGGAAGTAGTGATTTAAAAAAACATTTACTGATTCATACAAAGGAGAATCCTTGTGTTTGTGAAATATGCAACAAAGTGTTTGCTCAATCTAGTACTTTAAAAGCACATTTACGGATTCATACAAAGGAGAATCCTTGTGTTTGTGAAATATGCAACAAAGTGTTTGCTCAATCTAGTACTTTAAAAGCACATTTACGGATTCATACCAAGGAAAAACCTTATGTTTGTGAAATGTGCAACAAAGGTTTTTCTAGAAATCATCATTTAAAAAGGCATTTAGAGATTCATACTGAGGAAAAGCCTTATGTTTGTGAAATTTGCAACAAGAATTTTTCTGATCCTAGTAATTTAAAAGCACACTTACGATTTCATGTCAAAGCAAATCTTTATGTTTGTGAAATTTGCAATAAGGGTTTTTCTGGAAGTAGTGACTTAAAAACGCATATAAGGATTCACACAAAGGAAAAGCCTTATGTTTGCGAGATGTGCAGCAAGGGTTTTACTGGAAGTAGTGATTTAAAAAAACATTTACGGATTCATACAAAGGAGAAGCCTTATGTTTGTGAAATATGTAACAAGGGTTTTTCTCGGGCTAGTAGTTTAAAAGTACATTTGCCTGTTCATAGTAACGAAAAGCCTTACATTTGTGAAATATGATACAGAGAGTTTTTTCAATCTAGGAATTTAAAAGCACATTTACGGGTTCATTCTAAGGAAAAACCTTATGTTTGTGAAATGTGCAACCAGGATTTTTCGGGAAGTAGTGATTTAAAAAAAACATTTACAGATTCATACAGAGTAAAAAATTCTAAATGTGAAAAATGATTAGGAAGTGTTTTTTTATGACTTACAAATTTTTAAATAAAAATTTAAAATACTGATATATTTGTAAATACACTGTAAATTTATATGTAATATTCTCGTATAGCATTCAATGGGAGAAAAATATAAGTTATAAACTTTGAATTGTTCATAAATAAAATCTGTAAATGTGAGGATATTGTGATTTCTCTTTCTGAATTTCGTTTTGAATAATAAGTAAAATATTGCACTTTCTATGTGTTCACACATTGTTTGTGTTAAAGGTACATTTATTTTTATTTCAGAAACTCGTAGTTATTTTCAGAAAAATATACTCACTTAAAAAAGACAATGCAAAAAAAAAAAAATCTGAAATTACAGTTTTTATTGATATGGAATGCTGGTAAGAAAGAAGATAAGTTTTTAAGAATGAAAGTAAAAGAATTAAACAAAAACAGAGTACTGAATTGCTACAAACAAACAAAACCGACCAAAGCAAGAGGTGGAAGCAGGTCACATATAGTTCTATCAATCAATCTTTTTTTACGAATTTCTCTAAATAAAATTTATAAGTTGAATATAAATATGCTCAATTTTAAATAGTTATTAAAAAATAAAAAGTATTTAGATAGTATAGAATAGTTTAAGAAAAATAGTGTTGGTGCCCAGCGTGAAGGTCAGTTGTCCCTTAATTTCCATTCTCGACATACGTACGACATTCGATAGCAAAATTCGTAGCAGAACCGGCAATACCGTAAAAGGAAAAGTGTTTTTCTTTTTTTTCTTATCAGCGGAACTGTCGGTCGTACTGTGGATCGATGCGTAACAAGACGTTTTAAAAAGATTTTTGCGATAATATCTAATATAGTTAATATTACCTAAACATAGGAATGTGTTTAAATTCAATATGCTTTTTGGGAAATTAAAAAATTTCAATTTCGAGCCCAGGCCCTACGGCACAGCAGTCAGCGTCGCTAACTATTATACCGGATGGGCGACAGGTAGACGAGTTTATAACGTCAACGTTAAGTATTAATCAGAATATGAAAAATTCTGTTGAGGGGCGGGACATTAATTTTTTGCACGTGGGCGGCTGATATCCTAGGATCGGTCCTGCTGGCGTGTCATGAATTCGAGCCTAGTACTACTGAAGACCCACCGTGTAGAGGAGATCGATGCACAGTGGCGTAACGTACATCATCGCAAAAGGGGAGGGGAAAGCCTGACTACCGTCAAGTACTCACCCTTTGTAAAATCTAATTTTAAGGCCCAAAACCTGACTTTGCAGGGGACCCAAATGTTCTCTGTTACGCCACTGCCGATACACGTTTCATCTGTCGAGGCTAAAACTTTCTCCCGCTGTTGTGGTGCGGAAATTAGGAAAGGAGGGTTCCAGCTCGGGTGTCATCCTCGTCACTTGACCATGGTTCAAAATTACAAGGTCCATCGCAAGTACCCCTCGTATAGTTTTATAGTGCTACGTTAGTAAATACTCACTTGGAAATATTGCGAAACTCATGCAGAAAGCTAATAGCACTCAGATAATGAGGTGCCGTAAAATCCGGCGTATAACGCGCACTTTTAACAAAAAATTAGATCGAGATTTAAGGTTGTGTGTGTGTGCGCGCGTTGTACGCCGGGTATAAAAGCGATAGCTTTAAAAATAACAAGAGATGAGCATAAAAACAAATTTACTTCTACACATGTGGAAATACTGTTTATTTAAAAGAAATGACGTACCTTATGAACTAAAAGAGTTGTTTTAGAGGTATGCTATTTTCTTTTAAAGTCTGGGATACTACCTCGAATAAATAACTTTAAAACATGAGCATTGTATACTAACATTTCAGATTTCTTCGTAAAAAAAAGGGGGGCGCGTTATACGGCGAATATACATAAAATTCTAAAAATGCAGCTTGAAAGTATAGGTGCGCGTTATACATCGGATATTTTACGGTAAATCTTTCATTTACCAATAGTTAGGAGAGGGGGGGTGCCAACTCAGGTGTCCACGTCACTTGACCATGGTTCAAAATTACGTGGTCCGCCGCCAAAAGCCCTCGTGTAGCTGAACAGTGCGACGTTAATATTCAATCAATCAATTCATTTACCAAAGTGATCAAGAATTGCAAAACAGAAAGCAGTCTTGGAGTGCTAGAAGGGATTTGAAACTGTGGTTCATCTCTGCCCCTTGTAATCAAATAAACCGATCTTTTAACTGAGCTTCGGAAATTCGGGATCAATACTTAAATCTCTAGCAAGTAGTGCCGAGCTCATTTCGGGCGCAGGACTACGGACCCCCTCGCACTTCGGAACGAAATTTATTACCAGAAAACCTGGTTAAGTCCAGCTTATCCATGCCCCAAGAGCTCAATGAATCTGACGGCACTACTAGAAAGTATTGTTGCTGAATTGACAAATATTTTAAAATTATCGTCAGATCTTTGGAAAACTAAATATTTTTTTTTGAGATTATCTGAGCCTCCAATGTATTCCACGATGTTTAGTTTAAGATTTCGAAGCATTTTACTCAATACGTTAATTCTTATAGTAAATCATGCCAAATTAAAATTGAACACAAAAATTTTAATGTTTCAAGTCTTAATTATTGATTTAGCATCCAATTTTATTCGTCTCTGGTGGTATCTTCAATTAAGGCATTTAATGCGGTAATATTTTTGAGGTTTTGTTTTAGAGCTTTAATAGCATTGAGATACGAATTTCCCACCTTATTTTAACGTTTTTAAACTTGGATTTTTGACGTGTTTTTTTTTTTAGAAAATCTCATTGATATGGGAATTCAGAAAAATAATTATATAGCTCTTGTACCGTATCAAGAAAATTCGCCACTGGAGCTGGCAACGTCATTAAATACGAGATTTAATGTATGAACCGCACACGGCAAGTAGGTATTATGCTCTAGAACAGGGGTGGCCAACCCAAATGACCTCTCGGGCCACTTCGAAAGAACTTTTCAATCCCCCGGACAACATATAAAAATATTTCTTTATATTAAATTTGGATGCATTACAAACATTTGTTGGAGAGAAAATTTAAAACAGACTGATGTGTTATTGTTTTCCATGTATTCAAACATTGATAATATAGTAATAATAATGCAATGATCAAATAATTTATTTAATTAGTGAAAATCTGTTTCTCAACTCTTTCACTTAGGTTTTGCAAGTCGATCTCAATGCATGTGTATTTGCGTATCGTAGTTGATGTTGCAGATTTTCGTGCGTTAAGTTTGAGCACGATTTATAAATCGTGCTCAAAATAGAAAATTATGCTCAATTTAGAAAAAAAAGACATTCGCAGTAACAGAAGCATCGTGATAAAATAATAAGTTATGGAAGGTCTATTTTTTACAAACAAAAAAAAACTCTTTAAACAAAAAAAATATTATACAAAATAGTCGATTTTTGTAAAGTTGTAAAGAACCTCGCGGGTTGCGAAATTATTCAAGGCGGACCGCAGGCTGGACACCCCGCTCTAGAACAGATTCCTAACCTTTTTAGAACTGGCGCCCCCTCTTCCAGTGAATATTTCGATACCTCCCCCTCAAGAGAAATAAGAGCGTACATAATACACAGTGGAACACAAGAATTAAGTTTAAAATAATCTATTACTAATAGAACATGTTTTTTAATTTAATTTTTTTTCTAAAGCCCCATTTTTTTAATTTTTTTTTTTACTTACGAGTCTGAAATAGATTGCCACAAATATATGTAAATGTGTAATATTATACATTTTAGTTTTAGATAGGATGTTGTTGGAATTGAAACGCTGTTGAATTTCTTTGTTTAAAAGAGTGGAATAAAAGTTTTAGCTTATATATACCTGTTATAAAGACGCTTTTGAAAGAAGGTTTTGATGATATGAAGTAATTCACAATAAACTATTGCTTTCAGAAAAAAAAAAATTGACAGTTCAGCCTTTAAAGAATCGCACGTTAATTCCTGGTTAACACATTTAGTTGTATTTCTTGGATGATATACGAAATGAAATGCAGTGAACGAAACATTTTTCCTATTGCTCACAAAGACGACACGTAAACTGTAAAAATTAAAATTTACTATATCATTCAGTTTAATGTAAGTCAAAATGTAATGTAAGCTTTAAATTTTTCATCCATTTCCCGAACTACGAAATATGTGAATTTTCGTACACGTGATAGAAATTATTTAAATTCATACAATCAACATAAGGTAACCAGTATTAAAGTTTACTTTTATTAGTATATAATCAGCATGTTTTTAAAGACAATTTGGTTAATCTGCCGAAGCCCCTCCGTGCCATCTCAACGCCCCTTGAAAGCCTCAAACGCCCACGTCGAGAACCTATGCTCTAGAATTTAAACCGCGAGAATGCTTTTCTGAAGCCCTATATTTTTTCACTTCATGTTCAATCTATTATCGTAGGCTTGATCCCGCATATCTTCCAGCTGCAGAACAAATAACGGTACTCTAATAGAAAGTTGCACGTACCTTCTCCAATAGTAATAGTTACTGGAAAAAATACCTACCTTACCATCAGTAATATTCATACATCTCATTACAAACATAGTTTGTTCTATGACTAATATCTGGCGTATTGTCAAGAATTTTAGTATAATATATGTAGAGACAAATTGTCTCATTTCGAATACATTAGGCTAAAATATTTCATTTTGAAAACGTTGCTTTAAAGTGCCTGACTGGTTGCGGGAACATTTTTTTGAGATAATGCTGAAAGTTCATTTTTAAATTCATTTTTTGTTTTATTATAACTGAAAACTTTAAAAATAACAAAGAAAAACAATTTCAATAATATTTTTGTAAGAAAATGAACAATTTTAGGTTAAAATTAGGCTTTTTTTGCACATCGCGGCAAACACTGTAAAATAAATTCTAATGCATAAGATAAAAAAAAAACTCTTTGTGAATTTTTTTCAGAAAGCGTTTACCTATGTTTTGCTCTATCATCTTTGAATAATTTCAATTTATCACAAAATTAGGTGTCAAAAAGTGCACACACAAAAGGAAAATTTTTCAAAAGTTTTGCATTTATCACAAAGAAAAACAATTATAAAAAAGGCAAATATGTTGTTTTTTCTTATTCTCTAGTGCATAGTATGCATACTATAATAATAAACAATGTGTGTGATGCTAAATTCCATGCAATTATCTCAATGACTTTTTGAGATATCATGTTTACCATGCGATAAAATATGGAAAAATCTGTTACGGAGAAAAACGCACTTAAAGATTTAAAATCTAAATCTTAAAAAAATATACAGCTAAAACAACCTAAGACCTCTTTATATCAAAAGAATAAACCTTTCATAAGCCCATATCAGTATTATATATTTGTTTCACAAATTCTTTTTTTCTAATTTTGTTACCAATTTCAGAGTCAAAAGAGCTTTTCTTAACGTCTAAATACAGTTTTTTTTAATACAAATTAGAGATATAAAAAAAGCACACTAGAAAAACAAATAAGTTTGAAATAATTGGCTTCACACAGTACATGTGTGTTGCCAAAAGCCTAAGTAACATAAAAATGAATGTCATTGCATAGCGACTAATAAACTTCCTTCACCTGTGCGTGTATTAAAGCTTCACTCGTTTCCGTCCGTTTCGTCGCGCGGTCACAATTTGGAGTTCGAAATATCTTCTGAATTTAAAATATCGCGGTGCTTGACGCCGCCCAGGGCCATGGCTCCCATGCTACGCCACTTCTCTGAATGCCAAATTTGACTGGTTGAAAATTGTAGTATTGCAATCATTCTTTCAATGATGGCGCCCCACAACTTTTCTCTCGTTTGTAAACATTTTGTTCCACATCAATAATACAATTTTTTTTCAGCCTCGTCTTTAATTCGTACCAATCCCGTGTAGGGCAGCGATGCACGTTAAATCTGTCGAGAGCTGAAACGTCCTCCCGTTGGTGTGGTGTGGTAGTTAGGAGAGGGGGTGCCAGCTCAGGTGTCGTCCACGTCACTTGACCATGGTTCAAAATTACGTGGTCCGTCGCCAAAAGCCCTCGTGTAGCTGAACAGTGCGACGTTAATATTAAATCAATCAATCAATCAATCAATTAATTCGTACCAAAACATACACACATGTCCATAAATTAAGGATAATTCAGAATCACAGAAATTGAACTCTAAAATAAAAATTTCACCTGTAGAAGTATCACACACATCTTGAAGAAGAATATGCAAATTACAGGAAACACCAGAAGGCGCGGATAGTACGTCACAATGACCAGAGTGTAAGAGAGGGTATATAAGGAATGGTGGCAAAAAGAAGTCAAATTGTTCACAAGCGCTTTAAAAGCCTTTCAGTGCAATAACCGCTGTTCTAGAAATTCAGTTGCAGGTGCATCTACCAGATGCTGAGTAACTTTGGTCAAAATAAGACTAGACGTCTTTCAAGATAATTCTTTTATTCTACTGTGGACGGCACATTAAAAATACATAAAAAATAAACGTTCGGCAACCGCCGAGCGTCCAACCAGTACTCTGAAAATATTCGTCAGCTCGCAGACTGACGTCACAAAAACTAACGCCGCCTAGCGGCACTTTTATTTCACTTCATGTTGCAACATCCTCCCCTTGAGACTCGCAAAGAGTCTCAAGCACATAACAAATTCTATTAAATAAATCCAGTCTCTTTGGTTTCTTCACATCTCCCGGATGAAGTATATTTTTAAATATTACCTCATCGGGTGACAGAGTTTCAGATACAGCGGGAATTGATTCCTCCATACCCCTTTGAAGATTTTCATTTGAGCGTATCTCTAAAGGGTAGATACGCTGTATTGGTCGCAACATTTTTCCGTGTTGAGTTTTAAGTCTAACCGTTCGAATTTTGCCATCTCGCCCTGGAATTAATTCAATAATTTTGGCTAATGCCCAGAACAATCGTTTTTTGTTATCATCTCCAACTAAAACTACTTCTCCAATCTGAGGATCACGCGATGCCTTTTCATTATGTTTCTGTATAAGTTGACTAAGGTATTCATTCCTAAAGCGTTGGCGTAGATCTTTTAACAGCTTACTCCGATATTTTATTCTTTTGTTAAGGCTGTTCGAATTTAATTCTTCAATATCCTCAATGTTTGAGTTTTTATTACTGATAAGAAACATGCTAGGTGTAAGAGGAATCAATTCTTCCGGATTTTCTGACACATATGTTAATGGTCTACAATTTATAATGGATTCACAATCACAAAGCACAGTATACAATTCATCATATTTTAACACTGATCTACCCAAAGTACGCTTTAACAATTCTTTTACAGTGCGGACCAGCCTTTCCCACCAGCCTCCCCACCAAGCTGCAGTAGGTGGGATAAATTTCCATAATATTTTTGGAGTTCTAGTTTCTTCCACTATTTTGCTCCAATTCAATTTTGATAGATCATTAAAAGCGCCTCGAAAGTTAGTTCCGTTATCGCAATAGATTGTTCGTGGCCGACCACGCCTAGCAATAAAGCATCTAAGGGCCAAAAGAAAAGCATCAGAAGTTAGGGAATTAACAAGTTCAAGATGAATAGCACGGTATACCGCGCAAGTAAACAAAGTTATCCACACTTTTCTTCCATCTTTCAAAAATAAAGGCCCCGCCAAATCTATTCCTACGATTTCAAAAGGTGCACAGTCTGTTACTCGGTCTGGTGGTAAAGGCGTTGGTTCGCTTGACAGGGATTTAACTTTAAAGCGTTTACAGAATATACAATTATACAGAACATTTTTTATAGCTTTCCTAGCTCTAATTATCCAATATCTTTCTCTCAACAAGCATTGCATCATTTGAATTCCCGCGTGACAATTTTTCTTATGTACATCTTTAATTAATAGCTTAGTAAACTCACATTTTTCTGGTAACAACATTGGGTACAAAAATGATCTTTCATCATCTCGATTAAGTATTTTAGTTTTCACCCGTAAAATACCTTCATCATCTATGCAAGTCTCAATATAATTTGAAGATTTCGCATCAGGAAGGTAATAGCTCTGAACTAAACGAATTAGTTTCTTTTCAGAATTTTCAATTTCTGATTGTGAAAGTTCAGAATCCTTACATTTTCCATTCAACAAAGTACAATTATTCACAAACCTTAAAATCCATGAAAAAACTCTAATCATTTTATTATAATCAGATATAGCATACAAATGCCAAGGAGGTGCGTCTCTTGAGAGATCAATATTTACCACTTTTAATTTTTTCCTTTCCAATTCTACTTCCTCCGAATCGCCAGGAATTTCTCCAAGAGGCCAATATTCAGGGCTTTCTCGCAACCACAAAGGTCCTTCCCACCACCTAGAGATAAGCATTTGCTGAGGAGAACAACCACGTGATAATAAGTCTGCAATGTTAAGATTTCCGGGTACATGCTTCCATAAATGACCTCGAGTTAGTTGACGAATTTCTTTAACCCTATTTTCTACAAAAACGGACCAACTCCCTTTTTCCTTTATCCACCAAAGGGCTGTAGTAGAATCGGACCAAAATGTAATTCTTAAGTTCGGTAAATTAAGCGCATTGACAATAGAATTCGCAAGTCTAGAACCGATGCAACAAGCCATAAGCTCCAAACGAGGTATACTCAAAGGCTTTAGAGGGGCTACTCTGGCCTTGGCTCGAACGAGAGTTACCTTTACATCTGATTTAAACATTGATCTCACAAAGACGCACGCTGCATACGCCTCCTTGGAAGCGTCAACAAAAACATGTAATTCAGAAGTGGAATTAATTATCATACATCTTGACAAAGTAACATCTTTCAATATATACAAATCTCTAAACCATTTTAAAAATACATTTACATCATTAGGGAGACAATTCACTGTCCCAAGCAATTTTCATTTTCCACAAATGTTGTATTAATAGTTTCAGGAAGCAATGTAGCTGGAGTTAATAAGCCAATAGGATCAAAAATTTTCTGCACAATTGCCAAAATTAATCTTTTTGTGATTTTTTGTTTCACAGGTCAAAGTATCCATATCTGTGCAGCACTTCAAGGTATCAGTTTCTAAATTCCAAATTACTCCCAAAACGGAAGTATCTCCTGAGCTTCTATCAACATTTTTGCCAGCCACATTGCTTTCAAAACCACGCAGGTTGAAACATCCATTCAACATGATCAATTTCGCATGTTCAATGAAACGTCCCTGCTCGTCAGTATTAAACACACCAGATACACAATTGTCCACATAGAATGAACTTTTCAGTTTCTGAGCAACCTCTTCATGTTGAGGTTGACAATTTTCTAAAAGATGCATAATAGATGCATTCAGCAGAAAAGGGCTAGAAGAAACACCAAACACAACTCTGCAGTGCCTATACACGATCCGCCCTTCACTAGATGGGAAAAAAAATCTAAGAAAATCTCTGTCTTTCGGTGCTACAGACAGCATTAAGAAAGCCTTCTCTATATCCGCACTAATACCGATTGGATACATTCTAAATCGATCGAGAATATCAGGTATTAGCTCTATCAAATTAGTTCCCTTTAATAAACATTCATTTAAAAGAAGGTTTCCCTTTTTCGGAGGCCGAGGCGTCAAAAACGGGGCGAATTTTGGTCGTTTGACTATCTAATTTAATAACTGGCCTGTGAGCCAAATAATGGCATTCTTTATTCAATTCTAAATCTGGTACGCGTTCAATAATGTTCAATTTTTCCCAATCCTGAAATACCTTTTGATAATCCATAAAAATTTCCCACATCCAAATCTATTTATCATTCCTTCATGTCGTTTCCAGACCAATTCTTTATTACTTGGTAACTTCAATGAGTCATACTTCCAAGGGAGTTCTACTTCATACCTTCCATCAGGAAGAATTTTAATTCTGTTATTAAAATCATTTAAGCTAAGTTCAGTTTTCTGTTTTTCAATTTCAGTAGGACTGGAAATTCCTAAAACCTCAAGTTCCCAAAGTTTATTAACTGGTATGTTCATAGAATGCATCGATAATGTTGTTACAATATTATCCTTTACACATGAACCCTTTCCAAATACTGTCCAACCAAGTTTCGTTTCTACGGCAGTTAAGCCGGACTCTAATTCTACAGAATTCCTGTTAATAATTTTCCTAAGACATCTGCACCGATTAAAAGATTTATTTCCGTTTCCCTTCGAAAAGAATCAGTAAATTTTATTTTCTTTCTTTTAATTCATTCAAGACCTGTTTATCTTCAATCTTCGGAATATATCCGCAAATCATTTTTCAGAAAGAGCTTCAAAACTACAAGTATACGTCTTATTTAAATTACTAACCTCTACCGGAAATATATCATGTTTTTTTTGGTTTTGTTTCACCCCCCAAAGAGTGCATGAATCACTGTTTCGCTTCTAAGCGGAAGTGCTTTTAGATGAGTTATTACATTTTCGCTAACGTAAGTACTTTGAGATCCACTATCAATCACAGCACGGATTAACTTTTCCTGACCTTGACACCGAATAATAACGCAAAGCGTTTGCAAAAATACAGTTTTGCTTTTACTGGAGTTAGAGAGAGAACTTTCCGATTTTGGAATAGATTTCGTTTTCATTTCTTTTTCAGAACACATTATTTCAAAGTGATGGTTATTACAATGAGAACAATTTAATTGATTTTTAATATTACAGAATTTACTTAAATGACCAGTTTTGAGACAAGAAAAGCATGCCTTTTTTTTAACAATAAATTTTGCTTAACAGCTATTGTCATTTTCTTTGCTGAGTAACATTTTTCACTTGGATGCGACTTATTACAAAAATTACAGTTTAAAATTCTCTTACCTGGGTTGTCCATATTTACTAAAGCTGCTGCTGTCGTCGTTTCTACCTTATTTGCCTGTGTTGCATGATAATCCTTTTTCGTGGATTCTGGTGGGGGGTGAGGCCGGTCCGTGCCAAAAGAACCATCTCCTCTCCTTTCACCTCTTGCCGAAGAAAGTTCATCAACTGTTCTAAAGAACGGGATCCCTCGGATTCTGTTTGATGATTTCTGCTTCTTTCCCAGGCGACCAACACTTCCTCAGGCAGGCAGCTCTCCACTAAGGGCGTCAGAAAATCTCCGTATTTATCTTGAGTCTTCCCCAAGCTCTCCAAGGATCTCAATTTACTTTCAAGTTCATCATAAAGTAAGGGTAAATCTGCCTTCGCTCTTCCGGTAGCAGCATTTTTCATAACCAAAGTTAACAGGTCTCGAACGTAGATTTGTACTAATAAGTCTTCTCGTCCAAATCTTTCTTTCAGTTGATCTATCGCCTTTGGGTAATTTGCAGCAGTAGCAGGGAAACTTAGCACTAATCTCTCTGCTTTGGACCCTGGCTCCATCGATTGTAACAAATACTGCATTTTATCCTCTGCCGCAATTCCTCTATCTTCGTGTATCTTTTGAAATTGGCTCCAAAAGGTCAAATACTCTTTCGCCTCTCCATTGAACTTTTTAGTTCGATTTTTGGGAGTTTAAATTTCCTTGATTCTTTATCGCTCGGAACAGTACACTGTTGCGACTTCAGTTCTATTTTCGTAGTAAGCTCCCAGAACTTTTCTCGGTAGATTTCAGCATCTTCCAAATCTTCAGCGAATAAATGCTCACCATCATCAGACAACAACAATGTTTCTGAAATCGCTTTCTGGCAAGAGTCCATTCTCGCAAATTTATCGTTGAATTGAATTTTCAAAACCGAAAGTGTCTCAAAATTGCAGAGTTCCTGTGCTAATTCAGATTCGATTTTCTTCAAACAATTAGAAAAAGCCGTCCTCAGTCCTTTTCGTTGTGCTTTTAAAGCATTTAAATTCATTTTCGATATAAAAAATTCAGAGTTCAACTAAAATATTCAAATCCAAAGTACTCGAGTCCTGTCGCGGACGCCACTATGTTCTAGAAATTCAGTTGCAGGTGCATCTACCAGATGCTGAGTAACTTTGGTCAAAATAAGACTAGACGTCTTTCAAGATAATTCTTTTATTCTACTGTGGACGGCACATTAAAAATACATAAAAAATAAACGTTCGGCAACCGCCGAGCGTCCAACCAGTACTCTGAAAATATTCGTCAGCTCGCAGACTGACGTCACAAAAACAACGCCGCCTAGCGGCACTTTTATTTCACTTCATGTTGCAATAACCGCATAGTTATGGCACAAAGGAAGCATTTGGATGATTTTCTACGTGGTAGAATTATTGGATGACTGGAATGTGGACATACCCAGTTGGAAGTCTCCAAGGAACTTGGAATCGCCCAGAGTGTCATCTCCAGGCTTTGGCAACGATTCCAAGATGATGGTAATGTGAGTAGATGTTACAGCACAGGTCGCCTCTGAGTTACAACGCTGAATGAGGACCGGTATATTTGGCAGTTACTGCCAAAAGAAACAGACGGAGCACAGCATCAGACTTGCCTCGTCAGCTCTCTTCAGCTACCGGTACGACAGTTTCAAGGCAGACCTTGTACAGACGCTTAGGGCCCATTGGTCTATATGCTCGTAGGCCTGTCAGATGTGTTCCACTTACCGCAACTCACTGTCGCCTGCGATTAACCTGGAGTAGAGAGCATGCATTGTGGACACCACAACAGTGGTCTTGTGTGATGTTTTCTCCGTCTGATTCTCGCCGGACTTTAATATGGAGAGTGCCAGGTACCCGTTACCACCAAGAGAACACCATTGAACGACACCGTTACGGTGGTGCAGGATGGCTTGTTTGGGGAGGAATTATTCTTGGTTTCAGAACTGACCTGCATGTTCAGAGTCTAACGATGAC
This sequence comes from Trichonephila clavipes, assembly GCA_019973935.1. NCBI lineage: Eukaryota > Metazoa > Arthropoda > Arachnida > Araneae > Nephilidae > Trichonephila > Trichonephila clavipes. Next base: position 367,363 of record BMAU01018774.1, read on the forward strand.
AGGCCACATCTATCGGAATGTCATTCTGGAACAACATGTACGTTTGTTACGGGGCGCCATGGGTGCTGAATTTCTGTTTATGGATGACAACGCCCGTCCTCACCGTGCAAACATTGTAGACGAATGCCTTCAATCGGAGGATATCGCCCGTATGGATTGGCCAGCATACTCACCGGACTTGAATCCAATAGAGCATGTGTGGGATATGCTTGGCCGACGAATTGCAGCCCGTCAACCCCCTCCCACCTGTCTACCGGAACTTCGGATGGCATTGCTTGATGAGTGGTGTAATATTCCCCAAGATCATATTGATAAGTTGATACTCAGCATGCCTATGCGTTGTAAAGCCTGTATTGCATCGTCCGGGAGACATACTCCGTATTAACCATCATACTAACCATGTTATACTGTTTTTTGTAAATAGGTTCTTTTTTGAAATTTGTTCCAGGGAGTAAAAATCGCAATTTTTATTAATTATATCAAACATCTTTACCTTTTGTTTAATAAATAGACTTTACAAATAAGTCAAATTTGTTTTGCTTCTGTCTCTTTCTTTGCCTGAACTTCATTATCCTTAATTTATGGACATGAGTGTAGTTACGTGTTTTAGAGTATTTTCGTGCCTATTACGGTAATCCGAACTATGACGCCAATCAGAAAAGGCTACTTACAAATTATGTTGTAAAAATATCTTTACTAAACAATTGACCTGCAAAACAAAAAATACTATTTAGTTGTATGGAATAGCGGAGTCACACACGATTTATTTTCTACCCATTCACTTAAGTTTCATTGTAATATGAGCAGCTAAATTTTCCCAAATTCTCATCGACCGGAAATTTAAAATTTGCTACTTGTTTGGGACCATGTTATACTGATAAATCAATATTTTTTGTACAAATGTTATGCCAAGTACACTCTTCGCTCTCAACTTCAGTGGTAATGGGACTGGTGGATGATGATCTTGTCATTGTTCTTCTTCATCGGATGTCACATCCAATGATTTAGTGTTTGTATTGAAACATAATACAACTAATGATACAGAGTGTTTTTTTTCCAGGTATAGAAGTTTAAGTTGGCATTACTTTCCAAGATGGCGACCGATTTAATAGCTGTCAAGTGATTTATTCCCAGTTTGGTTTGGCAATTCATCATGAATAGACTCTCGTCTGAACAACGCTTTCAAACTGTGCAATTTTATTTCGAAAATAACGGTCGATTTTCATAAGTGAATTTTGTTTAGCGATGAAGCGCACTTCTGGTTGATTGGCTACGTCAACAAACAAAACTGCCGCATTTGGAGTGAAGCTAATCCACAAGTATATATCGAAACACCGTTACATCCAGAAAAACTGACTGTTTGGTGCGCTTTATGGGCTGGTGGAATCCTTCTTCAAAAACGATGAAGGCCACAACGTTACAGTCAATGGTGATCAGTAAAGAGCCATGATTACTAACTTTTTCATTCCTGAATTGAACAATCATGATGTCCAGGAGCTGTGGTTCCAACAAGACGGCGCAACATGTCACACAGCTCGTGCCACAATCGATTTATTGAAAGACACGTTGGGTGACCGCCTAATTTCACGTTTTGGACCTGTGAATTGGCCTCCAAGATCTTGTGATTTAACACCGCTAGACTATTTTTTGTGAGGCTATGTAAAGTCATTGGTCTATGCGGATAAGCCACAAACGCTTGACCATTTGGAAGACAACATTCGCCGTGTTATTGCCTATATACGGCCACAAATGTTGGAAAAAGTCATCGAAAATTGGACGTCCAGATTGGACTACATCCGAGCCAGCCGTGGCAGTCCTATGCCAGAAATCATATTTAAAATGTAATGCCACAAGATTATCTTTCGAATAAAAAAAAATTCATGTCAATCGAATAATACATCGTTGTTTTATTGCAATTTAAAGTTCTATACCTCTCAAAAAACACCCTTTATTAAGAATGCGTTTGTGCGATATTTAGATTGAAAATCTTTAGTAAAAAATCCATTTGAAATTCATAAAAATATTATTTTCTTTATTTCTCTACTCCTTTAAGTATTCTTTCATGGTTTGATAACTGTCACTTCATTTTTAATTTACGAGGGTTAAAATAATAAAACCAAAAACATAATTTTAAATGATTTTTTTATTAGATGTGCGTGCGTGCAAAAATTATCGTTAAATCTCTAAAACAAATTTTCAAACTTATATACTAAAGAGTGTATCTGAAATATGTTGACTTGATAGAAAAAAATTCAGACTTTATAAACAGATTTAGTTCCCACATATCTATAGCCAATTTCTAAATGCGCGGAAAATTTTTTTAAAATTGTTCTAAAAAAATATGTAAACCAGTTGTATAAATAAACATATCTTAAATTCTTACTGTAACGAATAAAGAAAAAAAAAACCGTGCGTGTATATTAGTGTGAACACGTGGTAGAAGTTAACTTCTTTGGCTTATATGTATTTAATTGTATAATTAACTTTTATTTTAAAGTAATTTTATATATAATTAACAAATTTATTATTATATAATTATCATTTCTAAATGTATTTAAAAAACAATTAGGATGGAAAAGGTATAAGTATAAACAAAATTTTCATTTTCAATGCATAATACTAAAAAAAAGTTTTATTGTATACATTTATAGAAAAGTATTATTATTAGTCTATTTCCATTATGCTTTTGAGTGTTTCAGTACATACTTTTGTTATCAAAGGCTTGTGATAGCTAAAATAAGAAATTTAAGTTTTGCACTCAATATCATTTAAGAATCTCGAAAAGACTGCATCAATCGTAGTATTTGATTTTGTCGTTGATATTATTCTGTTATTTTGTAGAGATAAGGCGAAATTGTCTTAATTCCCCCATTTGAAGTAAATCTGGAAACTCAAGCCATATTGTCTAGCTTTCCAACTGCACCATTTACCAATCCATCTGTCACATCAATATTTGTGGTAATCATGTAATAAATATTATTCACATAAACCGTTTGATAAGGCAATCCATTTGTATCAATTAATGACATATTTTGTAATTTTTGACGTATGCGAAAGTTTCTTCTTTTGAAGTACAACCAATATATACACTCATGGATAAAAAAGTTAGCGCACCAAGAAGGAATCGTCAAAATAAAACGAAATTTTGCATACGTAATGACTGCTTTGATATAGGTAAATGATTAGAAAATCAAAGAAAAAGAATAATTTATTTCAGAGAAAAAGGCAAAAGAACGCATGATTTAATACCCCCTCTAGCGCGAATGCACGATGAGATACGAGTGGGCATTGAGGCATACAAGTTCTGTATGATGTCTTGAGATATTTCGTTCCATATTTGCTGTAACCTTGCCTCTAGTTCGTTCAAACTCGAGGGATGCCCAACGTGCCGTCCCAAATGACCCCAGATATGCTCGATTGGAGGCAAATCTGGGGATCGGGCAGGCCAAGGAAGGGTAGTAACCGTGTGGAGACAGTCTTGTGACACCCTTGCCGTATGAGGCCGAGCATTGTCTTGTTGAAAAATAGCTCCTGGGAGCCATTGCATGAGTGGCAACACATGTGGTTGCAGGATGTCATGGACATACTGCTGGGCTGTCATTGTGCCACGGATCAATACTAGGAGTGACCGTGTATTGTAGGCAATGACACCTCATACCATCACAACAGCTGTGGGAGCGGTGTGTCGCTGTAAAACATAGGTAGGATTAAGGCGTTCATCACGGGGTCTCCACACATGAACACGATTGTCATCACTTCTGAGATTGAATCTGGATTCGTCGCTAAAGACGACCTAGTTCCCTTCCGCTACACAGTCCAGTTTCCTCAGGCGTGGCACCACTCCAAACGGAGGCGTCGATGGGTGGGTGTCAAGGGCGGCACACGTATTGGGCGCCACGATTCCAAATGTCCTTCAGCCAGGTGCCTTCGTATGGTTCGAGAAGACACAGGAAAGACCTATTGAAGGTGCTACATGTGCCTGGACGGCGGCCGAAGAAACAGTTGGTTGTACGCGTGCATTTCTTATCATGTGGCGGTTTTCTCGACACCTGGTCTATTGAGGGCGTCCTGAGCCTGGTCTTCGTGTGAATGACATCTCTCGAATCCACTGGTCCCAACACCTCCTAACAACGCAATCAGAGTGGCCTAATTCACGAGCTACTCGCCTAGCTGACCACCCAGATTCCATCATGCCTATGATTCTCTCCCTCTCAAACTGCGACATCTGCTCTTGTTGTCTTCGAAAACGATGTAATGGATTGTCTACTTCATCTCTTCTTTTGTAAACGATTCAGCACCCTCAAACAAGCTTTGGTTATCTGTTTTATACTCCACGGAGAACGACGTTAAACGCCCTCTACCAGCTATACGTAATGCGCAATCACGCTAAATCTCTAATAATTTGCATATCTTCCCGACATGTACCTTCATGCCAAGTTTCGTTACGATCCCGCTATTATTTCTGTCAGCATAAGCATTCAATACTTTATTATAATCATAAACGAAATTGTTAGTGTTGAATAATCGTATAACTTGAGGACACCTTGCTTCAGCTTCTTCCACAGTACAAAAACGAGACTCTATCAGAGCTATTTCCATTTCATCAAGTTGTTCACCGTTTCCAATTTTTGTAAGTATAGAAGAAAAAATTGTTGATTCGCTTGACTTAATTTAGTTAATAAAATTTTAGATTTTGGCATATAAAATAGGTCCAACGATGGGGCCTGTTTCTGTTGCTTATAGATGGGTGTAGAACGAAGTGGTGGTAATTGAGGTAAATTTCCTAAAAATAAAATCTAATTCACCATAATTTGACTGAAAATTTCCCCAGTTATTTGTTTTAATCTGAAATCAGCCTTCAATAATAATTAAGCACTGATCATAACTTATTTCATCAATGATTATGATTTTTATGTATTGGAAAAGAGTTCTGTATTGTTGAGCAGTTTCAGAATGGAACGGAAGTAATCTTGATAAAGAAATTTTTAAAACTGTATGAACAGTCGTTCCTGAAATAGCTACTGCTGCCTTACGAGTTGAAGCACAAGTTATATATGCATGACAGTATCCATCATTATCCATATAGGGATGATAAATTCCCATCAAAAGTTTAATGACGAACGTTTTGCCGCATCCGGCAGGGCTGGTAAAAAATATTTGAAGTGGAGTTCCAACTGATGATAAAAGATGGCAAATAACATGAAATAAAAGTCCTTTTTGTTTTTCGTTTAACATTCTCATTAATTGATAGAAATCTTCATTGGGCATTAAATTTTCTCTTTTTTTGAAAAAGGACCTAGTTTATGTAATGTTGCTAAGTACCATTGATGCTACTAAGATGCCATTATTGACACAAAAATAAATTTTTCATTCACTTTTTTTTTTACTCTTTAAAGTTGGCGATTTTCATTTGTTAAAGTCTCAAATTTTTCTGGTGTAACCCCTGAGAAAATGTGAAGGGGACGTGATAAAGCAGATGTTGATTGCCAGTTAGGTGCGAAACTGGTTTTCGTCGCCAAACCCTTGACTTTAATAAAAAGCTCGATCTTACGAAAAGTTTTTTTTGAAGGCTTAATTTTAAAGTTAATGGTTTAAAATTTCACACATCGATGGCAAACAATGGTAATTTTTAAACAAAAAATATATAAATAATACTTGAGTAAAAAATTTTCGTAAAAAGGTTAATAGACAAAAAACAAATTTTAATAACAATTAATTTTTATTAATTATAATTAAATTAGAGTATCGCCATCCAAAATAATCGTGCATATAAAATTTCAGCTCAATTTAGCGCTTTAAAATGTACTTTATTAACGATTGAAAATTCCACCAAGATAAATATATAGAGAGTTTGAGCCAATAGTGTGTATGTAGGAATTGAAAAATAGGCTTAGAAAGAGAAATCCTGCTCTAAAATTAAACATAAAATGTAGAAAAAGGATAAATTTTTATAGAACTAAGTAAATAGTATGATTATCATTAGCAATATTGCATTGATCGTACGAATAAAAATCTATTTTTGTAAGCGAATTGGAATAGCAATGAAGAAATAGTTCTATTAATCACATTACTTAAATATACTTTGAGTCTAAAAAGAAAATTAAAAAAATTTAAAATTTAAAATAACAAAATTAAGTATACAGGTATTAAGAAAAAGTTGCATTAAATAATTCGAATATAAGAAAATAAAATGTAATTAAGAAGACTTTCCTTGCAGCAGCACCGGATATATTTGGAGAAAACTGACATACAATGACAAAAGAGCTAGTATAAGCCAGAGATAAGGAGATATAAATCTTCTGATTAAATCCCTTTGAAAGGTTTTGACCAAGATTCATCTCTTCCCAATCAACTACCTGTCTTACTATCCCTTTGTTTAAATTAATTCATGCATAGAATTGAATATTGTTAAATTACAACCAAAATTCACAAAGCCGGATCCGGTCTTCTAAACAAATTATCTATGAATATTAAGTGGAAATTTTTATGTATACACTCGCTTCCAAAAGTTAAGCACGGAGAGGAAAATGCTAATTTCCGGAAGCCATTCAGAATTGAAGAGGATGCAATTCGCTGCAGAGGTAGATGGAAGTATGCAAATATGTTAGGTAACAGACAATCGTGATTTTATGTCAAGAAATATGCAAAAAGGGCAGTCTTATAAGAAGCCAGCTTTATGAAGGGTTACAGAAGTTGAATGTAAGTGCTGATAGTACTTTTTGTAAGTACAATTTGTTTTCAAGGTATACGTGTTTCTATGACTTCCAGAAAACGAATGGAAGATTCTGAGCGCTGGCGTGCTATGGGGCGCATTGAAGCAGGACAGTCGATCACAGATGTTGCTTTTTTCTTCGGGGTTCATCATGCTGTAATTTCACGTTTATGGAAACAATTCCAAACCACACAGACAGTTGTCCGAAGGCCCGTAGGTAGTCGCCCAAGGGTTACAACCCCCGTGGAAGATCGATATATAGCTATTGTAGCCAAGTGGAATCGTAGAGTGACCTCCACACGTGTGACATCTATGGTTACAGCGTCCATTGGTAGGGCTATATCTGCAACTACTGTACGCCGAAGATTACATATGAATGGACTGTATGCCCGGGTACCTCGAGTTTGTGTTCCTCTATCCGTCCAATCAAGAGGGACACGATTAAAGTGGTGCCAGGAACCTGGCAATTTGACTGTGTCTGACTGAGGAAATGTCATGTTTACTGATGAGTCAAGATTTGCTCTGGAGCCAGGTGACAAGCGTATAAGGATATGGCGTAAACAAGGAACACGCAATCTGCCCCAAAACAACACGGATTCCGAGGCGGAAGCATTATGGTGTGGGCAGGGATTTCATTAGGATACCACACCGACCTACACATCTTTAAACGGGGTTCTGTGACGGCTATCCGGTATCAAGATGAAGTCCTAGAACCCCCTGTGTGAGATTGTACGCTGCAGCAGTTGGCCCTACTTTTGTTTTAATGGACGATAACGTACGTCCCCATAGCGCTGACATCGTCGATGACTACCTGGAGAGTGAAGGGATTGCGCGTATGGCGTGGCCAGTATATTCGTCTGACCTTAATCCCACTGAAAATCTTTGTGATGTTCTCGGCCGTGCTGTATCTTCACGTTTCCCACCTCCAGCCACCCTTATTGAGCTGGAAACAGCTCTACAAGAATGGCGATTGCTTAATTCTGCGGTGGTTGACCACCTAATTGAAAGCATGCTCAGAAGGTATAAACTTTGCATACAGATGAGGGGGGATCACATACCCCATTAATGTCCTTTTTTTTTCATTTTATGCTGTTTATTTTCACTTTATACATAATTCTGTTTAAGTCTCCAGTATGACATTATCTGATAACTTACAAAAATTTAATATTGTTTTCCTTTCTGTATATAATTATTGATTTTGTTTTATGTATAAATATATATATGCTACTTTACTGCCAAATTTTGTGTCAATCAAAGCAGTATTGGTTGATTTTTTTGTGCATTTTACATCTTCGTGCTTAACTTTTGGAAGTGAGTATAGATTTTTCAAAAGACAAATCAAAACCTTTAGTTGATTTTTTAAAATCAAAATTCAATATAATTATGCCAAATGAAGCACGAGGAAGTATGGAACAACGCTTGACGGATTTTTTTTATAGATATTTAAATAAAATTTTGAATCTAAAAGGATTTATAACCTATATTTCAGCTACCATAAACCTATTGTTTCCTTCTTAGAACACAATTAATTCCCAAATATGATTCTATATTTCGCACAAAAATATTACTTCATGAGTACAGACATATGAATAAATAATTTTATAGGACAATTCTTGTTTTTTATTCACCGAACTAATCCCTGAAATAACATTACACAATTTGAAGTTGTCACTTATATCGCGTGGTCATAAGCACACAAACTTTTTTTTTTTTTTTTTTTTTTTTGCTTATCAGCAGCACTGGCGACGCACTGTGGGTCGATGCTTAACAAAGGCATCTCAAAAATGATTTTCACGAAAGTTGTTTTACAAAGACATCTAATGTGGTTAATATTACCTAAGACATAGGAGCATTTAGCTTTAATATACATTTGGCAAAATTAAAAGTTTTCAATTTAATAATCGCCAGGGGTCAGTAGCGCACACAGTATTTTTTCAAGGGGGGTCCGGGGTCGAAAGTTCACCATTCTTGTATCATGCTCCTTTTGATTTTGTCAATTTTCGGGAACAAAACACAGTAAAAAACTAATATTTGAATAAATAATTAACATTAATGAATAAAATTAATCATTAATAACAAGTAATTAAATTTTACGTACTATATACTTAGAATTATAATCAATCGGGAAAAAAAAAATCAAAGGCTTGGGGGGTCCGGACCCTTCTGGTGTGTGCCACTGCCAGGGGCGACTCTAAGGCTGGACAAACCGGACTTCTGCCTGAGGCGGCAAATTTTACAAGCATTAAAATCAAATTTGAAGGGGGAAAAAAATTTTTTTTTGTTATATTTTCTGAAATATTATTGGGTGTGAACTTCGTATTTTTGATTTAACTTATCTTATTTTTTTATTTTGTACTCTGTATATTTAATGACAGTTATCTTTTATCAGGGGTGGGCAGACTTTTCCAGGGTACGGGTTACTTCTAATTTTTTCAAGGTGTTGTGGTCCACCCAATGTTAGTGGCGCCCGTAAGGGGGAGGGGTCCATGGGTCCGGGCCCCCTCTCATAGTCCTTGATTTTTTTCCCGATTGATTATAATCCCATGTAAAAAGAACGTAAAATGTAATTAAGTATTTGTTATTAGTACTTTTTTATTAATTCATGTTAATTATTTATTCAGTAATTTATTTTTTGTTCCCGACAACCGACAAAATCAAAAAAATATGTTTAGCTACGTATTGGGGTATGATACGAGAAGGGTAGACATTGGACCCTCGACCCCCTCTTGAAAAACTCTTGTGTTCGCCACTTCCCAATGTCGTAGGTGTGGTGAGGTATGAAAAGGGTTATTATTACAACTTAATAATCAATACAGAATATGTACTTAACTTTTGTAACACATTTAAAACCGCGTTTAAACCAAAACGCAAGGTAGGCAAACATAATAACAATAGTGTAACGTCACTTCTCGAAAACATCAACATCTAGTCGGCTTTCTTTGTGGACCCGACACCCACACGTGCATCTGCAGGTGCAGCGCACCCCCTGTTTGACCCCGAGGAATCTAGCTCGTCGACCGGAAGATGGGGAGAGATGCTTTGAACTTGCACGAGAGCGGTGACCAACGGATCCTCTTCTCACAAAATATTGGACTCTAACAATCTATATAATTAAATTTAATAACTTTAATGTATCATTTAGTAAATAATTTTCAATAGTTGTGACGTAAATAAATTCCATATTTTAATTAACCAAGAATACGCTACCGTTATTCTTTCAAACGTTACAGCTTAGAGTTTGGTGGCAGCGCTTTGGGATAAAAAGTTAGCATTCAGGACCCGTGAGAGGAGGAAAGTTTGGGCTTTTACGGACGGACCGCAACGCAGGGAGAAAAAGAGCGTCCTGCTTATAGAAGATCACACTGATCTATAGTGTTAACGGCGAGAGTGTCCGAAGGAATAGCGATTTTCGGAAGCCGTGCTGCGATTGAATTCAGCTTCGGAGAAAAAGAGCGTCCTGCTCATAGAAGATCAAACTGATCTATAGTGTTAACGGCGAGAGTGTCCGAAGGAAAAGCGATTTTCGGAAACCGTGCTGCGATCGAATTCATCTTTGAAGCCGTGCCACGAGTGAATTCAAGGCTGGTCAAACTGACCACACTTTTGTTAAGGGTGAAAGATTCAAGATTGGTCAAAAGGACCATTGTTCACACGGAAGAGTTCAAAACCACTAATGCACATAATTTGCTTCTGACAGCAAGCTGAGTACTTCAAATGGGTGAGCACTGTTATATTTTTGAGTTGCAAACTGCATATTGTATTAGGAATTTTGGTTAAAGTGTTCCTTACAAATTTTGAAATACTTAGTGTTTTTTTCTTGCATGGGAACAGTGTTATTTTGTTTCTAGAGAATTGTAATTGTATTTCAAGCATTGTGTGCAATTTTAGCTTAAGATTTATTGTGTTTTAAGTCTCTTGAATGATTTTGATTATTTTTAGTGTTAAGTTTTTCTTTGTGTATTTCTGTGTATGCACATGGGACCAGTGTTATTGTATTAATAGAGAATCGTAAAAATAGTGCAAAATTTAGCGTGACATTTATTTGATATTGTTTAAAAAATGGCTTTCCTTGGTAAAGGGAAAAAGCAAGACATGTTGCAACTTGCTGAGGAATTAGGAATAAATACCACTTTAAATATGACTGTCCCTAGCATAAAAATTGCTATCACTAACAGTGAAGGTTATGAAGAGGAATTTGTTAAAAATCTGTATGAGACTGTCATTGCAAACGGAAAAAGATTGGAAGAGTTAGAAAGGGCTGAAAAAATGAGATTGGAAGAGTTAGAAAGGGCTGAAAAAATAAGATTGGAGGACTTAGTAAAGGAGCAGGCATTAAAAGAGAAAGAATTACAGCTGAAATTTGATTTAGAAAGGTTTAAAATAAAATCCGGATTTAGGGTAAACGATGAAACAAACGATTCTACAAATGCATGTTCTGTAACCTCTAATTTAAACTTAAAAAAATTGATCCCAGATTTCGATCCAAAGCAGTTAGATATTAGTTTATATCTAGTGATCTTTGAACGCCAGGCTAAAAGGGCGTCAATAGAAAAGACAGAGTGGGTGGGGCAATTATTGGGTTTGTTACCTCTAGAGATCGTGCAATTTATTGCTCGCGAACCAGAGGAACAAGCCGAAAATTACGATTATGTGAAGAATTTATTACTTAAAAGATTCAAGTTAAGTCCGGAGGTTTTTCGGCAAAAATTTGTTCAACACCAGAAAAAATCCGATAGCACCTGAAAGGATTTCACTTTTGAAATTACGAATTATCTAGATTAGTGGCTGATTGGCTTAGAAATAAATACCTTTCAAGATCTTAAAGATCTAATGGTGGTAGATCAATTAAAAAAACGCACCAATGCTTGTATGAAAGATCCTTTTTTAGATAATTGGGCAAACCTTAAATCAGCTACTCAAATAGCAGAACTCTGATAATTATGAGGACGTCCGAAAGGTAAATTCGAAACCCATGGATAGGTGGGGCAGAAATGATAAAATTTTGACATACTCTGGGGTCAAGGAAAAAGAAAATAGATTTGGGAAAACTTCCCCCAGATTAGGAGCTTCTGTTCCGGAGAGTACTAGAGAGAGAACTTTTGAAAAACGCGTGATACAAAGATGTTATCATTGCAATATGCCCGGACATATAAAAGCCGTTTGCCCTAAATTAATAAAAAACAAAACGACGGAAACTCTCAATAATATTGAAGGAAATGAAAACCCGGATTTTCTTAATTCATATACAACAAAGGGCTCTGTGAATGGTCACGAGATAGACATTCTTAGAGATACGGGAGCGACAATAGATTTAGTATGTGCAAAATACATAAATCCTTCTTCTTTCTCTGGTGAAAATGTTTGGGTAAAACAACCGTTAAGCCCAGAATTTGTTTACCTTTGGCGGTCGTGGAAATTTCCGGGAATTTTGGAACGGTGCAAACTAAGGCAGCGGTTTGTGGAAATCACTTAAATCAACACGGTCGATATTTGCTTGGAAATAAAATGGCCGAGCTAATAAAAGGAAATTTAGGCTATAATTTCCTGCCAGTCGAAATATTGAATGCTGTCCAAACAAGGTCTCAAGTCAACGCGGCTAGAGAAGAAAGGGGAATAGATAGTGGTGATGCTAAAAAAGGGGAAGATGAAGTTATAATTGTTTCTTCGGATGCAGAGGACGAAATTTTAATACCTGCACTCCAGGAATATGTTCCGGAATTAGCGCTGCTAAGGGTTACGCGAGAAAATTTAATCAATGCTCAAAAAAATAGCGAGGAGATTAAATCCTTATACGAACAGGCAGCCAGTCAAGTGCAGGTTACCAATCAGGTTTATTCGCTAGAGAAGGAATTATTGGTCAAAAATCGTGAAGATAAGTTAGGTAACGTGGTGAAGTTAAAAGTAGTGCCGGAAGAGTTGCGCGACCCCATTAAATCCTTGTGTCATGAGGGAACATCTGCACACCTGGGAATTACGAAATCCAAAGACAAATTAAACCGATATTTTTACTGGCCGAATTGCTATAGAGATATGGAACAGTTTGTAAAAACTTGCCATCAGTGTCAGAGGGCTGGGAAGCCCAATGACAAAAAGAAAGCTCCACTAAAATTGGTCCCTGTTATTCAGGAGGTTTTTACTAAGCTAAATACTGATGCATGTGGGCCTCTCCCGATCACATCTAAAGGGAATCGATATCTTATCACGGCCATTTGCATGTCATCAAAATTCCCTGAAGCTATTCCGGTGTTTGATATTAGTTCCGTTAGTGTCACAGATGCGCTGTTAAACATCTTTAGTCGGATGGGGTTTCCCCGTGAAATACGTGACCAGGGTACTTCTTTTACTAGTGCTCTGACTACCGAGTTTTTGAAAGATTCGGAATACTTGTCAGGCATAGTTCTGTGTATCATCCACAGAGTAACCCTGTTGAGCGATTTCATCGAATGTTGAAACGACTCTTACGAGTCTTATGCTTAGATTCAGGCTCCGAATGGGACAAACATCTTCCGTCAATTCTTTTAGCGCGTTACGGACTGTATCTCATTTAAGTACAGGATATACACCGTCAGAGTTGGTGTATGGAAAAAATTTGTGAAACCCAGAGACTTTAGTAATGGAACATTGGATGGAATCGGAAGAAGAAGGTGATCTCGTCACTGAATATATGTTTAAGTTAATAAATAGATTAAAAAGATGTCAAGAAGTAGCTATAAATAAAATGGAGGAAATGCAAGTTAAGCGGAAAACTTGGTATGATAAAAACGCAGTAAAACGTGAATGTAAGGATGGAGATTTAGTCCTAGTGTTAGCTACATCCAGAGCAAATAAATTAGCAGTGCAGTGGATAGGCCCTGGGACAATTTTAAATAAAATTTCGGAAACGAACTATTTAGTCGAAATCCCCGGCAGACGCGAAACATCTCAAATCTATCATATAAATATGCTAAAACCATATTACAAAAGGCCAGAACACGTAAACGTAATTATTAATGATGAAACAAAAACTCTCTCGCAGACCAGGAATAAAAAATCCCATACTTAAAAACAATTCTCTCGTTTATGATTTCGAGGACGTAATCCAGGCTAGCGAGTTGAACAAACACCTTCACGACAAACAAATGGATCGACTGCGCGAATTATTAAGTAAATACTCTAAATGTTTTTCAAACAATCCCGGTTTAACTAATCTGGTTGAACACGAAATCCAGTTAGTTAGCGATCAATCAGTTAGGACGAAGCTCTATCGAATGTCGCACCGACAAAATGAAATCTTAAAAAACGAAATTAAGCGAATGTTAAAATTAGGAATCATTGAGGTAGGAGAATCGGATTACATGTCCCCTATGATTTTAGTTGAGGTAGCTGGGAAAGAATCTCGTCCATGTATAGATTACAGGAAATTAAACGGGATATTTTCCTCTTCCGAATATCGAAGAACGTGTAGAAAAAGTATCGGCGGCTAAATTTATTACCGTCTTTGACCTATTTAAGGGATATTGGCAAATACCTTTGAGTAAAACTGCACAGCGATACGCAGCCTTCTGTACTAGCTTTGGTACATACCGACCCCTAAGGATGAGTTTCGGATTAAAGAATGCTCCATATTTCTTTAGTAAACTCATGGCTGAATTACTTAACGGACTAGAGGAGATTTCGTTGTCCCGTATCTAGACGATATCGCAATTTTCTCAGATACGTGGGAGTCGCACATTAAACATATGGAAACGGTTCTGCAGAGAATAAAGAGAGCTAAGTTAACGATAAAACCTTCAAAGTGTAAGTTTGCGCAACAAAATGTCAAATTTTTGGATCACATTGTGGGTCAGGGTTTTCGCACCCCTCCGAGATCAAAGTTCAGGCTGTTCTAGAGTTCCCTACCCCTCGCACGAAAACCCAAATACGTGCTTTCTTAGGTATAGCGGGTTATTACCAAAAATATATAAATCTGTTCTCGGTAATCGCTGCTCCGTTGACGGATGCGTTGAAGGGAAGAGCAAAGAAGGGAGAAATTAAGTGGACGACCGAGTGTGAAAACGCATTTCGAGAACTAAAAGGGAAACTAATTGATAAGCCCGTCTTGTACGCGCCAAATTTTGAACGAGAATTCATTTTGTTCAAACAGACGCTTCAAACGCAGGTATGGGAGTAGTTTTAACTCAATTAACTGAACAAGGTGAGGAGCATCCAATCCTTTACCTGAGTAAGAAATTTTCAGAGGTAGAGAAGCGTTATTGTACGACAGAGATGGAATGTGCTAGTATTGTTTTCGCAATTAAAAGGTTACATTATTACTTAGATGGAAATTCATTTTTAGTTATGACCGATCACAACCCGTTGGTGTGGTTGAATAGAAATGTTAGTTCTAACCCTAGATTGATGCGATGGGCTTTGGCTTTGCAACCATATAATTTTAGAATTGTACATCGGTTGGGTAAAAGTCACAAAAATGCAGATAGTCTCAGCAGATCGGTGATAGATAATTAGGAATTGTTAATGTTCTCTTGCTCATGAATAATAATTGTTGCTTATAATGTTTTTTTTAGTTAAAGATTAATAACTGTATTAATTTTATTTATTTACTAGTACTGTATATCATTTCGAATGGAGATGCGTGTCAAAAGATAAAGCTATGAAAGCAAATGTATTAATATGCTTAATTTTTTGTGTAGGGTTTTAAAATATACATGAGTATTTAGTTTACGCAAGAGGCATATTGTGAAAAATATTTTGTGTGTAAGGTTGTACACTTCGCATATCATATCAACATGTCGTTAGTATAATTTTTATTAAGTATTGTGGCGAAGAATATTTTATGTGTAAGGTCTTACACTAGCATTTGATGTAACATGTTGTTAGTATAATTGATAATAGGCATTGTGATAGGAGTGTTTGTATTTTTATTTAATGTTGTAGTATGTTTTCTTACATTGCTATTGATCATTTTCGTACTATGGATTTGTGTAAGTTCCCTAGCAAGAACACTCACTCACTAGAAATAAGTAATTTTAAATTTAGTTCAGTGTTTTCTTTAGTAGTTAAAATTGCAGCTCAGAAATATAGTGGTGCTTGATGAAGGGATGTGTCGGTAATCTGTCAGTTGCCTCATCGTCATTCCATTAAACTCTTCTGAACGGAAAAGTTCTATAAGAGGGCGAGAGCTGTAACGTCACTTCTCGAAAACATCAACATCTAGTCGGCTTTCTTTGTGGACCCGACACCCACACGTGCATCTGCAGGTGCAGCGCAACCCCTGTTTGACCCCCCCGAGGAATCTAGCTCGTCGACCGGAAGATGAGGGGAGAGATGCTTTGAACTTGCACGAGAGCGGTGACCAACGGATCCTCCTCTCACAAAATATTGGACTCTAACAATCTATAATTAAATTTAATAACTTTAATGTGTATCATTTAGTAAATAATTTTCAATAGTTGTGACGTAAATAAATTCCATATTTTAATTAACCAAGAATACGCTACCGTTATTCTTTCAAACGTTACAATAGCCACAAATATAATAATATCAAATAATGCATTTATTATGAAACAATTAAAAATATTTTATTTCTCAATGTATTTTTATCTAAAGTTTTTTTTTCCCGTTGTTATAGTCAATAGAAGACTTAGTCTGCGTACTGTCAGCCAATCTTGAATTTTCCGTACATAATTACTAACTGCTAAAATCTTCAGGTGGTCCACCGGTCGATCTCGATCGACGTAATGCCCACCCTGGTCTTTTATGTTGAAACCTGAAGGGTTCGAGGCGGGTTTCATATCTTTCTCTAGTAACTTTCTCCCCATCATGGAGGGAGGTCACAACGGACATTCCTTTCACCTTTACGATGTCCGGTTTCAACTATCCAAAAGGGGACAAGGGTAATAAGAGGTTTTGGTAGATAGAGAGCCACATGAGAAGGTTTATTTTAATCTTGAGTTTGTAGTTATAATAAGTTAAAACAAACGCTTGTGATCCACATCATTAGTAGACTATTTTTCGAAGAAATTGGCCTGCTTAAATTGACGATTCCTTCTTTCATTTCACTCGTTTGAAATAATAACAAGTAATTATGTCTTAAATTTCAAATTTCTTTGAATTTTTTAAGACTTAAAATAATATATTTATATATACAAATGTATATAAAGAGAGGGGGCGGCATTTTCCACTTTTGTCCAGGGCGGCAAAACTGCTAGGGCCGGCCCTGCTGCCAGTGTGCGCTCAGCAATCATATGACAACTAAAAAGCACTGTACACATTAGTTTAAATGATGTCGAGCTTCCATACGATATGTCGAACAGGCAGTGCTGTAAAATACACCAGGATGATCTTAATTTAAAGGTGAATCATTGAAT
Organism: Trichonephila clavipes; assembly: GCA_019973935.1. Taxonomy (NCBI): domain Eukaryota; kingdom Metazoa; phylum Arthropoda; class Arachnida; order Araneae; family Nephilidae; genus Trichonephila; species Trichonephila clavipes. The sequence goes on from BMAU01018774.1 coordinate 384,421, forward strand.
AAACTAAGAAAGTTCGAAGTTTTACATAGGAGTCTGGGATCACTCACAACATCATTTCACCCTACAAGAGCAATTAGTTTTTCAAGAGTTCAACCTGTTACGTCCATGAGCAATCGCGGTGGCGAACAATCTGTATGCAGAGCACACAGCAGGAAAAAATCGCAAGACTCATGCAGTAGACAACTCTGTGTGTGTGTGGATGACCGATATAGAATTTGACCAAGGTCAGTAGGCTGCACAATGGGGTTCTATTTACACGATGACCAGTACGGTGCGTCAGTAGCATACACAGGCTGCTTTTATGGGAGGGGTTTAACTTTTAAAATAAGTAATATAAAAAAAACCATTTTAACATCAATTCCTACTTTGCTAGAACAACGTACTGGCGCCATCTGTTGCTGCTAATTGTAACTACGTCGGAAATAACGCATAATAAATTTTTAAAAAATAAAATTTAATTAAAGAATTAATATTTGAAAAAGATGTATTAACATCAAGTGTCATCCACTAAAAGTTTTTAAAAAAATTATTGGAACTTGATTGGATGAATAGAACGTATTTTATTAAAACGCGATTGAAAATTTGAACAAGATAAATATATAGAAAGAGTGAGCTAAATAGTAGGAATTGAAAAATATGTCGAGAGAGAAAGCGCTGAGGCAAAATCTTTATGCTAAAAATTAATCTTTTGTATAGAAGAGGTCTGTACTCCCCCACACCCACCCCTGTGTACGCCATTAACACGGAGACAGCGTTTCCAGAGATGTCGGAAACACAAATAGGTCAAATACTCTGCGGACGAAAAAAGATTTTGTCTGACAAGCGATTCAGGACGTATACACGTATGGAGAACGCGTGGCACATGCAATATCATCGAAAAAGGCCGGTTTTCGTTTGGAGAGACATCACGCATGGAGCTAAACCTCACCTCTTCAGAGGGTAAGTCACTACGATATTCGTTATGCTATGGAGACAGAGTCGTAACGGAAAATATTAGGGTCCTCTCACCCTGTAAAGTCAGGTTTGGGGCCTCAAGCCGGTACTTACAAATGGTTCATACTTGGCGTCAGTCAAGCTTTGCCCTCCCCCCCTCCCTTCTTTGCGATGCGGGGGTGTACGTTGCGCCAGTGTATGGAGAGTCTTCTTCACGTGCGTCTTCTGGTAGGTGCTGTGAGTTTTCAGTTCTCCAGGGATAACGCTGCACTCTTCGACAGCCATTCTCCGATGAAGATATTCAAAGGATGGATTGGCCAACAAAGTCTCCGCATTTAAATTCAATCGACCACTTTGGGGACACTGTGCAGACGTCTCGTCGTCAACTGCCAGCAATGATTTTGGAGCTAAAAGAGAATTAGGCGTCAACGCTTCAAAAGCTTTTCAACAAACTTGTGCTCCGCATGGGCAGACGATATCATTCTTTGCCATGAGTCAAAAATGATGCTGAAATGCATCCGAATGGCACTGCTTTGTAATGCAAAAATAAGATTTGTAGGTGTGTGCAGCGACGTCTTAAGGCAAGGGCCCGGCCCTCGATTCCTTCTCAACTCACTCTTAACAAGAACATGAACGGGATAATTTTAATGGTCGAATATTATCCCCGTTCATATTCTCCGAAAAACAGGGAATTTCAAACTGCATGTCAACTGGCAAGACTATTGTGTGATGATCGTTATTAGTGTCTTGGCCTAGACCTAACACCATAAACAATCATTCAATTCATTTAGTCGAAATGCGGCCATCGGTCAAGCCGGTTTGTGAGAAGTGCACATTTGTTTCAGATTACCGTTTGGAAGAATATTTGACAATGCATGCTACATATCGGTGATGCCCAACCTTTTTATTGCCGTGGACCGGTCAACGTTTTGATTATTTTACCACAGCCCGCTGACGGGGACGTTGCTGTTTATATTTCAAATTGTTTTGTGTTTAAAAATATTTAATTTGTGACGAATCTGTACGGAACCTTTCCACTAATCTTCTTAGGCGTCTTTCTGGGGAATATAAATTCTCGTTTATTTCTAATCAACTCCAAAAAGAAGTTTGGGATATTTAAATGAGATAAGGAATTTAAGTCGTGAGTTGCGAGATAGCAAGAGAGATGATGGTAGGCTATTGAGCCTATAACGTTACACATGCAAAACTAGAAGATTCAAAGAGATCAGATTCGTGAAGACGTCGTGCTGCTAGACGTACCAGAAAGCTGATATAAGCCAGCGGTAAATATAATTCACGTACGCTTAAAGTAAGCGTCAGTTTGAGCTACTTAGTTAGAATTAATGACACTTAAGAATTCGAATACGTGTGTTTCTCGGATCTCCTATTTCGGTAAACCTTGCTTGAGTTGAGCTAGTTTAGTAATTAATTGTATTTTTAGTAATTTAATTTAATATAAAGGCAAATCCCTTTAGAAGACCTAACATTATTGCATTATTTGTTATCAGATTATTTGTTATCAGGAAATTATAACAAAAATAAGCATTATTACTCAAAATGGCTCTTGGTGGTTCTTTGCCTCAAATTAATCTTGGTGTTCAAGGTGTGACCCAGGGGGGTCATCACAAATTTAATTGTATTTAAATATCCCTTCAGAATAAAATACAGTTACACCCAGCGCGAATTAAAGCTCATTTAAGGCCCTGGGTGCAGAAGATCTACGGGCCCCTTTAGCACTGGAGGATCGAAATTTATAGCCAGATAATATTTCCAGCTTATAAGGGCCCCTGGGCTCCCATTGCATAAACCATGTTAACCGGCACTGGTTACACCCAAAAAATGAATATATTTCACGTTAAATCATTTTATAAAGTGATTTCCTCAAAAATTTGCACAAATTCGAGAGAGAGAAATACTTCAAAGTAAATAAAGTGCAAATAGTTTAATGTTCTTTAGGCGGCTCGGTACCATTTAAGGGCTGCCGTAGCCCAATGGTTAAGGTCTCTGATCATGGCAGGCATGTCATGAGTTCGAGCCTAGTACCACTAAAGACCCGCCTAGAAGGGCAGCGATGCACGTTAAATCTGTCAAGAGCTGAAACGTCCTCCCGTTGGTGTGTTGTGGTAGTTAGGAGAGGGGGTGCCAGCTCAGGTGTCGTCCACGTCACTTGACCATGGTTCAAAATTACGTGGTCCATCGCCAAAAGCCCTCGTGTAGCAGAACAGTACGACGTTAATATTCACTCACTCGGTACCATTTAAAGCACGACCCAGGGGTTGGGTATCACTGCTATATACAGTTTACTTTCAAAGACTTCAAGTAGGGTCTACTTTTGTATAGGGGCCCAGAGCGTCAAAAAGTCTTAAGACGTCCCTGTGTGTGTGCACTCAATAGCGTATGAACAATGATGATATACAGATGTAACTGAAAAGATTGGATTGCTCTACTAATTCGGCTAAATTGAAATGATTAGTTTTTATTTGAGTGCATCCGAAAATAAATGTGTTTAAAAATGTTAAAGAATAATGATCATTTGAAGTACATCGCAATGTAATAACAGATACCTTCAATCGCGGATTTTTTTTCTTATCAACCACCAGTCACATGAATATTTCCCCAGTCTTCACAAAACTGATATTTCAATTACGCTCAAATCCTTTGGATTTCTATTTTGGAAAATCTTGCTTATTTTTTCATGCTCTTGCGTCTTGAGGATCTTATAGCATGATTTCAGTTGATTACTGTTGTTTTCAGCTCTCCATGCCATTATATTAGAAAGTCTCATATTTCCATTCCAGAGTGTGTCATTTATTTTTCTATGAATGAAGTTTACCATTTTTCCTTTACATTGATTAACTTCGAATAATTCGATGAATACATGTGCTAAATAAAAGCAACCATATGAATGGCACTACGATTGATAAATTTAATATTTCTGAGATCCTATAGATTTTGGTAGAATTTTCTTTGTAATGTTAATCTTAATTTTATGACACACAATTTTACATGCGTTGTTTCTATTACAACTAGAAATCCTTGGAGCAATAATTTGTCTTCTGTATTATTTTAGGATTCTGTATTATGTTGATAAATAGTAAGAAAGATTCTGTATTATGTTGGATAAATATATTCCAATACTTATTTTCATTAACACTGGCAATTGGTATCCACCTACACGGTGCCACACTAAAAAGTGATACTACCTCCCAGGGAATGCACTAAGACTGCAATTGCAATTTGCAGCCCCACTGGAAAGAAAAATCATAAACATTTCTTTGTATGGTGAGATTATTAATGGTAAATGATGCAGAATACATTGCATCTAGAATTGTCATAAATACTTATATATATAAATAAATGCTAGTGAAAATTTGCCAAGTTACGAAATTTGGCATTTCCACAGAAATGAATAATAACTTGACAAAAGTCCCAATGAAAACTCATTTAAAAATTAAAATTACCACTGTATTTTTGCAAATGATTCAAATAATTATTTCAAAAACCGTATTGCATGTATACGAGGAGTAATCAGAATAAATATTTGATTAGTTCATGAATTGTATCTATATTATATACTCATTATTTGGCACATAAACATTACTTGATATCTACAATAATAATGCATATTTTACTACATATACCTTTTATGCTGCATAATCCAGCTAAATGTTCAACTCTTTGGCATGAATGAATGAATATTTAAAGTACAGGAGATATAAATTTTGTATCAATTAAGCTCAAACTTTTCCATTCAATAGCCTCTATTTAGTATGCAAGCAAAATTTAGCATAAAGGCTATTTTGGGCTAAAAAAATTGTTTTACTAATTCACTGAATTCAATTTTCTTTTATTAAATGTAAATATAAAACACACACAAGCAATATATAAAAATATTAAGTCAATTCCTACTTTGAACGGATGAAAAGAAATCTTATTAACGATTGAAAATTTGAACGATATCCCCCTCTCTCTCTATATATAGGGAAAGAGAGAACTAAAAATATAGGAATTGGAAAAATGTGCATATATGATTAGTTTGCATTGTTATAACAATGCACACCCGATTTGGCTGAAAAACCGGTCTTCGACGCCAGCTTTGGTTATTGTTTTAACAGTTACATTGTTACAACAATGGAGACTAATCTAATTTGGCGACGAAAATCGGTGATCAATTTAATTTAATTAATGAATTAATATTTGAAAAAAACTATATTAACATCAAGTGTCATCCTTTACAAGTTTAAAAAAAATTATTTGAACTTGATTGGATGAATAGAAAGTATTCTATTAATGGTTGAAATTTTGAACAAGATAAATATATAAATAAATATAGAGAGAGAGTGAGCCTATAAGAGTAGGAAATGAGATAATAAAAAAAAATTGAACCTCGATTTTCTAATTTTATATATAAAACATTCTCATTTCCTAGATCATGAAATGGCAAACTCAATTTCAAATAATGGAGAGCATATAATTAAACTTCATTAAAAAATGTATTTCAAATTTTCGATGCAATAAAAATTCCTTTGAAGATAAAAAAAAAATATCTCCCCTAAAAGGTTTATTGTTCAATAGAATTTCGATAAATTTCCGATCTATGAATTCCACTTTTGATATGTTTTTTTCTGAACAATCTGTTAGAAAACTGTAGTGGAATTATTGATTAGGTTTTTTCTCCTTGGTATTTGATATTTTAGTTGCCATTTCAATTGAAGACATTGCAATTTTGCCTGTCTACAACTACAATATTACTAGATTTCAAATTTTAACAATTTCATTTAAAAACAAAATTTCATGTATCACTATGGAAATGAGCTCATTACTCATTTTTATAAATCAAATTTTTAATCAGTTTCGGCTATAAATATTTTGTGTGTGTGTATAACTAATATATGTTTTGAACACAAGGAATGACAACGATTTAAATTTCAAGAATTTTTTTTCAACTCTCAGATTTTGACAATCAGTTAAGTCAAAAGATTTAAAACTAATTTTAAGATAAATAATTAGCATTAAAAATGCATTTTCTTTACATAGGAATATTATACTAGTGCCATTCCTAAGATATTATACACAAATTTTATACATAAAAACGATTCTAAAATAACTAAAATTAAGAAAAACAAATATCCCACGAGGCGACTGGGTACCATCTTTACAATTTTTTTTACTTTTAAGTTTTGAAATTGCATTTTAATTGTATTTAATAAAGGTTATTATTAAGTAATAATTCCATTAAAAAATTTCAAATTTATTGCAAAGTGTTTATAAAACTTAATTTTTTTAAGGACTTTAATGTTTTTTAAATCTGGAAGGCTTTTTTAAATATGAACATTTTCTTTCAAAATTTTTTTCGAAGTACCTTATAATATACTACATAAAACTGTACTGGTGTTATTTTTTATGCTGCTGCTCATTAACTTTATAATAATATTTTCATTGTGAAACGTGCAAAAATTCTCGAAAAAACCATTAATTTTGATTTTGAAATTTTTTAAAAAAATTACTATGCATCTTAAGAGATAATTCCACGCACAGTTTTACAAAACATACATTTTTAGAACATTTATAAAAAATTCCACATCCCTACTTCAATTATCAAAAAAGCCTTACGGTTTTGAATGTTAGTATATGATCAAAAATTCAACATCGAGAAATATCAATTTGAAGTTTTCATTTCCTAAATAGCATGATATAATATTCATCGAATAGTTTCAAACTTTTATGAAATGTTAATTAGCTTAATTAAAATTGCTTACCATAAGAAATTGCAAACATGTAGAACTAAACATTATACTTTCATAATGAATATGAAACAAATGAAGAATAAATACTTCATAAAACTTTACCATAAATAATTATAAAAAAAACAAATAAACATACCTCAGAGCTAATTCCATGCTCAGTTTTACAACTTAAATAATGCATAACATGTACTAAAGATGTTTATGCCTTTATTTTTTTTATTTCCATGATTTTAAAAGTCTTAGCATGTTAAATATTATACATGAATGAAAGCAAAATCAAATAACAATTTATAGGTAAAATATATCAAAATCGAAGAATTGCATCTGTGCATTTGTTTAAATAAATATCTTAAAATGTTTTAATAATTGTGTTGAATTTCACATACATTGGATATATATATATATCATTGAAAACAAATATATAAAAATAGAAGAGTTTTGTTCTTGCGAATTAGATTTTTAATTATTAGAGTTATTAAAATGAAATTTAGTATTTGTGCTTTGGGAGAACCCATTTTAAAGTTTTAATTTCATTCATAATAATATCATAAAAAGCACGCAAAACTTTTAAATCTTGACCAAATCCATTTGCTCTTCAGTAAACAATACTCAAACTAGAACTTTTGCATGAGTAACACGATTCTTTCTTGAAATGATTTGTTGCTGCATATGTAATTCTGTATATGTTAGTCTCATTTGTACGCCGTAGAAAAATAATTCATCTTTATCAGGCACTTTTGTAGCAGATAATCTGTGAAATGTACGTGGCAGTTTTGTTTAGTCTCCGCTGTCCAGCATCAAAAATTGTTCCATAACTTAATAAAGAATGCAGATACAGCATTGGAAATTTGCAAGCATGTTTATAATGATTCGAGGTATATCAGCCAATAAAAAAAATATCGATAATTTGATGATTTTTCTAAGTACCATGTTGCCTTAACATATCAAAATATGCATTAATATTCTACAGATCAATTACAATACAAGCTACCTATATACATAAATTGATTAAAACATTTCAAAATGTCATGTTTCATGGAGATATGTCTTGCTCCCACCACGTTTTTGTATATGTCTGTGTTAGATGTCATATGATCAAGTAAAAGATACCTTTTGCACCATAACAAAATAAATAAATGTTAATATAACTATGGTTGGTATTCCTACACTAATTTGAATTTATATGCTTAAGTGCAAACATTTTTTTTTGTTTACTTCATTAAAATTAGCTTCATAAACATTTTTAACTTGTTCGTTATTTTTTAATTTATATTTTTATCAAAGTACCTATATGTAACGAAGTCACTATATCCTAGAAATAAACTCATTATATGGAAAATTCATTATATAGAGGTTCATCTTTTAATATACTTTATAAACGTGAAACAAATTTTAAATTCATAAACACTATATGTAAAAAAAGTAATTATCACACCTCTTTTAAAATTAATACATGCTTATTTTATATATCTTACCCATCAAAAAAAAAAAGAAGAAAAACTGCAAAAAAAACCAAAAGAATGTCAAAAAATACACTGTATTTTCAATATTAAGGAAATAATTTTATAATTAAATTAACGAATTTTAAGGACATTTTCTAATTTAAAGCATACAAGTAATATTAAACATAGATTTATATAGAACACTGGGCCACAGACCAACTGCACTGTGGGTGAAAGGCGATATCAAAGATGTTTCAAGTGAACTGGACAATGGGGGTTTAAAGGTTGTACTTCTAGGATGAAAGGCCCACACCCTATTTCTCTTTGTGAGTTAGGATCTAATAAAACCAGTTCAAAATTTATGACCACCATAAAATGTGTTTAAGTTAGAATCACTTGAAATGTTCAGAATTTAAAAATAGGGAGAAAAAAATTGAATCACAAAAGAAAAAGTTTGTTATATAGAAAATACACTTCGCTATAGAGAGGTTATTTTATAAAGGAAATTGTGAAATGTTTAAGGTTCCAGGAAAAAGTTTGCTATATAGAAAAATTCGCAATATAGAGGTTCGACTGTATAAAATTCAAAAGTTATTTAACTTTCAACCTAAGCATAAGTTTTCAAAAAAAAAAAAAAAAATTAATGAATAAATTTTTTTTAAACTTTAGGGAGGGAGGGGGAGACTTTTACAAACATACATTCGTAGAAAATTGACATACAAAACAAACACTTGAAAAATTCCCAAAAATAAAAAAAAAACTCACAAACCTGATAAAAATAAAATTTTATTTCAACTATGTTCCAAGCTCTGAAGTCTCAATGAGTTCATTCCTTAAAAAATACTTTTTGTTGAATCACATTTAAATATTACTTTGTACAGTTTGCATAAAAATGTCTTTAAATTACATATATCTATTAAACTGTAAATCTTTCTCAGACATTGAAATAAACTCATATCAAAATACAAAGAAAAAAATTACAAAGGAAGAGAACATTTTTTTTTAAGGAACAAAGCTTACTGTTTTTGAATCAAAGATGCACACAAAAGTTTGACTTCATGATTACAAATACCAACAAAGCTAAACACAATTGAAATAATTATACAAATTCAGCAATATATAAAGTACAAAACATGAAAATGCAGTAAAAATGGATTTTGTGTTTAACACTTAACAAATAACAGGGTACATTTTCCTTGCTTTATCAAACTATATGAGCTATAAATTGTAATTTTTAGTTTCTTTTCATGTTTTCAAAATACTTTGCATCCAATAGATATATATGAAACAGATGTTAGACTTATTTATAACTATAATTTGTTAATTTAAAAACTTTCCTGTTTCATGGGTGATTTCAAAAGATTATTCTTACTTTTATTTTTTAAATTAAAAATAATGCAAATGCACATGATTCGAAGTTTGATGAATAAAATTCGAATTATCATAATTATTTAAAAGATACATACAGTTATATGTTTACCAGATATTTTAGAATTGAACATGATAAAGCTAAAAAAGTTTTGTACATTCATTTGCCATAAAAATTTCCTATCTGAATAATTTGTAACTTTTTATAAAAAGATTTTTAAAAAGTAACTTTTTCTTAAGTATTTACAGTTTTTTTTAAACAAGTTACGATTTAATATTTAAAGGAGTTTAGAAAAGTGTTTAAATTCCTTAGTAATAAATGAGAATGAAAAAATGGTCAAAATTCAAATGAGTTTGAAATAAAATAACTCAAAATTGTATTTTTAAGGAGAGCCTGTGTGTTTCATTTAGATTTAAAATGTACAATAAAGTAAAGCTCCTTAAAGACAAACATTAACAATATTTCAAAAAAGAAAGGAAAAAACAAATCATTTATGAAATTAAGATGTTTTATGGCCAGAAAATTTGTTCGTAAAACTAAATATCAAAAAACTTTAAAAACTGATTTGCACAAGAAAAAATAGTTTGGCGTTTTCCCCAATTAAAATTTTTTACAGTACTTATATATTACTTAATGAATAACTGTGAATGAACTTAATCTGAAAGTACGCAACTTAAGTTGAATAACAAATATGAACAATTCACTTGCAGTATAACAAATGCCTAAAATAAGAAATTTTCCAAGAAATGTTCATAATAACTAAATATGTATTGTATTAAATTCAAATTTTAATTTAAAATAATTCACTTAATAAATATATATATAATCAAATTTAATATTAAACAAATGTGTCCTTTTTGGTAAGCAGTTGGATTAAATTAAAAAGGTGAACAAATTTGTTTAAGATATTTTTTTTACAATAAAGCTTATCAAAAGCACAAGTATATTAATAAATATTTTTAAGGATTGAACAAATGTTTACTTAGGAACTTTTCAATCAAAATATGCAATTTACAATATAGAATAGAAATTATGCAGGAAAATCTACATAGTAAGATTTTTGAAGATACCTGCCATTTGAGATGCCCATTGTTTATATTCACAAAATTAATTTCAATATAAATACCTGAAATTCAATGGTTTCAAATTCACTTTTAACAGCTCAGTACATAAATTTAAAGCTTAAGAAATCATTCGAGTCTAAAGAGAAAAATAAATAAATAACTTAAAATTATATTGTGAGACTAAAAATGGAGAAACAGAAAGGAAAAAGATTCAATTCAGAAGTTTAAAAGAAAAAAAAAACACTAACTTAATGAAACAAAATGTTTTGGTAGAGCAGGGATAATCAAACATTACATTGGGCAATTTTATATACTTCTATACATTATATATACAAATTTATACAAAAATTTCATTCTAACAATAAATTATTATACATCTACTCAAGGTACTTATCTTTGGCATTCATGATACATTACATGTAACAATAGAAAAAAGCATTTAAAATTATCCACTCATTGTATACATTTGAAAAAACAATTTAAAACAAACTAAGGGGTGGAACTCCATTAGAAGATTTACTGCTCATCTCGAACTTGGTTTTATTTTCCTTTAATCTGGCTGCAACTTATTTCTTTTGGCAAATTCTTTGAGAAACCCTATAAGAGAGGAGACATTTAATTCACATTTTTAATCAAAATGATATACTACATACAAATTTATAATATTCTAGATCAAGGAATCAAAGACATCTACAGGAATGCAATTAAAAACATGCATAATTATAATCCACACCAAAATGTAATTGTTAAAAAGTAAATAAATGAAACATTCAAAAATAATCTTTTAATTTATAAACTCAGCAGCGGGGAAGTTTAGTCATTTTACAGCATCTTGACATACTATTCACAAATTTTATACCTTTGAGTTAACATGTCTTATAAAAAAAGTTGTGGTATCCCATTCTTAACTTTGATAACACTAATAAAGATTTGGAGAACATGAAAAATTCTGAAATAGATCAGCTACAATATTTGAAACATGTTTTTAATTAGCTGAACAGCACTTGTAAAGTTCTGCTACTAAAAAAAATTCCAAAATATTGTTTACTATAATTAAACACAGGAAAAAAGTTAGGTTTTTGGAACAATTCAAACCTTCCATTCAGTGTTATTGTTTAAATCCTTTTAAAATTGAATGAAAATGCTATTTTCCAGTGAGAAAATATATTTGTGAACACTGAACACTTCAAGGAAAGTAAAATGTCAAGAAAAACATTTACAAAAATGTTCCAAATTGACCCTTTTATAAAATTATGCTCTTATAAAGAGCATAATTTTATAAAATCTGCTTCATTTAGGAAACCTTAGAGAGTAGAAAAATTCTCATTTATAATATCAAATACATTTGGCATAACATTTGTAATTTCTAAAACCAATAATGTACAGTTGCAGTTACCTCTTGAAATTTCATCACATTTACAGTATCATTTAACACTTCTAAAACAAGATATTTTTTTATAAAAAAGAAAGGGATATAACTAATCATACAAATTTAGTATTTAATATACAAATATGTGAAATCATATTAATACAAACAGCTTACAATTGTAAAATATAGGAAATATATATATTATCAATAATAGTAATTACTTAAGCACTTTTAAAAATTGACAAAACTATTCTCAAAACAAATTAATAATTTGCAATTAAAATCTAATAGCTTCATAGTATAAACAAAATAAAATTAGCAATTAAAGCTGCTAACTTACCCGATTTATCAATCTGATGATGTTCTCATACACTTTGCTATTCTCTTCCCTTTTTCACATGTCTTTGATGACACAGTGCCTATATGATGCCTAACAAGGGGTGGATCACTGAGTTTAGAAGCTTCTATATTGGGCTGTACAATTTCATCATGACTAGACAATTCTCCCACAACATTGCTGCTACAATAAATGTCAGTTCGGCACAAATGGCATGTGCAATCACACATTACTAAACTTTGAATGCCTGACTTACGACAGACAGGCAAGCTGCAAAAGACATCTTTGGACTTCCCAAAATGTTCTTTGTTCATGTCCAAATCTTCACAAAGGATAGGTGAATGGTTTCCACAACAACAAGAATCATCAGAATAGCAAGAGGATGGCCTTTTCCTTCCTCCAACATTACTCGCCTGTTCACTATCAGTGTCATTGAGTTGAAGGTCAACGCTGCCATCTGTAGTCCAGGATGGCATGTCTTCTTGTACATGAAAACTATCCAGAGACAAATCGCAGTCACTGTTTCTTCCACCCAGCCTGTCGACTTGTCCAGCGTCACTAGATGAATCATTGAGATGAAGTTCTACACTACTGTCGGTGGTCCAAGATTGCAAGTCCTCATGTGCGTGGTAGCTCTCCAAAGATAGATCACAATTGCTATTCCTATCTCCCACGCTGAAAAAACCAGACTCTCCAGAGGACCTTCTTAGTTTGGCACAGAGAGATGGCGTCTTTGTTCTGAAAGTTATTGATGCAGAAGATTCACAAAGAGGAGTGGGAAGGCGATTCTTCCTTGCATCCTGCAACTGGCTGCATGCATCGTCCAGTTTGCAATCATTCATCTGCTCTTGGACGGAGAAGGAGTCATCATCGAAAGGAGATATAGATGATGGGGAAGAAAATGGACATGGAGAAACTGATCTTGGAGAATCTGGAATATCTCCATTGCATAGGTCAGAATAAAGATTCTGTAGTTTTGATGACTTCCTATTGAGGACGGGAGAAGATGGCAAGGACTTTGACAGATTTTTTCTTGAATTACTATTTGATATTGAAGCTGATTGTTCTTTTTTAGGAGCTTGAACTTCTGATGCAGTAACAGAGCTTTTAGAAGGAGACAGCAAATCAAAATTCATGGAATGAGCCAAATCTACATCATTAATAGATGGCTCCAGGAACTTTTTTCCTTTCCAAAACCTTGGAAGGGATGCAAAAGGATTGTGGGAACTATTGTTAGGTTTGTAATGAGGATCACACATAGACATTGCTTCTCCTATGTGTTTTGGTGTTACTGGTGTTTGTGGAACACTGGAATTATGTATTTTAACTGGAGTAGAGTCTATTTGTTGAATTTTATTTTGTGGAGGACTCAGTCGATTCCAGCCATGGGCAACTGAAATGAATTTAGTTACTTTTAAGGACACTACACAAACTTAAAGAAAATAAATAATAAAACTATATTTGAAAATCTCCTAAAGAAACTTGTGATTTTAACAAATGTTTACTCACAAACACACACTTAATATTCCCAAAAATTATCATGTGGCATTTTATACAGTTTGTCATTAAAAAAAATTTTTTTTTTGCTTAAATTTGATTAAAAATCAAAATTGTAAATGTATTTACCATCTAAAAATTATTTTAACATTTGAAAAATAGTCTGAGATATATAACATGAATCACAAAATATCATTTTGGTGACTTTTGATACTAAAATCTTTAGGCTAGTGATCAGACAAAAGCATTCCATCAGTCCAAGCATTATTACAGCTGATAATTAGGACATGCTGAATAGGGATAGCAAGCTAGATAAGCAATAAAACTAAAATTCTAAAATAAATTTAAAAGTCATAGAATAATTAAATAAGCTTATTTTATAAAAATTCAATAAAACAGTTTACACAATACTTAAAATAACCCTGTAAAAATATTATAAATAATTAAAAATGAAATCACGATACCCAGAATTGTGATATTTAAAAGCAATCAAAAGCACAACTTTTAATAAAGGGATTTTAAATTCCTGCCTTGTCATCAGGAAATATACAAAATGAAAAATCTGTATTCTTAAATACAGAATAGATCCAAATATCTATTTTAAAACTCAAATTCCCAATAAATTACTTTAAAATTATAATAAACTATGACAAAAATTAAAAGTGATCCACTATTGCAAATTCGTTTCTACCTTTGATATATCCTTAAAAACATTGCTATGAGATTTGGGTTTGAAATTCTTATGAACAAAAATAAGTAACAGCTGTTTCAGTAATTTTTAAAGTGAAAGAGTGTAGAGCAGGGATGGCGAACCATTGGCACGCGACACAATATTTTTGGCACACCAGTGATCAAAATGGTTTGCATTGCAGTTTTACATAACTGCAGTTTAAAGTTTATCTGTGTTATATTAGCGATATTTAACTGCTATTTAACATGGCTAATTCAGCAAAAGAACAAAACATGCGAGACAGTAAGTGTAACAGAGAATTTCAAATTTGGTGGGCCGAGAAACATGGCATTACTACCAAAGGCAACAAAGCAGTGTGTGCTTCATGTTCTGGAATAGTGGCATGCAGAACATAGTCTGTAAAACAGTATTTTGAAACTAATACCAAACTCCTCGTCAAAAAAAAAAAGTGAACTGCAGCAAAAGTAATCAATTGCTTTGAAACAGTTTGGCACATGATTCAAATTCAGCATGTATTCTACAAAAAGTAACATCTTACAATCCTAATATAAGTTATTTGTCATCCAATCTGCAACATAAGTCACACTAATGTTATTTAATTTGAATTTCATGTATGACTAAAATATTTATAACTATACTGTGCACACAAAAAGTATTTTTTCATAGTGTTAGTGTGTGTTGTGTATTATTTTTGTGTTGTTAGTATTTAGTTTTATTATTTTACCAATAATCCTAAATCAAAATTATTTGATGTCACGTCTATATACCTCATTAAACACTTTTTTATGGATCAACATGCCATTTTTTTCTAAAGGTTCGCCACCCCTGCTGTAGAGGGATAGAATAAAGGTTATTCAAAGAACAGAACATAGAATGGAAGAGTCCAAAAGAAAAAAATTACTGAAAAAGGAGAAAGTTATAATAGAGCCTTAAAATACATAAAAAAAATTAAGCTTTAAAATTTGAGCAAATTTGAAATATGAATAGAGAGAGAGAGAGAGAATGTTATTAGCATTATATTTATTTACTTAAGGAACAGTAAAGATTTTTTGACACCTCAAATTATAATTTGCTTTCAAATGAATAAAAATCTGTACTTTTCACTCAGTAAAAATTCAAAACCTTTCCTTTGATTACAAAGAAATAATCTTAGTGTATCTATGTGTTCTTATGATCTTAGTGTAGTTATCTATAATTTTAATCTTTCATAATAAACAATAAGAAAAACATTTCAAAATGTTTCATTTAAAAGAACATCAAATCTATCACAATGTTATTAAATCTAAGAGCCAAGTTTTTCAAATAAAAAGTGATTATCAAATCCGATTTTTCATTGAAACATTTAAATAAAATTGAAAAACAAGCTTACATATAGCTCTGACACTGTCAATGTTATCTCCATCATCCCAACAAGAAGTATATACAACTGGTGGATAGAATAAATGAGATCCTCCTGACATTGAACTAATAACATTCAACATCTTCTCTAGCTGATGAACAATCTCTTTAAAACTTGGGCGACTATCTGGATCAATCTGAATAAATAAATTTCTATAGTTTACAATTTTGTTAAAAATAACAAATACATGAAATAACAATATGGAATGAATTGTTCTTAGAAAACAAATGATTAAATTTACTTATTTCTTAATCTGTTATAAATTTTAATAAATTAACACTTTAATTTAGATTAATGCTCAATGATCTCTTAAAAAAAAATAGTTTTTAGTAACTCAACTGTTTACCAAGTTTTATTTCAAGAGAAAGATAACTATTTCAACAGCTTCACTACCGAGTTTTTATTAATTGTAAAGTTTGTATTTTAAAAATTAAATGATTAAATAATTATTTGATTGAAAGATAATGCACATTTTTTATTAACATGTTCCAACATTAAGCCAGTCCTGATGGATCGATGTAAGAATTTCCATTTACAGATCAGAAGCGGACTTTTCATTTATGTTATTCCTGTGTATCTGTCAATCCTTGCATACTATAGTGATACAATTTAGGTGATGCCTGTTTTTGTTTGACAGATGCTTCACACACAAAAGAAAGTATAATTAAAATTAACAAGTTTTTTAAAAAAGTAGAGATATTCTTTTATATTAATTAGAGAGGTTTGCAACTTTTTACATTAGATGTTTTGCCACCTTTGAACTTTAACATTAGTGAATTTGTATTATGACATTTGGTGCAGTATCTTTTAACTTAATGTTCACAGCATATTCCCCCCTCAAGTGATGCCAAAGTTTTGCATGTTTCAATTTGTCTGTCCTACAGCATAAAAGAAACAAAGTAAAATAAGCTTGAAGTTTAATGTGCTAATACAATTCCATTATATCTAGTTTAAAAATTATGATCATAAAAAAGCATATCTATAAATTTTTGGGTTCTTTTTGAAGATTTTGTTGACCGGTGTCTTGTTCAAATGGTAAAAATAATCATTGCCATATTCAGTCCCAATAATTTATTTTGATCTTGCTAAGGGACACATAATAAAAACAAGTAGATTAATGAGATTCAGTTAGATTAAAAACACGGTCCGTTGTTTCTTCACCCAATCATGTTTTTCCCCGACTCCGGCTTTCTCGTTTCAGTTGCTCTCATTCAGTCTCGTCTGGTCCAGTCTATGATTTTCCTGGTTGCAATGTCCTCTTCTATATATACTTGATCTGCTCCTAGATCCTCCCTTACCTGTTTGACCCATTGCCAGATCTCTCGCAAATGGCTGACCTGTTGCCAGGTGCAGGTGTTTGATCCCCCCCCTTACAATGTCTTACACCGAGCTTGCGCTAGATGTGTAAGCAGGTATGTCCATCAGAAACATATGTTGCTCATGCCACCTGTCTGACATAGTCAGATCGAGGCCCACGAAAGTCATTGTGGCAATAGGTTAGATGTACGCCTGTTGTTGGCCTTAGCCTTGAGCCCCATACAGGTGACAGTATGATTTAGCTCGGTGAAATTCCCGAAGAGACGATAGAGCATTAGGATAGATGGCGCCACCATCTATCTCCACCTCCACAATTTAGGCATGGAACTAAAGTGGAGGGAAATTTTCTCCAGTTCCCTGCACTCGTGTGATTCAGCCCACAAGACTTTCGGACCCACTGATTTAACGAACACGTACTTCGTGTGTACTCTGAGGGTATTTGGCGGTACGGGCATTGAACCCAGGCCTTCTGGTTCGGAGTCTGGTGCTCTAACCACTAGGCTACCCACGGCCAGAAACATATGTACTATCTTGTATCATATAAATAGGTTCAAATTACACAACTTGGGTATAAGCTAATCATAAGTTTTTAAAATGCGCATGGATATATCACAAAGTACATTTTAATGAAATTGTAATAGTAATTATTTCATTCTGCAACAATGTAATTGCACTTTTTTAATTAGAAATAAGACAATAAAATTTTGTTTTATAATACTAATTTACCAAAATACCTTTAATTTTTTTAAAAAAAGAAATTATAAAAACCAATACTTATTGATGCAAAAGAAAATACTCACTCGACAAGAAGTGAAAGCCAGTTCCAGGAATTGGGGAGGGCAATCAGGACACATGTCACTAAATGCAACATAATCCACTCCAAAATTCTAAGGATGTAAAAATCCATTACTAAAGTTACAAAAGAGTTTTGGAATTTTAGTAATGCAGAGGGAAAAAAATTTAAAATACACAAAACTTCTCAATCAACTTTAAATATTTAAGTGCAAAAAAGTTTAAGTATAAATAAAAAAAAGTTTTGAAAATTATGAACTATTTACATGAAAGAATGTTTATATGAAAAATAATGTCTTTTCACTCACTTAGAAAAAACCATTTTTGAAATTTTCCTAAAAACTTACTATTGAAAATATATACATATAAATAAGGGCTCTACCTCGGTTCTTGGTAAAATATCTGGATCTGCTTCAATTCTTGCAATTATTTCACAAAGTATAATTCCATAGGAAAATACATCAGCCTAAAAAAGTTTTTAAATGGAAGGAAGATTAATGTATTTGTGTGCAGAGAGCTAAGCTAATATTGAATACTTTTAAAAAATCTTTTTGATGAATGGATTAATAGAAAATCCCTTTTATGTGTGTATTAAAATTTTTAAATAACTAAATAGAATCCATACAATTCTGGATTTTTTAAAACATTGTAATGAGAGAGACTTAATAGAAATATTTAAGAATTACCATACATTGAAATTTTTAATAGAATATATTTTATGCATAAAATCTAATTTGTTTCTTTATATCACTCTGGCAGTTACAAATGCAACACATGATGCTGCTTAAGTACAAAATGAATATTTATGAAAATGGAAATATGCAAATGTAAAACTAATAAGATTTATAATTTCCTAGTATACTCAACAGTAGTTTCTTATATACTCACTTTTTCATTATACCACAAGCCTTTTAAACACTCAGGTGCCATCCAATAAGGCGACCCAACAATGGGTAATCGTTGACTTCTATCTCTACAGAAAAACAATAGAAAATAAGTAACATTTATGCAGTCTGAAAAGTCATAACAATTAATTCATGAAGAATTTAAAGGAAATACAAAAGCACTTTCAACAAATATCAGGAACAAAAGTTTATTTTCATTTTTACAAGTTAATAGTTAACAGAAATTCATTCGGAAATTTTTGCAAAAACAAAAAACCATTAAAAATTAAGAAAAAAAATTGAATAGAAAACCAAGAATACTATTTTCAATAGATAAACAATACTTTAAGACTAATTTGCACAATTTATTACGAAATATTGCATTAATCGAAATTTATCCCAATATTATATATATAACTATACATAATAAACATATAAACTTCTGCAAAATGCTGGCATATATACCTTGGATCAGGAATTTTTTCTGCAAGCCCAAAGTCGCCAACTACTGCAGTCATCTCATCATCATCAATTTTAATTAAAACATTCTGAAATAAATAAAAGTATTAGTACATAATAACTTATAAAAATAAAAAAAATCTACAAATTTAAAATTTTAAAAATGACTGAAAATACTGGAACAAAAAAGCTTACCTTTGATGTAAGATCTCGATGAAATACACCACGAGAATGCAGGTAACACATGCCTCTAGCAATATCTAAAGATAATTTGATTCTCGTTTCCCATGATAATTCTATATGCTTATTTTGCAGAAGTTGTTCCAAACTGCCGCCATTAATATACTAAATGAAAAAATATAAACACGCATAAAATACCATTATAAATACAAATACAATATTTTTAGAAATTCAACTTTGTAAAATTAAAAGAAATAATTGAACAGGTAAATGAAAGATACTACAAAATCTTTAATTTTTAAAATAAAATTGTACCATAGGGAATTATTGGAGATTAATTTCATCATCTAGAATCACATTCACATAAATAAAAATAAGCTGTTGCTTCAATTCATCCAACTTCCATCAGCCAAGGATAGGAAGGCCTCAAAATCTAGTTTAAGTAAATTCCCTATTCTACACAACAGTGGTCGGTCGTAAATTAAATTCAGTACTCGAACTGCAACACGTTGAAATGATATACACCAGTAACGGTTTAAGCTCATTTTGGACCCTATAGATCTATAGGCCCAGAAGATCGATAGACTCCCCTGGCGCTGGAGGATCGAAAATCTGGTTAAGTCCAGTTTATACGTGCTCCTTCAGGCTCCTCCAGACAATGTTACAGAAAAACTGTAGACAAACATGCAGAATTATGAATGTTACTAACATTCAAAATTCTTTCACGTTTTGTACACAAAAATTTCACAATATTTTAATATAAATAACCGTTTTCAGAATTGGGCAACTTAATTATATGTAATGTGTTATGAATACTTTTAATTTATCTCCTTAAATATAAGATAAAACAGGGAACTAATTTCTAAGTGAAAACTCACAGCTAACAGCTAAAGTGCAGTAATTAAAATAAAAATAATTAAACTTTATAGTTTAATTATTACTTTATCAGTAGCTATTTTGAAAAGATATACTTCTAGAAACTATCTTTGTGGCATTGAATATGCATTAAATAAGAAAATTGTCTGCAATGAATCACTCAACAATTTCAAAAACTTCCGACGTAAAAAAAATCTGCTTAGTTAATGAATATAAACGTTGCAATATTCAGCTACACGTGGGCTTTTGTCGAAGGACCTCGTAATTTTGAACTATGGTCAAGTGATGAGGACGACACTTGAGCTGGCACTCCCTCTAATAACTTTCACTCCACACCAACGGGTGGACATTTGAGCCTCGACATATTTAACATGCATTGGCCTCTCTGCACAGCGAGTCTTTAGTGGTACAAGGCTCGAACTCATGACGTGCAAGCCACGAGTCCGTGAGCTTGACCTCTAGGCTACCGCGGCTTTAAAAAAATACAGTGGCAGTATTTTATTAATTGTCTTTGGGACTTTTTTTCGGTACTTTTCCGTTTCACCGACGCAGATCTTGCCAAGTTGGTATTATTGGCGACTACACACAATATAAACATAAAAAATAAAACTAAATTCAGTTTTTATTGGTTTTTCATCCCTTTTTGATAAATTATAAAAAAAGAAGTTACTGATCAGAAAAAGACCACGACTTGTTTTGAAAATGTGGTGGTAAAAGGTTGCCAGTGGAATATTTAGTTGAGCGTCAGATGTATCATTTTAGAGGGGGGGCGTATCCTTTTTTCTTTTCATCAAAATTACTTCAAACTTCAGAAAGTTTACATATTGATATAGGTGAACAAAAATTAGAGAATACTGACATACATAAAAAACATAATTTTCTGAAAATAAAAGGTTTAGGTTACAAGTCTACATTTAAGTTTAAATAATTTAAAACTAAAAGAGCTTAAATATTTACTTTTAAACAGCAACAATGTATCACTAATAAAAGAATACTAGATAGAAATTTCGTCAAATCTCACGTGACCTTATACTTTGTATTTTCCTATTATGCATAATATACTGTAAATTTTAAAAAAAGTAGATGCAAGATAAAGCTTAAAAGTACAAGACTGTAGAAATTCAAATAAAGAAAAAAGATAAAGATAACAGGTTATAAAACTATAAATCTTGTTTAAAATCTTAGGCTTATTATAAACATAAAAATTCGAACAATAAATTTTTTTTCACAAAAAATTAAAAAAAAAAGTGATAAACTAATATGATACAATTTTTAAAAAATTAAATAAGCGAGAATCATCGAGAAAAATTGACGACAGACTTATCTTACCAGCATTAAACGGCTGGCTTTATCAAGTCAGCTAAAACTGCTAGACATAACAATTTGAATACAGCTGACAAACATTGGACGCTTTAAAAAGCCATATTTATATTGAGATAAGAATAGAATTTATTATTCGGGTGTACTACAAACTTTTACTTCGCACGATATTAAATAACGATTCAAGGAAACAAAAGAAAAAGAAAAATAAAGTCTGATACAAAAAAACTGATTAAAATTATTTGTTATTCATCGCAGTAAAATGAATGACGTAAGCGATAAAGAGGATAAGCATTATTCCCCCCTTTACGTACATTATATCTATTTTTTAGGTAACTTTTTCTTATGAGAACACAAACTATGCAAATAGTTGTTCTTTGAATAAAAATTGTACATCCATAAAGTACCTAGAAATAAAAATAAATTCAAATCCTTAATATTAAAAAATGAAAATGTATTTTAAATCAAATTGAAAACCATAAAATTACACTGAGAGCATACTAAAAACTGCTATGTTATATAAACTAAAGATAAAAACGGGAACATTAAACAAAGTTTGTAATTAGCTATTTTTCTTTTTGCATCCAACTACGAGACGTGTTTCTTAAGTACCAATTTGTAAGCTTTTGTTTTTACTTGAAAAGACTGGGCCTAAATTTCCTTTACAATATAATATCCATCCAGTGAGTGAGTATTAACGTCGCACCGCTCATTATTTCCATCCAAGTTAAGGCACTAATCTCTTTCGGACAATTTCACGTCTCTTACAGTTCAGAAACGACGGACAGCGCGTATTTCACAATTTAAAACATTTTCAATAGGTATCAACTAACGTCTTAGCAACCGAATTCTTTCGTAATGGCTTCCACATGACACTAGCAAATAGATCAGGGATGGGCGACTTTTTCATGGTACGGGTTACTTCTAATTTTTTCAATGTGTTGCGGTCCACCCAATGGTGTAGGTGAGGTGAGCTAAAAGAAGTCAACAGTTGTTGGCCCGACCGTAAATTAAGCTTTAGACCTAAAGCATCACATAAATATCAGTGCTGCTTCAGCGGCATTTCTCGCTTGCTTCCATCTGCATCGCATGGCCATTTTGTCGAAAAAGCTGAGAACACGCACTCGTGGGGCCCCTAAAAAGCGTCGGGTCCATAAGAAGTTGCCTACTCCACCTTATGAGTAATCCGGCACTGGCTATGATATTTTCTTCCGTTGAAAAAAATTTTTTATTTTCCTTTCTTCTTTCTGAAAATTCCATGTTTGGACAACTATGAATGACTGCTAGACCGTGGACGTTTTCAATGCAGCGATCAGCTCACACATGTGCACCGATGAATCTGCAACCGACGTACACGATGTGCCATTGCGGGACGAAACGTCAATACAAGAATCCAATCTCGCGGAAGCGCAGTGTGTGGGGTGATGTTGCAGTAGCCAATCCCGTGTTATCGTGGGAAGAACCGATCCACATTTATTTTCCCTTTAGTCGGAGTGTGATCGCTGTTTTCCCCTTTAGTGAAAGAAAATGTATTAAACGTCATCGTACGCTTCCAACACTGGTACATGTGTTGCCTACGCACAATCGCATGAAGTCGCAGAAATTGTGAAAAGCAGATTCTCTAATCTAGCTGGTATCGGTGTTCTAGAAATATGTTTCTTTTAGTATGCGCGTCTCAAGTCTTAGAGAAAGTCACGTAAAAATGTCGATCGCGATCGACTTAATTTTTACCCCGGTAATGGATGAAGGAAAAGAATGTTCGCTGGAAGGAACAGCCCCATTTTAAAACAGTACTTTAAAACACGCTTGGCATTATGATAAAAACCATAATCAAACCAAAACCAGTCCGATATTCATGAAATCGGTCTACACCATCGTTCCAATGAAGTACGGTAAAACCTCGACTTAGCAAATTCGGAGTTATGAATTTCAAATCTCGTTGATTCGTTTTATTTTTTAAAGCGCTATGCAATTCGATTACTCACCCACTGCTTCCTGTTTAACTAACCATAGCCATATTAATGTATTTTGTGTCATTTATTTCTTATGGAATGAAGTTTGACAAAAAGCTTTAATTGCACCTGGAAAGAATCGTGTGCTTTTTGTTTTTTCATCATTGAAACTCGGGCGGAATGAAATTGGTAATGTTATTGAAGAAGTTGTCGATCTTTCGAGGCAAATAAACTTAGAAGCGGATAGAGATGACGTTCAAGAACTGCTGGATTCTCACAATCAGGATGCGACACTTGATGAGCTCACAGAAATGCACGAGTAAGAGCAAGACATTGAATTACTTGAGTCTTAAGACCAGGGGTACTCAACCTTTTCCCTGTCGCGTCACATACATAAGCAGATATTTCACGCGGGCCGCAACATGAGGATAAGGGGGTAGGGAGATGTTGTAACACTAAAGCAACACTAAACAAAGTGAAATTAATCAAAATATTATAACTCATTTTTGGTTTTTATTTTAATACTATATTAGCCTTCTATCAAACACACACACAAAAATATTTACTATTACACATTTTTTTTACTGAGTTATGGGGTAGTTTCGATTTCCTTTCATTCATGTGGCCACGCCTTTCTTATTTAAATTCTACTATCAAAAAAAGCAAATTGATAGATTTGATTAATTGACTGACAAAATTTCTCGCTAAATGTTTAGTGTATTATTCTTAAATAACTGAATTTCTTAGTGCAATGGGCCATGACCGGGCCACAGGTTAAGTATCACTGCTTTAGACCCAGTTCAATCAGAAGATCGAATGACTGCTGAGAATTTGACAGAAGACTTCAGTTTAATTGGGAAAAATTTACAAATTTTAGAAAATATAGACTTCAACGAAGAACGTATGTTTTCAACAAAACAAAAAAATTATCAGATTTCTAAGAGAAAATTTTGTGCGAGGAAAAAAAGAACAAAAAATCTTTGAGCCGGTACACGTTAGATTAGAGCTTCGTTAGATTTTATGAAACCTTCTGCATCAAAATAACTTCAGTTTCTGATTCTGCATTTGTGTTATCTAAGACTTTCTCAAATATTTTTATTCTAAATTATTTTCTTCAGTCTCTGGTCCCAATTAAAAATAATTTATATGTTTTATATTGCGACATTATACCCCGAACTTACGCGTAATTCGCGATTATCGATCAGTCCCACCTATCGCGCAAGTTCGAGGTATTATCAGTGGCGTAACGTACACTGTCACTACTCGCACCGTGTGGGGGGGGGCAGGAGATTCTAAGGGACCCAAAACCTGACTGACACCAAGTACGGCTTGGGGCCCTAAAGTTTTCTGTTACACCACAGGATATTGCTGTACATAAAATGCAAAGATATTGAAAGAAAAATTTAACGCAACTCTATGGATATCTTGAAACAAATAAAGTGGGTTGTTTTTTTTTAAGATTTTCTTTAAATAAAAATAATCACAGCTATGTAACTAATGTAATTTTAATCCTTTATTTATGTACATGGAAGTGGCCTACACAGATCTATCCCATGTGGGGTGGGGGTAAATTCTAAAAAACAAGCAAATGAAAATGCGTCGATTTCTCTATGGAAATTTTTTTTACAAAATTATTGGTTCCTGGAGATTTGAGTCCCCTCCTTAATGCATGTAACTGGTATGATATCACAAACAAAGAGATTGTAAAACTTATACAATTCAATTAAAAAGAAACCGTTCTACCGAGATTTTAATCCTTTAAGGGAAAAATTATAATCATTTAAAAAAATTTAAATAACACATCGAATAGAATTCTTAATAATTACATCTAGAATTGCCACGTATTTATGATGTATCATTTATAATTACAATGTATCGATATTGAATAAAAACTATCTTCAATTTACCAAAATATGTCGCATAAGAGATCTCATCATATACAAGATGATAAAAATTAATGTTGCAAACATGCTCTCGCGTACATACCATACTAAACAACCGGCAGATATCACTGCGTTTTCCGCCACGAGCCAACACAGATGAAAAAGAAACAAGAAAAAACACCCGCGATACAATCTCACCTAACCCGATCAGAGACAAGGTTACCTCTCTCAAGGTTGCAAATGGAAGCTCATTTTTTTTGGTTTGTTGTTATTTAAGTGCCTTGCGAAAAGAAAAATGAAGAGAAAAAGGCAATTTTAACTCCGAAAAACTTGTGACCTCGATACACAGAAACAGAAGATGACAACCATCAGTTCAATTGAGCAACATTAGAGGGCGGTAAAAACGTCCTATATTTTGGTTAAGGCTAAGCCGATTTTAACCATTGTTCTTAATGTTTCTAGTTTCTGCTCGTAAATCTAAATGATGAATTTCAAAAATACGCTTCGGCAGAGAAAATTGCACGTTACAAACAGTTAGTCGCTCTGTGGCAGTAGTTTGTTCCAATATTTCAACTGCGATTTTCGGTTGTTCTCCGATATGCAGATTGCTCGAAACAATAACGAAATTCAATGATTCAAAATACTGGCACTCCCATCATCCAATTCTTCTGGAAATTTAATGATAGCCGTCTTAATTCATTGTTTTATACAGTGAATATTATAGTTTCTTATATTAATTGTGTTGTACACTTAATTCGCGTTTTTCTAATCTTATTCCGAAAGGAATTCTTTATGGATGAAATAGAGATGTCCGTAGCAAATGAACCGGAGTGCGTTAAAAATTTCTGAAATTAATACAGGGAGATAGTATTAACGTCCAAAGAATGCTGGATTATCTAGTTAAACAAAAAAAAATTTGATTAGTTTTAGGCTCAATACAAATGTCGAGGCAATTATAAGAAAGTCTTGAAGCTCAAATATTCCACTTAAGTTGACAGCTTAAATGAAGATTTAACCATACTCGTACAAAATAAAACTGAAAGAATTTGAAATTCTAAATTGTAATTTTAAAAAAGAATTTATCCAATTTAAATTTTAAATAAAAGTTAATTTTAAAAGCTTTTTTAAATAAAAACTTACGGCGTGTTTTGAATTATGCCAACACTTATTTAATTTAGAAAATCAATGCAAAATAAAAATGTAGAATTATATCTTGATTACTTTTGTCGTTTGAACGGGGAAAAGAACAAAGAAAAAAATTCCAAATTAAACCAAACCAAGCAACATAAAATTTAGCTTCTATTCAAATTTGGCTGAACTACAATTTTAACAATAAGTGGAGAGCCAAAGGTGTTTAAAAAAATAATAAATACTCCTAATCGACAACATGTGTACGAAAACAAAACTATTTTAAATTACCAAAAAATTTTTTACTTCTTATAGATTAAAATTAATTTTTAATAGATTTTTTAATTATAAAATTGTTTGGAGGAAGGGAGAAAGTAAAATAAAAGGAAGTTATCCCCTACTTTCAACACATCGATTGATTGTATACTATCTTTGCATTTAGAAGCAACACGACGGCTATATTTAACTTCCCAGTTAAATAATTGTAACAATACTATATAAATCTATTTTGTTGCTGAGTAGATGTACATATATGCACACATTTTGGTATGGCAGCCCCAGTGGCGTAAACAAGGGTGGGGATTTGGAGCAGAGGCGTAACATACAACCCCGTAAACCCTGCATCACGAGGAGGGCCAGGATTCTAGAAGGCCCAAAGACTGACTGACGCCAAATACGTATTTTATAAAATATCAGAGACAAAACCTGACTATGGACGCAGGCTCTAATATTCTCCATTACGCCACTGGTTCGAGAATTCAAACCCCTCCCACAAGGCTGTACGAAAAGCAAAAGCAAAGCATTCGGCAAAAGTACGTAAGCTTGAATTAAACACGAAGCACACATTTTCAGACAGAAAAATGCCTCAATTTCCATGGAAATTTGCATTATAACTCATACTTCTGGTAACAATATTGTGTTTTTAAATTTTTCAAAATATTCCATGAATATTTCCTTTTTCGTTTTAATACGTGAAGGCATGGCCCATTTAACATTACAGTATATGAGAAAAAAAAACACGAAGTACATTTTATGCTGGAAAAAATTAATCAACTCGATTAAAAATTGGAAGCATGATAAAAAAAATGCTACTCTCCAAAGGATAGTGAAGCCAGACTATCATTAATTTTTCATTTCTTTTATATCTGAAAAAATGTTCCAAATTTATCCAACATTAACCGAAGACAGCCTTAAACCAAAAGATCTTTTTATTTCGTTTAGCATAAAAGATAAATCTCGGTGCTTTCGTTTACGTTTTTTTTAATAATGTAACCCCTCCCATGAAAGTAGTCAGAGAACGAATGCCTCTGGATAGCCACTAGAATTGCACAATATTTGCAAAGATGTTATAAATATTTAGGATTCAAGTAGGGTTTGCAGCCCCGGGATTCCGGTGTTTTTTCCAATTCCGAAATCCCGGGATTTAATTTTTATCTGAATTATATTTTAAAATATTTTTCTCATCAAAATTATCTAAGAATTTTATTCTTAGAAAATGTATATTATTTTTATGAAATATGTACGTAGAATTTTTTGTGAAATTATCAGTGTTATAAGTAAAAAAATATATGCAGCTCTCTCATTTCTCATACGGGATAACGTCACACAGATCTAAGTAGCTCACTGCAATACTTACACTATAATATAAGTAACACACACATCTCAAGAACAGATTTTGTCGCAGTTCTTTCAATTAAATGCCATTAATTAATAGCGGACCTGCTTGAAAGACTCGAGACACTACAAATCCCATTGCATTAGTAACAGCTCATGCAATTGGATCTTCTATATATTTCAAATAGGGTAACACTTAAAAAGGATTCACATTCTGATTCAATAACTGGGATCAATTTATACACAAAAACTATTAAGTGTAGCAGAAGAACTAGATAAAGTTATCAACGAGATATATGCACCAATGCAGTCTATTTGATTTGAGACACTGTCATCAAAGATTATAAAAAAAAAATGTGTTTTTTTAAATGATGGGAGACATGGTGACTACCAGAAAAGAATACACTTCTATTTATAATGACCTTTTGTAAACTTTACAGTTACGGAGATTATAACCGCACATCTGCATATCTCATAACCTGGACAAACAGACACAGACTAAAAGAGACAGTCCTTTCTCTCGAATGCAAGCGATGGACCTATTAGATCAGGACATTGAAGAACATTTTTTGAAGAACGTATTTAACCCTCAGGAGGGATTGCCTAGAGTCCATTTTAAACCAGAAATGGGAGCTCATACTTCCAAAAATCAAGATCCACCTGAATATTTACGTCAATTAGCATTGGAGATTATTAACAAAATTCCAGCTACTGCAATGCAAATTTATACCGACGGTAGCAAAGACGAACAAAACTCATGTGGCAGTGGCATCTTTATAAAGGCTCCTAATTGTTCTCATAATATCAAAATTAGGAATTCGGACTTTTGTTCTGTTTTTAGATCCGAGTTAATTGCCATTGATGAAGCTCTCCGAATCATCAAGACGATGACATCTCCTGATGAAATATGGATATTATGTGATAGCCGAAGTGCTATCCAACACCTTAGCGACTGGACAAATGTTGGAGACAAAACATCGGTCTCAATTCTTAAAAATCTTAAAGAACTTTCCCAGCAACATGAGATTTACTTCCAATGGATTCCATCTCACATTGGTCTCTTTGGCAATGACACAGCTGACCTTTTAGCCAAGGAAGGTGTCACTGAAAATTTAATGTCGAGAAGAACTTTGACTTTCTCGGAAATTTTTTCTAAAACGAAATCTTTGATTCAAGAACTATGGAAGACTCCTCCGACTCACCCCTGGTATAATAGGCAGGCACCAGGTGGTGCCCTTTCCATCAAGGCGGATAGAGTCGTCCAAACAACTATTAGTAGGCTTGCAAGTGGACACATTAGAGGCCTTTCCTTTAACTTAGGCCAGAAAATTTACGAGAATTGTACTAAATGCAATTTGGTACAGGCAACTCAGATCATCTTTTGTTTTGTGCAGGACTTGAAAGGGAGGACATCTATTCCAGTCCTCTTTTGGTGTACGATTTCCTGAGGACTCTTGGGCTCATGGACCTGGTCAGCCTGCGGCTAGACAGGAGGAATTAGTCAACAACAACAACAACATAATGACCATAACACCTACTAGTATAGAATCCGAACGAGCATTTTCTTCGGCAGGACAATTTGTAACAAAAATAAGAAGCTGTTTAAACGATGAAACGCTGGACAAGCAGTGTTTTTTAAACGCTTATTTAAATAAATACAAGAAATTAAGAACTGGTTTTTTTTAATTTCATTATGCACTATTTTTATTTATGATGAATTAAGTTTTTTTTATTTGTTTCAATAAAATTAATATTAAGCCAATTTTTAATTATATTTTTAGTTTTATTAAGCAATTTCAACTATGCTAATGTGTAAGTATTTTTAATAAATAGTCCAATCCTAATCTAGGGCCCCGGGATTGCAAACTCTAGATTCAAGTTTCTTACGTGGCAATGTCTCCGAGTTTTAAATATATTAAAAATTTATACTTATAAATATTTTTAAAAGAACTTATTACTAAATCTACGCTTGTACCAACATAATACAATAATCAAATACACAAGTAACACAAATAATTCCTTCTGGCAATCATTTAGATTTATTATTATTATTATTATCATTGTTGTTGTTGTTACAATGCAAACATCTCTACAAATACGAAATACCAAAGCTGCATTTATCCAAATACGAAACAACCAACATTCGTTGACAACAAGCAGCATTTTTACATCAAATAATTCACAATTCTAATGTAACTCAAAATAATTCGCACACTTTCCTGTGATTTTAGTATTTGAAACTTCGAATAAAACAGTGCTTAAAGTATCTTCTTGAGTGAACTTAGTAACCAGAATAAAAAATGATATTTTTCCAGTCGTACACACAAAACTTCCATTCCATCAAAAACATCCTTTAGTTCATCCCCAAAACACAGTAAAATATCCGCCACACGACGAAAAAGTGGTTGGGATGAACGAAACCTGGAGGGAGTGGCCACAATTTCCCTCTCACGCAAGGCATTTTCCATTGTGTCCCCCTCAGAGGGCGAAATCCCATCAAAAGAGATGTCACTCCTGTGACATCCAAAAAGCTGTTGAGTGCACCCAGCCGAAAAATGGCGAATATTTCGGAAAGCGGGGACCGATGACTCGGTTGTGAAGGATGCAGGAAATGATTCATTATTTTATTGGAGGAACCCAACCCTCCAAAACATCTGCCAAAGTGAAATTCACTCACAGACATCTTTTCGCTTATTGTCCCGCGCTAAACCTTTCAACATTCTATTTCATTTTGATCTGTGCAACAAAAAATGCCCAGATTCCTAAGAATATTTAATCCTTTAGGCAATAAACTCACTTCATTTGGAAAAAATATAAGTGGAACCATTGTTTCATATGTGATAAGTTACTAATATTTCTTTTGAGAACATGTTTCATCGATACGTTTTGTTTACAGTTATTTAAAGAAAAGTTCAAATATACGAAAACAATTACTTACGATGCTGCAATATATTTTTTTAAAATAAAAAACATTCTGTAAATATTAAAATTCAAAAATGAAAAACAATAGTTCAATATAAAAGAATTGACTGGCGTGAGAACGATAACCAATAGCACTGACATGTTCTTTATAAGCATATGTACAATCACAAAAGCGGCAATAAAATTTTTAAAAAACACACGATGAAACCCATTGGTAAATAGTTTCGTCCACACACACACACAAAGATCAAGTAAATACGTACAGATAGTTTTTGCATGCATCAGTTTGTTTATGTACGGATTTTGCATGCATTTCGATCAGATTGAAAAGTACGTCATCTACATAAGAAAACAAATGCAGAAATCAAAATTAAAAAGATACTCCCATATATTTTCTGGTAGAAAATGTGAACACTTTACATCTTTACACATACAATTTTATTTTATGTACAAGCCTAAATACAAATATATAAAATATGTGGATGCTTAACGCGAAAATTTATGCTAAGCCGACATATGTAAGTGTGCCGAACACGACTAAAATCCTGCATTTACAATAAATAGTGTTTGTGAAATGGGCAATTAAACATCAACTCAATATGATGAGCGAGCAATTTTACGGTCATGTCTAAAACAGCACCATAAAATAACTCATAATCTTAAGAAAATTAACGCGGTAATTAATCTTCTAAAGAACAAAATATCGGAGTAAAATAAATACAAGTAAAAGAGTAAAGGGAAGAAAAAAACAACTCACCTCCGTCAACGCATGGAGCTGACCTTCGTGAACGCACACTCCCATGAACCTGTACGGAAAGAAAAGGAAAATAAAATGAGAACAAAGCGCAATGGGTGGTTTCACTTTCATACCTCACAAGACATACGGTCAGAAAGAAAGAAATATATAGGGAAGTAAAAGTTGATTTAAAATGCAAGAGATGTTTCCTTTAAACGTTTCCGCCATCGCTTAACCTTTTACGTGTCATCAGTATTCAAAATCGCATGCGAAAAAACACTATGTGAGAAACAACTTGCCACCATCGGAACCTTCAGATGAAGATCGGACGCCAACAATAAAAACTACAATCGAGTTTCGGGAAGGTCAATGAGCGATGTGATTAATAATAACAGTTACTGACCCTTTGATGAATTTCACACTTTCCTCACGACTTCAGGTAGCGTATGTCCGAAACTGGTAGTCATGGACACTTTAAATATAAGCCCACGTTCTGACTATTTTTTACGCAACATCGAATATCATTGTTAGTTTGCCTCAGTTTCAAAAATGTAACCTTTCTCTGTCACTTCTAATACACAGTAAATATTTTTGAAGACAAATGTTAATATGATAGGCTGTACGTATACATATATATTAGAACTAATGTGATATCGGTACGTTACTCGTTTTTGGCGTGATTTTAGAATTGTGAGAAGTGATTTTTGGCTGCCAGTCAAATGTTATCGCAGTGTAAAATTATCGCCTACTTGGCGGACTTTGGAACTATTAGGTGGAAAAAATCCGTAGCGTACCGATACCAAATAAGTGCCCATATAGTTTTCTTATGCTCAAAAATATAAAGCTAAACAAATATAGATCATCAGATCTATGTCAAAAGCCTCCCTTGCAATAATTTGATTCTTTCAGCGCTTTTCATCATTGAGAAAATATTAATTTATCTTACATTAGCAATAAAATGTATCAGCATCAATCGGTCGAAAATCTAAATGGACATTTTTGTAATGGTCAAGAATGATTAAATTATAATCACACACAATGCTATTATTCGGCCTAAATACTGTACACAGGTAGCATTTCTGACTTAAATTCCTCACTCTGAAAGATTTGACTCAGAAGAAATGGGACCTTTCAGAAGCGATGCATTGTCCAATTGTTTTAAAGTTATCAGAAGTTCGGATCGAACCACGGGGAATGGCAACTCTGAGTATAATTAGCTTCAATATAATTCATGACAGCTTTTAGCTATTTCCTGAAAAAACGTTAGAGAAGAAACACTACATTTCCCCATGAAAATTCTGGCACACAATCTGAAAGTTTTTTGTTTTGGTTTAATTAACATGGCAGAAAAAAATTCCTGTTTTGTATGAATCTGATAATCTGATTGTGTTTTAAAATAATTCCAAAATTCACACAATTTAAATCAAATTCTTAAAATGTAAATATCAAACAAAATAGATCCTCTCGATAGTCACTAAGAACTTATTTTAAAAAAGAACAACAATTAATACAAATTACGCACGATCGGATTGTATCCGATTGATGTAAAAGTAATTGCAGTTTCTTATTTCTAGCTTTGAGGCTTATTTAGGAATAAAACTTTATTCATTTATGTTCATATGATATACCATTTTGAAGAGCGAATTTCGTTCGACTAATTCTAGCTGGAGGTTTTGATGTCAGTGTTCTTTCTTGTGTATTTAAAGCTGTCAAAGAATGAAGAGAATGCAATTTCTCTAGATTTTAGTGCACGAGTTCAAAATGGGACGCAAAGCAGCAGAACTTGCTAGTAGTATTAATTAATCATTTGGCTAGGGGACCGATCAACGAATGTACAGCTCAACATAAGTCCCAAAATTTTAGCAGTGGAGACGACAGCCTTGAAGATGAGGAGGGTTAGTAGTCTCCCTTCTACAACTGCCGGCTATAATTGCAACAGAAGCACGCAAAAATCGAGATGTTGTAAGAAAAACTAACAGTTGTCCGATATTGGCACCCAACTGAAAAAGTCAAAATTGTGGCGACCAATGGGTGCCTCACGAGATGAACGAAAACCAAAAACTTCGCCAATGCGAAGTGGACTTAGTTGTTGTTCTCGTGTCCATGAATAAATGCAGTAGATATCACTAAATTCCGTCGAAAGTCTTGATCACTGCCTCTGCTATTCTGGGAGCATCAGGGCTGTACAGGAGTTCCCGCAAAGAGTCCCTCAGAGGGACCATTCCCATTTTTAGTAACTTTGTTGCGACGGTTGGGCATTCCAAGATGTGATTGGGCGTGAGAAGATCTGGGCAGTGTTTGCATTGAATATATGATCTTGTCTTGTCTCGGTGAATCTTCATGCCCTTAAGGTGTTCAGTTCTCAATCTGGCAATTGTGGATGTTATAATTCGGAGACAGTTAAATTCCGTAACTAGGGGTTTTTTAAAAGTGTGATTCATAATTCTATGTTTGGCTACTGCGTCAACATCATCAAGTGTGATGGTGGTGCACTTATGTTCGATGTCTCTAGCTTCTTTGGCGAGGCTATATATATATATATATATATATCTGCACATTCATTACCCTCAATGTTGACATGTGCGGGTATCCATTGCAGGATACAGGATTTTCTTTTGTTGTGCAGCTGTTCTAGAAGAGTAATAATATCACAGGAGATGTTAGTCTCTCCATTTCTTATGGCTTCTATAGCTGATTTAGAGAGAATCTGAGAAGAATACTAATCCTTCTGTAGAATCAATAACATGTGGGTCTTGTTGATATAATATAAGGGCATCTCTAATTGCCATGAGTTCACTTGTGAAGTTTGAGGCGATTATGTCTGTGTTAATTTTCTGTTTGTAGTTATTACCATCTGGGAGGAGTAGGATGATTCCGGCACCTCCATTGCCGAGGGATCTGTCTAAGGAACCATCGGTGTAGGCGATTGCAAAGTTATCTTGAGAGAGTATTGCTATCGTTTCCAGTCCTTAGTGTGGACTTAGTGCTTCTACACAACAAAAAGTATCCATGTTTGGACCCCATTCTGACAAGCGATGAAAAATGGATTCTATACAGCAGACCAAGTTCCTGTACAGTGGTTGGACAGAAATGAAGCATCACAATGCTTTCCCAAACTGAAGCTGCATAAAAGAAGGCTATGAATGTTTGGTGGTCCACAAGTGGAATAATTCACTAACTCTTAATTCCTGGTGAAACACTGTCAAATCAGAAGTATAACCAGAAATCTACAAAACGCACCAAAAATTGCCACATCTAGGCCGAGCATTGGTCGGTCGAAAATAACCAATTTTTCTACGACAACGTCAGATCGCATGCTTCACCAATTGACAGGACACGTAACTTTAGCTTACCCAGCTAATTCCCGACTGACCACTATTTTTTAAGCACCTCGACAACTTCTTGTAACAGGTCATTAACAAATCAACCCCAGCAGCTCAAAAGCCCACGGAAGAATTCGTCGGTTTTAAAACCCCAGAATTTCATGTTCCCGAAATAATAAACAGACATGTCTCCGGTCAGCAAAGATTCTAGTAGTTCTTATTTTGATTAATCAATTTTATAAAAGTTGATAGAAACCGCAATTATTTTCGCACCAACCCAATAAATACGGATTGACACCGAAATTTTATCCTAAAAAACTCCAGAAGGAATTAAAAAAAAATCAAAGCTTCAATGCAATTTGGTATTCGATAGGTCATTTTCATCTCAAAAATTTTTAGAGACAATTTTATATGAATCTCTAGAATACATTAAAATAATTTATTTAACCGTTTCTTATACCCTAACTAAAAGTAGGAGGTGCTTAAGGCTGTTTTCACCATATGTACGACAGCATAAACTTAACGCGGAGCACATTTTCGGACAGAACAAATGACTCAATTTCTATAAAAACTTGACATTGTAACTCATGCATTTGTTTATAATATAGTGCTTTTAAAATTTCAAAATATTTCATAGATAATCAGTTTTTTCCTTTAACATATAAAGGAATACCTCATTTAGCATTGCAGTATAGGAGGAAAAAATGTGTCAGCTCGGATAAAAAAGAGAAGTATGACAAAATAAATGATTCACTACAGGATAGTGAAGCCAGAATATAATATTAGTGTTTCAATACTTTTATATCTGAAAATATATTCCGAATTTGGGTCCTATTCTTTAACATTAGCCGAAAGCCTTAAAATTAGAGTCTGATCCGACTAACTGGTTTTAGGAACCGAGAAACCTTCAATGATGCAGATTCCCAGCATAAAATTTCTAAACTCAAGATTTATACTCCTCACAGTTCATGAAGAATAACCGAAGTTCAACTTCTTGAAGAAGAATGTCTGCCACGAATACTTAACTAATGAATTTTAGAGATACGCGCGTCTGAAGCTAAATTTTTTAAATTAACATTCAAAGAGACAAAATATGGATCCAGTCTCTTCGATTCAATAATGAATGTCAGTTACTAAATTTTTTAAGCGACACAAGCAACAAATACACAGTTTTTTTGCTTTATACTTTCCTCCAATACCATTCAGATTAAAATATTTAGTTATTTCTATGCTTGCAGTGACACTATCAAAAATCAACGCTCATATTTATTGCATGTTTACTCGAAATGCAAAATTTCATGGACAAAAATGGCATAACTGTTCTGATATACTTTCAAAACATATATACACACACGAAAGCAATAACGCACCAAGAAAAAGTACTGAATCAATGGAAATTCAGTAGTTCCGCTTCGATAGATCAGGTGATATAATTTAATGAACTGCACGTAAAAGGAAAATCTTTTAAGTGTACTGAGATATGAAATTTCGTAAAGGTTTTCAGAGCTCCAAAGAATTATTTGAGTCTTATTTTTAGAATAACTTAAATCATGCTTTAGTTTTTCTAAATCCATGCTTAGTAATACATCACGTTTTCACAAACTACTTTCGCGTGGCCATGGAAAAATTTCTTCGCTTAGATGAAATTAAAAATATCGCAATACAGAACGGA
Organism: Trichonephila clavipes; assembly: GCA_019973935.1. Lineage (NCBI taxonomy): Eukaryota > Metazoa > Arthropoda > Arachnida > Araneae > Nephilidae > Trichonephila > Trichonephila clavipes. Next base: position 421,327 of record BMAU01018774.1, read on the forward strand.
AGTGAATTAATTTAAGAGATTCGTTTTCTACAGACGAATTACTTAATGCTACATTCGCTATGAATCACATGCGACGCACACATCACACAAGTTGCTTTTTCATCGCACTTCACTCCTAATATGCTTTGGGGGAATTAATTCTGTTTCAAATGAAGTTTTTACGTTGGAAAGAACAACAACTGAATGTTGGAACTTTGTTCCTTGTTTTATTGCACTTCCGCGAAGAAATTCGTAAAATATTAATGAACTATGACTAGTACAACGAACTTTCCGAAGAAGTTATCCATTAATTTTGTTGCAAAACCGATCAAAACATGAAAATCCATAATGAACACACATTCTAGGAACGCTTCAAGACATTTTGTGATCCTTTTCTTACACTTTAAAAATTTACTACTAAAAAATTCTAAGAACAAGGAAAAGAAAACAAAATATTAAATCGCATTCCTTTCGTGTGACCAAGATTTTCCAAACCCCTCTCGTGTCTTTCTTCACTAAGAGAATAGAGAGAATTCGAAAAAAGAAAATGTTCAAAACACCCAAACTAATTTTAGAAAAGGACCTTCATTTTTAAATCTCAAGGATCTATTTCTGCCGAATCAAAACATAACCAATGCAAAGATAGTTTCCGGGTTTAAAAATCTTCCAAGGATTTTTCTTTTTGCATTTAATTTTATTCAACTGAAAAGTCGAAAGATGCTATTTTTCTTTACATTAAAACAAAATTTAGAAGCATATAGTAATCTAGATTATATGCTAATCTACATTATCTAGAATCTAGATTAATCTAGAAGATATGTTAATCTAGATCAAAATCTAGAAGCATGTGTCCTGGGAGTCCGGAGTCCCCCCAAATCCCTTGATTTTTTTCCCGATTGATTATAATTCTAAGTATATAGTACGAAAAATTTAATTAAGCATTTGTTATTAATGATTAGTTTTAATAATTAATGCTAATTATTTTTTCAAAAATTAGTTTTTTACTGTATTTGTTCCCGAAAATCGACAAAATCAAAAGAAGCATGATACAAGAATGGTGAACTTTCGACCCAGGAACCCCCCCTAAAAATTCCTGTGTGCGCTACTGACGTCGCACTGTAAGGCAACACGAGGGCTATTGGTGACTTAACTCGAAATTTTAAACCTCGGTCATTGACGAAGACGACACCTGAGCTGGCACCCCCTCTCCAAACTACCACACCACCGGGAGGGCTTTGATCTTCGACAGATTTAACGTGCATCAGCCCCTCTACACAGCGGATTTTCAGTGGCACTGGGCTCGACATCGACCACAAGTTCGTGACCCTCCCCACTAGATTACAATGGCCCCATGAATTTTTGGGGGAAATTGAAACTCTTAAATCATAAATCAGCCGGAATAGAGAGATACTCGCAATTCTAAAACAGGGTTAATGCAACCCATCCTTAACACCCTACTCTTACCCCCTCCCCCTTTTTATAACCAACTAATAATCGTTTTAAAATTCGAAAACAAAGCTTTAAGACATTCAAATGAAGAATCAAAACTGAAGGCCCGTGTGCAAAATTTAAAAACTATTTGAATTTTTTTTAAAAAAGAATGTTTGTCACAGAATGAAATGGGATTGACTTCACTCTGCATTTAAATAAAAGTTGCCTTCATAAAGTTTAATTTTACATCAAGTTCAGAGAAAAGAGATGACGCGTCCGACGCGGAAATTTTTAAAAAAATAACGGGCTGACTGAAAATAAATGAACGGAAGTTGAGAACGAATGTAACGACCTTTTCCAAAAACATTTCAACCTCACGGGAGGAGAGGGCAGATGATTAAAATGCGACTCCTCTAAATTTACTCCGTGATTCAGATCCTAAAGCAGCAACTGCGGGAACGCCCAGAGAAAATGATTCAGGAAACTTAACGGGTAGAATTTTACATTCCACACGTGGCGAAACAAATTTAAACTCCTTTTCAAATTTAATCCTCACTGCCTACTCTATTATACTTGGTATAAAGAGGATGAATACTTGTTGATTCTTCATACTACGAAGATACAAAGAAGGATTCTCTCAAGGGAAAACCTATTTATATATATTAAAAATAAAAAGTTAAATATTTCACAAAGGTGGTTTTTAGATGTACTAGGTAATTTCTAAAATATTTTCAGGACATTAAAACCATTCTAATCTTTATACTAACATTGCTACGAAATAAATACCAAAAATATTTTGAATTAGAAATAGTTTAAAGCTCGCACATAGTATCTCTGAAGTTTGATTATGCTAAAGCTAAACAGCTTCGCTAAAATCAAGACTTTTTTTCGCGTAGAATATTTTGATTACAACAAACAAGTAAGCAAAGGACCACGTAAAATATTAATACAACCCTTTTTCATCGATACAATATGAAAAAAAAACTTGGATTTTTTTTATTTATGGTGTCTCAGGGGTGTTAAATTTCTCTAAAGGTCTGAAAATATAAACAATTTTCAAACAGGTATAATTCTTTTAAATTTAAATTAAATAATTCGAATCTTTTAAACATTATTTATAAAGGAATGAGGCTTCAGAAAATAATAAAATGTTTAAAATATAATCATAATTTTTAAAATTACAAGCATATGAAAAAATAAGAAACTTTTCTATAAGAAATATTTATTAAGTTTTACGCCACGCATGCTATTTTCTAAAATAGTAGCTTTAATTACTAGCTATAAGTTGATTTATAAAGTTAAATGTATTCATATTACTCTGTAGCTATTTTAGTATAAATAGAATAACTTACATATTTTAATAAATAAAAAAAATACATTTTTAAAAAATATTTAAAAAATTGCAATATTTTACAAATATTTTGCAATACAAAAGATACATAATACTAAAATTAGGTACGGTTTGAAGAGTATGATGCATCTTATAATTCCATAAAGTTTTATACATCAGAGGCTAATATTTTAGAAAATAGCGTGCGCAACGCAAAAAATACTTAATATTTATTATAGAATTTTCATATATGCTAATGATTTTTAAAATTATTATATTTTAAACATTTTATACTTTTCTGAAGCCCCATTCTTTTATAAATAATGTGTAAAAGATTCGAATCATTTAATTTAAATTTAAAAGAATTATACCTGTTTTAAAATTGTTTATACTTTCAGACCTCTAGAGAAATTTAACACCCCTGAGACCCCTTATACTTAAAATCATTACCTTAGGCTAAAAGAGGTGTAAGAATATTAAATTAGCGAGTGTTTATTAACGTTGCACTATAAAGCACCACGAGGGCTATTGGCGACCTTGGGCCTTTTAATTTTAAACTACGGTCAAGTGACAAGGATGACACTTGAGCAGCTCCCTACCTCTCCAAACCTCCACACCACGCCAACGGGAGGAATGAGCCTAACATATTTAGCCGTTCTTCAGCCCCTCTACCTGGCGGGTTTTCAATGGCACTACATTCGCGCGAACTCATGACACACCAGCAAAGTCGAGTCCATGAACACAAGGCTACCGCGTCCACGAATATTAAATTAAATTTTAACGTTAATTCATCCTTACGTTAAAAAAAAATCACGAAGATCAATAGATATATAACAGAAAACCTGATTTTTATCGCCACAGCACAAAACAAATATTCAGGATAAGTGTGAACGCTTTTATTCAGAACAGGATTATGCTTGAGCTACCTTTTATTTCAAATAATTTACATTTTCAGCAATAAAACTACATTTGTTAAGCATTATAAAAAATATTCCAATGTATTACAGCGCAATTCCATTGTATTACAATTCAATTTTTTACGCAACAATCAAATGAAGTATTACGAGCGATTTAAAAAATATATTATTCAATGATATTACTAATTACCTCTTGGCTTCTACATAAAATAGTTAAAACAAATCGCCAATGTTTATGCAAATCAGTATTTTTAATGTGCTCATTTGCTCAGTACTTACGATGAAAGAGTAGGTTACGGTTATAAATCTAAAAGAAACAATGGATCTAAATATTCATGGGCAGCAAATGCCACAATAACGAGTTTAATCTTTAGTTCCATCAATATGCGATAAATAGGATGAAGTAGGACTACAATTACAATAGCAAAGAGCACACAAATAAAATCACAATTAGCATAGACGACCATAAATATGTAAAAATAATGCTACGAATTTACGGATCGAAAAATAAAAATGTTCATCAAATGAATATTGTACGATAAAAGTAATAGCTATTTTGAAAAGAAACAGTTTCCTTTTACATAATTTTACTGTTCAAAAATCTTTTTAAAAGCTACAACAGAGCTAAAAACAATATTTAATGTGAACAGCTTACAGAATACATTTTCCATCTCAATTTATTTATTGAATCAAATACACACGATGCATACACCTCAAAATTCATTAGGTTTCTTTTACTGTTGTTCTGTGCAATTTGATACGAGAGAGAGAAACTAATTGTTCTTTAACAATGAAACCATGACAGGTTTTTAAAAAATTGAAAACATTCAGAATGTTTTATTAATTTAGGCAAAAATATACCACAAAAACTTTTCTGTGTAAGATATTATTTGTGTGTATTATAAATTCTGAAGGGCTTGCTCACACGGCCCACACTTTAAATATCAAGATAATGCCTCATATATAGTACTTACATTTTATCAAATTATTAGCGAATGTCAATATAAACATAAGAATATGCTTTCGGGGGAGCTCTTTTTATTCCAAAGAAACAAAATTAAAAGTAATTTCTCCGTACATAAATTATAGACCCTGTTTCATAGCTTACAAAGAATTTGAAAGAAATACCTTAATTTGTCATTAACACACACAACTCAAGAGACTCTTCAACTGAGAATCATCACAAACGCTTACCAAAGAAATTCGTGACACGGATTGATTACCGCCGCGTGAGTGAATGAATATTAAGGTCGCACTGTTTAGCTACACGAGGGCTTTTGGAGACGGACCACGTAATTTTGAACCATGGTCAAGTGACGTGAACCGACACCTGAGCAGGCACCCCCTCCCTCTCCTAACTACCACACCACACCGTTTAACAAAAATATATAAAACCTCATTTCACATGCTTTCTTTTTTAAAAACATCCACTAAGATTATTGGTTGTTAGAAGTCGCACTTAGAAGCTACATGAGAGCTACAGGGGTGACGGGCTTCATAATTTTGAGCCGCGGTAACCGAGGAAGGTACCTGAGCTGGCACACCCTCAGCAAAGTGAATACTTTGGGCAATTACATATTTGACTCGCATCCACCCCTTTGCAAGGCGAGTCTTTAAAGGTACAAGGTTTCGAACCCACGACTCGGCCCCATGCCGGCCACAAAAAAGTTCGTGACCATGACCACTCGGTTACCGCAACTGTTCCACGATACGGAAATTATAATCTAAGCACCTGCATATTCACATACGTTTTTAATGTCATTCTGCAGCATTATTAGTACACGAAGTCCGTTTCACAGTCCTGAATAATTGAGCAGGAACCAACTGTGACCTTGACAACAATTTCCCACGAGGACGCAATGCGGCACACCATTTTGACACGTAACTCTTTTTTTTTGCCGCACGAACTACAAAAGCTTCTACTTAAAAAAAAGTTCCAAATTCTGATATCGCACGCAAGTCGCCTGACCCATAAAAATAGCTTCATCAGCAGGGGAGAGAAAAATCGATTCTGATGTTTCGTAAAAGCTGCATTTATCTCGATAGAGTCATCACGAAATTTGCGTTATCGATTAGAATAAAACTTGCAAGCGAATTCGATATTTGAACCGAAGAGATCGGACCACATAGCTTCTTTGATTTCGGTAATATCAGTCTTTTTTCTCCCTCTCTCTCGTATGATCAACCATCAGCTCAGGATATCGTTTCCTAGTTGATGTCACGATAAATGGCGAGAAGAACATAAAAAAAACATAAAGATATACCGATTTTAAACTCTCTACATCTTCTCAAAGTCGATGTATTGTGATGCAAAACGAAACGTGAGTAAGGTATAAAAGAAGCGAAATGATAGGATCGACGCCCAAGTAAAAAAAAGAAAAAGGTGCGGCTAGAGGCTGCGGATAAAATAAAATGGTAAACAATCCGTGAGAAATTCCACGTGCTTGAATCAAAAGTTAAATAAATGAGCCGAGGCTTGCCTCTTTCATATTAAATTACTTTTCCTCAATCCTGCACCTTAAATGGAATGCCCCCAATTTCCTCGAGGAAATAAGGAGCATAGAAGGTTTAAAGTGTTCCAGGAATCGTTTTATTTTAAGGAATCCTTTCTCCACCTCTTCTATTGGATTCATTGTTATAAATTTTCAGTCCTTTATTGAGTAACAATCAAAGTTCCGGAAGTATTTTGAATACATAAGAGCTAAAATAAAAAGGAATCAGTTCAACCTTATTAATCCCCCGCGAGTTTTATACCTGCAGTCTGCACAGTATAAGGTTAGACATCCAACTCAGATTGTTACGTGTAGGAAAAATTATTGGGCTAAATTCAATGCAGTCGCATGATAAACGCGCGCGCACACAATCACGTGTTCTCCATTAAATTCAAAATTGATAGACTCGCATTGGTTCTACTTGTTAAATTTAGATGAATTTTTAAATTTGATATACTTGGGTGAAGATGTCCAAGCATTACGATTCGTCAGAGTTTATCAAAAATAAAAATCTTATAATGTGTGTGTTTGTATCAAAAGTACTTCGTTTACCTATGTGCATCATAATTGTAAATATGTACTTCTTAAAAGAAACGGTCTGCAAACAGTAAAAGTTAGTAACAAACCGATTGGCTGCAAATGCGCGATGACATTCATCATGTGACTATGACGTCACATGAATTAGTGAACGTGATTACGACACATCACATGAATTAAATTCATTTTCAGTAAACAGATCTGGTATTCAGTGGGGCGCTTGATTTTAATAGGTAATGAATGTGCCAGCTGAAAAATACAAACGAAACATCATAACTAAAGATGCAAATTACATAACAAAAGTGACGGTTATTATACAATAAACCAAAAGAAAAGAATTTTGGGGGAATACATGTTTAAATCTAAAGAGCAATTACTACATAGCTTCGAGTCCTCATTTAAGATTTATAATACGCCAGAAGTTTAAAGTGAGTGAGTGAGTGAATGTTTCATTTACTAAACTCTAAAGCAGGGGTGGGCAGACTTTTACATGGCACGGTCTACTTTTAATTTTTTTCAAGGTGTGCGGTCTACCATGTGACGTAGTTGCGATAAGCAAAAAAAAAAAAAAAAAAAAAAAAAAAAAAAAAGCTCAACACAATATTTGTATTACAACAATAATAAATACAGAATGTGTATACTTACCTACATAACTACAGCAGAAAAGCAAAACTTACTCTTTTAAAACTACGTTTTAAGTAAAACACAAAATACGAACATAATAATTATACCTATAAATTTAATATCAAATGATGCATTTTCGAACAATGCATCACAAATTAAGTAATTTTCCCTTAAAATTAGTTTTTATAGCTATAGCCTCAATAGACGACTTAGTCTTCGTATTATTTGCCCCCACGCACACAATCTTGAATATACCTGAGTATATTATTACTAACTGCTAATCTTACACTGGATTCTAAGTGGTCGTCTATGAAACAGGAATATGCTGTCTTAATTATATTTTTCGTTGAAAATGTAGATTCTCACAGGTTGGTAGAGCGAAAGAACGATGTTAAATGAATTGCAGCTCTTTTAAAATTGGGATACTTTACTTCGACCAATAGATTCCAAAAGTTATTCTTTACAAATTACGTCCTTTTGAAAGAGAAAAGCTTAGTTTTCTCCTCGAGAGGTAAAGAAAACATGTAACATAAGTTACATTTTTTCACATCAACATTGCCAAATGAATAACCCATGAATGCAACTTTTGTGTGATTCTAGTCTAGTAAATGCTTGAAAACGTCTCTCAAATTTGGTTTGGAGTTTTATTCGCGGGTGTTTTCATTATCTTTCACTATCTTACCTGTGTTTCTCTTAGTATGCGCGTCTAAGATTTTATGTGAAGGCGGTCACCCCAAAATGTCTTGGCGGTCCACCGGTCGATTGCGATCGACTTAATGCCCACCCCGGCTCTAAAGCAACAAGAGGGCTATTGGCGACGCACCTCGTCATTTTGAACCATGGTGAAGAGACCCCGTCTCTGAATTTCCACATCATGCCGACGGGAGGGCTTGAAGTTTTAACAGATTTAATGCGCATCGGTCCCTCTATACAGCGAGTCTTCAGTGACACTAGGCTCGAACTTACGACACTCCGGCCACGAGTCCATGAACATTAGGCTACCAAGACAAGTTCTGAAGTCCTTAAGAAAACTATCGCATTAATTTGCACAGAAAGAATTCATATAATGCAAAATGTCTAGATATAATTGAAAAAAACTTTGAAAACTGAGAAAGAATTTTTTTTTTTTTTTTTTTTTTTTTTTTACAAATCACTGCTGAATAAGGTGGTTTTATTTCATAAAATAGATATTACAATTTGATACGAGTCATTTGGGGGAAAATCTAAATAACCCTGATTATTTAATAGATGTTTTTCGATGTCTTTTAAAAAGAGTGAAGGTGTAATTAATCTGATATATGTGTGAGAAAATATACATAGATTTCAAAAATGTTTTTGTCTAAAGTTGAAAAATATTTAAAAATTACAACACACACATTATGCATTGAATTTTTAATGTCTACCTTTATTTAAGAGTTGCAAATTAATTCCCGTTATTTGAAAAGATTAAAACAAGGAGTTCTGGAAAAAGACATTAACTAAATATGAATTTAATAGCAACGAGGACAATTGATATTGCTATTAATAAAATTCACAATTATTGTCGAGAATTAGTACATAACAGCAAAAATTCTATGCATGCAAGAAATTGATGGTTTATAATAGCCACTGCATTCGATGAAAAGCAATTAAGAATTCCAATTTCAAAAAACACTAATAAAATAATCCACCGATAAGAGGCCATTCATTAAGGAACGAAAAGAAAAAGAAATGGTGGTGTGGTAAGACATCCCCGACGTAACAGCAGAAAGGAAAAGTGCAACTAAAATGAGGTCACAGTGGAACCGTAAGAACTTGTTAATTAAACAAGCCACCTTGCAAGGTCACCTCACCAGCGTGTTAAAAGTCAGACTATTCGATTAAAAATAGTAGATAGAATAATAAGAGTTGTAATTAGGTTAATTTTTTTCGCTCGCGATGAGAGACACGCAATTTCCCCCGACTCAACCAGCGTAACAGGCTGTTGGGTGTAAGTAGATTACAGCAATAAGGGGAGGACATGGTGGGTTTATTTTAATGGGAGTTGCATGTCGGTTCAACGCCGGACAGCTGTTGTAGTTCAAGGTGCTGCTTCCATGCAACACTGCACCACCACCTCCTACTATTAAATCCTTGAAGCTCCACGGCGGATTTCTGGTTCTAAGCACAAAATTGAAGATTTAAATCTAATGTAATCTCCATTTTGAAAAAAAAAGGGAAATTACATAAAGTAATATTTACAGGGGAAATATGCTGAGATCCACAGTTCTTTTACGTAATGGTAGCTTGGTTTTTGTAGAAACAATAAAAAAAAAAGATCCGCTTCTTCAGTGAAGAAAGTATTAATTGTCATACGGTAAGCCATAACAACTTCAGGTAAGGTAAAATACAATAAAATAAGAGACATTGAACCTTACAGCTCAAAAAGAGAGGTGTGGATGACTTGCTTTCAAAGTATAAAAAGACTTTCATTTTTTTCCCAAAAAGGCATCTTAAATTTAGTAAGCCTAGTTTTTCAACTAAGCTCGCACTATACTTTAATCCCAAGATATGCTACTTAAATCTCTTTTTCCTTTCAATCCTTCCAATGCCTGCAAAGAGAACCAAGAGAAAACAAGGGACCATTACAATTTCATATTTAAATCATACCGAGGTATGAGATACCAAATTTTTAATTACACAACCAACCTAGCTGACAAGTTCCTACGTTCACTTTTTGTATGATTAAATTTTCCAAGAATAATATTAAGAGCTGTTTGCGATGGACTTTTCATTTCGAATTATGACTTTTGAATAAGGCAGACAACTAGATACTCAAGCTTCAAAACATAATACCAGTCAAAATATTTTATCAAGGATGTTATTAGAATTCTATTATAGATTAAACGATTTTAAGAGATATACGGGTTGACTTTGCTCCTAGTACTTTACTCAGATGTATGCAATTCTACGCTACGGTCACAGGAAAAGTTCAAAAAGCAAATCTTATCGTTGTCGAAATACGGGTGTAACTCTCACACCCAAAGAGAACTGCAGACAGTCAATTAAGTCACTTCAATAAACAAGATAGGCAAGAAAACCGGTTGGATAGATGAAGTAAAGATCATGTTCTTCAGTGCATTAAGGGAAAGTGAGGTCTCAACCTCCTTAGCCCCGGATGAGTACTGACCTGAGAATGTTTTCGTGGGAGAGTCGGTTCATGAGCTGAACTTCGCGCAGCATGTTGGCTCGGTTGCTGAGGGACGTATTCATCTTCAGGACCATCACTTGGCCCGTGGTCCGATGAGTCACCTGGAAGTAAGAATACATGGATGGTGAGAGGAAAGTTATGAGGCAATTAAAAGGAATACAGAATTCAGTTTTTAAAAATACAATACAGATAATTAGAAAGCGGAATAAAATTAATATCTGAAAATTGCCACACATTATTTCATGCAGAGTACTCAAGACAGTAAATTACTTAGTAGAAAAATTAAGATACATTTCAAAAACCGATACTAATCAGTATAAAAAAATAAAAATGTTTGTATTCGACTAATTACATTTAATTTATAGGCAGCGCAATTAAAAAATAATTATTTTAAAAAATTTAATCGCGAATCACTTATTTGAAACGAAAGATGCTTGAGGTCCCAATGTTAGAGAAGTCAACCAACGCGCATGCAATTATTTTCTCACGAGAAAAACATTAGAATAATTGTCCTCACGAATAATAATAAAATATCGATTAAAAAAAGACTTCACTCTTTACAATCATAAATGTCATATAGAACTTTCAATGCTTGTTTATTTGTTCCTAATACAAAGCCACAATGTTGATAGTATTGCTCCAAGAATTTCTAGGGAGTTTCGTTGTTGAATGTTTCTAAGGAGCCGTAAGCATATCTCCCCCACACAAAAAATCATATTTATCTTTAATGAATTTATCAATAACGACCAATCGAAAACGAGCTTGAATTGCATAAATTGAGATAAAAGAAAAATAATTTAAATTTCAGAGCGAAACATAGCAAGACCCATGTTGCAAGTGTAAGTCACGGATCTCCTTAACTGCAAAATATACACTCCTAATTTCCGTTTCGTTTCAGTAATTTATTTAAAGAACAAACCGATTAAGAACAGCTGAAGATACATTTTTCAAGATTATAACTTCGGGAAATAGGATTAAAGAATAAATTTCTTTTAAATAAATAATAATTGCACATTTTTAGAATTTTTAAAAAAAATAAAAATCAATTAAAAACTATGCAGTAGAGAAACATTACATACTGTAAAAAATTTTAGATTCCTTGAACATGTGTGTAATATTATTTAAACAAATCTTATTCTGAAAAAATAATAAATCTAAATTTTCACTTTTTATAAGAATCGTTGCATATTCCATCAAGCTCTTAAGCTAATACTGTTGTTCCCAGATTAAGTGTCTTCGTGGATCTATAAAATTATATGATATATTTTACTCTTCAGTCCCCTATAGACAAAGCCCATTCGCTAAAGCATGAGGACGACTTTCGAGACAAACACATCAAATCAAAAGTTTTCTCGTTCAAATAAGTTGGTTCCCCAAAAAGCAATAAAACAACGAGACTGCCATTACTTCTCGTGAGGAAAACACAGAAGGGAAAAAAAAGATTCCACGAAGTCGGATAAAACTTTGTTCCCAAGAACATTCCTAAACGCAACGACGACTTTACGATTCGAAATCAAACAGATCTCTAAAGTGGAAAGAAAAAATGTGAACAAGCTGTTCCACAGAAACCTAGGTATTTCGGTTCGAAACGGTCAATTTCACTTGATAAGAACAAAACGGTGATCGTCAATTGAATAGCGGTATGGAATGCGAGTTAAATACAACCTCCAGGCATCTTTGTTCGGGATGAATCAAAGCTCTATGAGAACAACCTTAATTCTAAAAACATACAAAACCATTCAAGAGGAAATCGTAATATTGCTATTGCGGCCATTGATGCATCCCATTCGTCACAAAAAATGGCGCCAATGTGATCGGGAACTACTTTCTGATAAGAATGAAACATGGGTATACAATAAAAACTTATTTAATGTGTCAGTTTCATTTTATATTGAATAAAATCTTGAAAAACATTTTTTTTTCTGACAAATTTAAACACATAATATTAAAATGGAAATTAAGTTAAAAAATTTCTAAATTTAAGCTATACATCGCTTTAGGGGGAAACTAAAACATAACGGCAAGTGATTGCACAAATATTAACACAGCTATTGAAAATACTGTAATTAACTCAGATGGGCTGGCATATTCCAAAACGTGAAAGAATAAATTTGACCAACAATTTTATAAAAAATGAAATTTGTTGGCATTACAACTCACTGATTTACTTTTAAGCAATTATAGACTCAATTCAGTGATATATTCAACTCAATCGAAAATAGTTTGATTTAGAAAACAGTTTGATCAAAACAGTCTATTTTATTTTGAGAATATTGATATGAATTTGAATATAGAGAGTGTAAATGTTCATTAGTTAGAATACCTTTGATGTAAAATTAAAGAACGGTAAATTATGAACTGCTCTCCCACTCCTTTGATTTGATCATACCAAAATGTCCACATTCTCAAAATAATAAACGATCTTTCTTTTACAAAAATTCAATGATGCTTTGAATGATCCTCTAAATCAGAAAAAATTTAATAGGGAAACAAATTAAAAAGAAATCTCGGGGACATTGAGATCAATGACTTTTCAAATTAAATATCAATTTGATTTATACAAAATAGGGAAACATTTCGTTTCACCCAAAAGAGTATAGAGAGAATATAATATATTTCTTTATGTATTCTTTACACATATATACCTTTTCGGACACTCTAAAAATAACTTCAAAAACAGGCAACAAAATTCCTTTTGATTTAAATATATCCTGATATCAAACGTCATTAATTTTAACAAGGTGCTAAACCACTTAATAAAAGAGGCAAGATCTCAAAAATCATCGTTAAAATTCATATGCAAAATACTTCTGATATAGATATAAATCAGAATGGAGTTACTATTGAGGCTCTTATAGACATTAATTATTTCGAACGCTCCAAACAATCTTATCAGGCGTCAGGACAAAAATAGAATCATTGGAAGACGAAGCAAGAATAAGGTGCACCCAAGTGAATCGAGAGTCTTTGTTTTAATAACACATAAAAAAAAAATTCGTGCCACACATACACATCCATCAAATAATCAATCCAAACAAGAGGATGTGTCTTACGGAATACATCCTAATTAACGCTTTGACTACAATGGGGTGTACTTTTAACAGTTCCGTATAAAAAGGTTCTATCGGAAGGACAACAATGGTAAGCACCCTGCGGTAGTAATTGCTGTGTTACACAAGACAACTGTAGATGAAATAAAATTACACGCAAATCTAGGTCTCAAGAAAAACTCATTACGGATTGAATTTGACCACATTTCAATCGACTTAAGGAAAAATACTTTCTTAATCCACTTCCAAGAATAATGAAAGGAAGAACGCAATTTTAAAGATGCTTCAAACCCATTCATTAACTGATGCTTATGAACTGTTTGACAATGATTCACTTTTGCTTTTTAATTAATAGTTAACCCAATTAGAGAGGAAATCGTACGCATCACAAATAACTGAATGCGAACGTTGTTCACAATATTAATTTAATTAGAAGTTGTTTATTATTGCGAAAAACATATTACCTTTATTGTTAATGTATATCACGTTTCGATCTTCAACACGTGCATACTAAGTGTAACGTCACGGTTAAATTTCTAGATGATATTTTAATTATTTGAGCAACTTTAGATAGCAATTAAATAATTATAGAATTTAAATAATTCGGTTATAATTCTATATATAAATTCAGTTGAACACACTTCATAATACTAAACATAAAATACCACATTTATTGCATGGTAACAAGCACAACCCGAATCATTAAATTTTACCTCTATAGAAGAAATCTAATTCAACCAATATTACTCTTTTTTGCATTATGATGAACAAAACGAAGTCTTGCAGTCTATCACTCAATTTGACTCTTTTGTTAAAAAGATTTTTTTTTAATATTAATACTCGTAAATATATACAATCTAAATTTATTTATTTTGGTTGATCGCGATATATATCTCTTTGCAATAAAGTTTGACAAAACACTAGTTCACACTATAATAAAATCCATCATACCGTCATCGATTATTGATCATAGTATCGATAGTTTAGAATATCAGTCTTAAGCAGATAAACCTTTATATTCCGCTTGAAAATAAAACTAGCTCTTTCGAATAAAAACTCTGTTCCCCACATATTATAGAGCAGGGGACTGTAAATAGCAGCCCGCAGTCTTTTTTGTGGCCCGTTTAGACAGTCAGAAAACCAAAACGACAGAAAAATGTTGTCTATATTTGGGACGCCATATATTTGTGAGCAAAATTTTCTGGCATGAAGATCAACAAAAGAAAACATAGATGCATGTTGGTTGACATTAACTTGAAGGTCGTGAAGAAAATTTCAACAAGTAATCTCGCACCAGATTAAAAACGTTGCAGAAAAGTGTGATAAAGGTACATGTCTCTTTACACTGATTCTAAAATTAAATGTGCCAATATGAAATTAGCACAATTAATTGAATAAAACTTCCACAAACTTATATGTACTGGTTTTTACGTTAAAGTTTATACCTATTCTGAGATGCAAAGTTAAGTAATGAATGCAATCAGTGGCGCACACAAGGGGAGTCGGACCCTTACCCCCAAAAAAAACCCTTGATTTTTTTCTGATTGACTATAATTCTAAGTATATATTACTAGCTGGTATACCCGTTCTTCCCACGGGTGAACTGAAAAATTAAACAATACAGATTGAAGGAAAAAGAAGTTTTTAATA
Source organism: Trichonephila clavipes (assembly GCA_019973935.1). Classification (NCBI taxonomy): domain Eukaryota; kingdom Metazoa; phylum Arthropoda; class Arachnida; order Araneae; family Nephilidae; genus Trichonephila; species Trichonephila clavipes. Next base: position 436,506 of record BMAU01018774.1, read on the forward strand.
AGTTAATTTTGTGAATTGCAAATTAAACAAAAAAAAAGCTTTTTGCATACCTCAGCTAAACAAAAAAAAAGAAAGAAAAAAAACACCTTTGTTAAATTTTAAGTATGTAGATCTATTAGCTAATAAAAAGGATTTTTTTTAATTTATAATTCCTCGTAACATTCTTGAGGGTTGATTTTTCAAAATACCTCCTTAAGCTGATCTCTGCTCACCAAAAGTAACACATTCTTAAAAGTTTTGCGTAATGAACGTTTAAAGTAGTGTAAATAATTTATATCTGAAAGTGTAATACATTAATATTACTTTCTGTTGTATTTATTTTATTTTAAAATTGTAATATTCGCAAGCACCGCCGTTTCTTAAATTATAATGGCGATTCAATGAAAAACATAGCGAAATGTTAACGATAGTCAAGTTGGCAAATGCCTAGCTACTTTCGTAGCTCGAGCTTTATTAGAGCTTTGTAAAACCCGCCGTGTAGGGGAGAAATGCACTGCAATACTTTATCCAACCGCATTATGATTTACTGCAGTTTTTTTCATACAATATATTTTGGATCACTACATTTACAAATTAAGGGATTAACATAAACAAAATACTCCACTTTGGAAAATTTAATCCGTTCGAGCTAATAAATTAAAATTAAAGATATTCCACTGTAAAATTAATTATATATATACCATTCACTTAAAATAAGTAGTCAAATCATTTTCCAAGGTCTTCATTAACATACAAAAACATAAGACACTTAAATTTTGACGAACTATTTTTTCCGCTAAAATACTCATCATGGAACCCGTGCTGCCATATATCTTGGAAGAGTGGATTTCAAAGAATATTCCTGCTAAGTATTGGTAGAATATTCCTTCTAAGTTGGTGTGGTGTGGTAGTTAGGAGAAGAGGATGCCAGCTCAGGTGTCGTCCACGTCACTTGACCATGGTTCAAAATTACGTAATCCGTTGCCAAAAGCCCTGGTGTAGCTGAACAGTGCGACATTAATATTCACTCACTCTCACACTCCAAAAAATACAGTACAGTAGTTATTGCGTTTTTAAGTATAAAAATAATTATATCTGCCTATTCAATTAAAATTATAGCGTTATAATTAACTACTAATCACAAATAAATTTTGAAAATTAGTTCAAATGATGCAGTGTGAAAGAGAAAGTTTATTTACTTTAAGTATCAGAACTGATAAAAGCATTTATTTAGAAGAAAGACCAATTTCTTACCACCAAATGTACATAATAAAATCATAACATTAAAATAGAGATTTATAACAACCTCTCCCTTCAAAACTTAATTTTATTCTGAAAAAAAAAATAGGCATTATGCTGATCAGTGGAATCAATTAGAAGCGAGAACCTTGCGTAGCCAAAACAAAAAAAAAGTTCTTTCACAAACAAAACATAGATATATGCTGACGTTGGCTTTTTTGCAGCGCAAGCTAGAATTGCTCGCAGATGGCTGAATTTTTTCCTACTTACTTGACAAATATCGTTATATTTTGGACACTTCATACAATATATTTATAAATTATAGTCTATGCTATAAATTATGGCCTATGTGCTATTCTGATGTATAAGCTATATTACTGTAAAGTTTCATTAAAATCCATTCAGTTGTTTTTGCGTGAAAGACCCACAAAGATACTCACAAACTTTCGCATTTATAATATATATTAGATGTAAAATTTAACTAAGCATTTGTTATTAATGATTAATTTTATTAATTAATGCTAATTATTTATTTAATAATTAGGTTTTTACTGTGTTTTGTTCCCGAAAATCGACAAAATCAAAGGGAGTATGATACAAGAATGGTGAACTTTCGACCCCGGACCCTCCCCCTTGAAAAATTCCTGTGTGTGCTACTGAAGGCAATCATTGTATAAAAAGCCCCCCCCCCTTTTAAAAGGTCCTCCCACGATGTGGCTCTTGGGCCAAAACCCCTAATACGGAGAAGACATTCGCCGCAGTACGTTTGTGAACAAATGCTTCAAAATGCATACGAACCAAATTTAGTAAACTTGTGTTTTCTCTCAACACGAACATTAAAAAAATGTCTAAAAAAAAGGCGAATACAAACAGTTTACCGCCATTTGTTAAAATCAAGTTCCTACAATAGCGAATATGCTCCCAAATGGATATTTATAAAGATACCAAGCTAAATGGAACGCTTCGCCGCTTCCTACTTCTATGTACAGCCCATAACAAGTAACGTTCCGATTTGCACATGTGAATTCCACCAACAATGAAACTCAACACTGGAGAAGTTAAAGGTAAGACGAATTCAGTCAATGGGATTCTCCTTCAGATTTGTGTTGTGTGAAGCTTTCTCATTATTCTGCCCTCGAAATCAATGTCCATCGAAGCATACATGGGAAAAAGAGGATTCGCTTTCGAAGTTAAGGTCAGAAAGAGTACAAGAGAGAATCAACGGACCAAAATAGAAGTAAACTTCTAACTATCAATGAATCGAGACGCGTTAGAGAACTGGATTACACACAAAATGCCATTAAAGCATCTCCTGTTGCAGCATATTCGGGTGTGGTTGGTTGACAAGAAAACGGCAAAATGAATAAATTACACGTTAATGATACGTTTGCACAAAACACAATTCCGATTCATGGAGGTCAAGATCAAACACTGGAAATACCCAAGTACTGTGAATAGGAAAAAGTATATGTCTTACCGATACCAGACTCGTGAAAAATAGTTTTAAATAGATCAAATGAGATTATCATTCATAGAAGTTGTCCTGATATGAACGGATGCAAGTTAAAACAAAAAACAAGGACACAATTTGTGAAAGTTTAACGCCTTGCATGATTTGTTTCCACATAAAATATTTGTAAAAATTTTAAAATGTTGCTTATTAAAGCGCGTTTAACAAGAACACTGCTTAAGATATACCTTTTTGCAAAATCACGTTCGGAGCCGTGATTTTGAAAAACGCATAAATGGATAATTTTCATGATATGTAGTGTCTCTTAGATTAGAATATATGCATAAAATTGTTTTAAGGACATTTTGACAAAAAAATTTATTTAAATACAATATTTTGGCAAAAAATTAAATTAGAATAATTTTTTTTCCAAATGTTCTCCTTTTGTGAAAAATGCTTCTATTATAATAATATTTTGCTTGTATATAGCTTAGACCTCTGTACAGAGGCTGAACTAGAATTTTTGAAATATAAAACTTAGAAGTGGGTTTATCCATATTTTACGACAACAGAGGAGAGAAATTTTAAGAAAAAAAACACCGATAATTATTTCAATTGGTAGTGACTGAAAATAAAGTGAATTTTTCAAAAATCCTAGTTCAGACTCTCCGGAGAAGTCTTTACTTTATATAAGCAAAATTTTGTTATTTTAGAAGCATTTTTTATAAAAATAGAACTTTTGAAAAAAGGGTTTTTTTGTCATGATGTTTTTAAAATCATTTTATACATGTATCCTAATGTAAGTGACACTAAATATTATGAAAATTATCCATTCATGCACTGTTTTAAAATCACGGTTCCGAACGTAGTCGGATACCTTAATTTATAATTTAAGAAAGAACAAAATTAACCATGAAATAAATTAATCAATTCTTGTGCTGTCAATTCTATATACGAAATTCGGACAGTTGATATATTTGTGTTTTCACATTTCTTTAACCGGTTATGTAAACAATTTCAAAATTACAATCGTGCCATTCAATAAAAATTCGAATGGCTAATTATTAGTAAAAAAAATTTCGAACAATTAATCGTTAGATTTTATTTTCGGTCATATTTTCCGAAAAGCCGGGCAATTCGAAATGTATGCCAACTGGCTACAATAGCAAGACTGCTAATTTAAAATGTATTGAAATGCAATGGAAATTTTGAGAATTTAATGTAGAAAACAAATTCTTCAAGAAAATTTTTTATTTTATTATGAATCATTTTGTGCAACTTCACATTCGATTAAAGAGTCGCAGAAAGCATTTTTGCATAAGGGCCCAGGGCCTTCAAGAAGTCTTAAGGCATCAATAATTTTCTTTAAGTTTTGATACTGAACGTAAAAGCAACTATCCCGTCAATTATCATTTCATGTCACCTTTTCTCGAGCATCACAAACGATTAAGTTACTTCGATTAAATTAACTTCTAACTATGTCTAGAGCGAATTCTTATTAAATCATTAAAAAAATACATTCGTGACTTAATTTTTGAATTAAATCATTAAAATTAATATTTCACAAAGATGGTGTCCTAAATCACAACTATTTGGGAGATTTAAAAGCGAAAGAGATCTTTCAAACACAAAAGGGGCGATGTTAAGAGACCTTTAAGTATTTTCATGTAAACGTACAGGACTTAAAATTAATGGACACGTCTAGTTTTATACATTTAACAAAATTTATAGCATATTTTCCTTCCTTTCATCATGCCTTTAGCTACTGCATATATGAAAAGCATAATTCACTTTTTACTCTACGCACATTCAATTTAAAATACCTAACAAAACAAAATTATTCACGGTTGACTTAAAAACTCCGTAAATTGTTCCAATGAATAAAGTTTAAATAACTTTAAAAGCCCTTTTTTTTTCAGACTTCGTGGTAAAACACGCAGCAACAGCATGGAAATTATTATTATTTGCAACTAAACAATACGTAAGCTAACATTTTAAACTACTCTTGTAAGCGCGTACACTTTAATGAAATTATTACACTTCTTGAAAGCAGCATTCCTCAAGTTTGAAAAACAACACGTCATTCTGCAAATAGTACTGTCTATTTCGCAAGAGAAAGGCTATTCAATAAATAAGCGAAGGAGGAAGTTTCCAAGTTTTCGACGAAAAATGCGAAATGCCATTCAAGGTGACTTAAAATCTATTTCAATAAAAATTACGTTTTGTCCTTACTAAGGGAAGTGATTAATTTTATAAACGTAAATTACATCATCAAATCACAATTATTCAATAGAAAAACACACACAAAACGTGACTTATTGCACATTATTGTTAAATTCCATTACTTACGCACCAAGATTATTTTTCAGTATACAGCTATGGAAGTGCAAAAAAGAAAAACAGCCTTCTACGGCAAATGCAAGAAGTGAATGTGAAAGCACGAAAAACACATGGAGTCAGCGCACTGAGCAAGACATCAATAAAATGGGGAAAGGCGCAATTTCACGCGTTTGCTGCAAGTGAATGTGAGACATACCTTCGATATGGCCAAAGAAACCACGAGGACACCTTGAAACATTATAGAACAATCGGCAAGCTTTAAAAGTGACATGGTTTGACAAATTTTGTGTAAGAGTTTGGAACTGGCTAAAGTGTTGTATCACGAAATTGAACAGCCTTACAAAAATTAGGGACAATTGTAAGAAATAGTGGTGGTCAGCCACGGAAAACAGGAGAGATCGGTATATCCTTGTGCAGACGAAAAGAGACTGAAATCAGACAGCTCGCAACATTGCTCAGTAATTGCATATTGTAACCAGACGGCAGGGACTCCAGTTTGTTTGTAATCAAATACCTCCACAAAGGTGGTGTATTTATCCACCGTCCTGAATGAAACATACTACTGACATAAGTCCATCGGTGCACGCGCGACACCGTTTAATGAACAAAAAAATTAGAGAAAAAAAGTCTCATCCTCTCTCTCTAATGATGGAGTTTTTTGAATCTGATAAACGATTTTTGGCATCAAATAATGTGACAGGAGGCTAATACAAGAAAAGATGTGCCTCCTGGCGTACTTTGAATTGGAAGCCTTATGATGACGGTAGGATGTAGTTCTACGTTTTCGACAGATGTCAGTTACTGGAGATCATTTCTGTGATGAAGCAAGTCCTCCCCACGAGCGTCCGTTACGAGATGCCGTAATCTCAAATTTCATTTTTATCGATGAAAATGCACAACTACACAGTCCCATGTCCAGAAAATGAAGATATCCGTAGATTGGATCATTTTCCCCATTTAATCACTGAACAAGTGGATTGTTTTTGTAAGACGCCTGGTGACACGATCTAAACATTTGGATAACACCAGATCTCTGACAGAGATGCTTATTGAGAAAAGGGAATTTTAACACCAGATTATTCTCTTGAGGTAAAGTATGAATAGACGGTGCAATGAAATTAAGGAAGATCCCATTCCTCACTACAGGCCTTGAAGATGTTGTTACTTCAGTACAAACGTCTGCTTTTTTCCCATAAGTATGAGTCTTATTCATTTTTTTTGCTGTTATCCATTCTTCATCTACATTATGCCTCAATAGTACGAAGTTCATGTCGCCCAATTGATTTTCAGCGGAATTAAGGCAAAATCAAAAGATTTGCACATTAGTGCATTATTTGCCAAGAAATTCTCAATATATGCTTAATAAGAAAAAGATATTCAAATTTAGGGGTAATTAAAAATATTACCTTATTTATTTAAAGTACACCTTACATTTACATACACCTCAACAGTAAAAAACAATGTTGGTTTTATGTAAAAGAGATATAGAATAGGGCATTTTGGAAATTGAGCATTTAAATTCTACTTTCCGATAAGTTTGAGATGACATAATTGAAATATAGACAGGCCATTGTCTCGTTACATTAGTCAAGAGAAAAATTTCTTTAAAAACCTAAATCACACAGATTTATCAAGTTACACAACACTACTCTTGCGCTTTCCTCACATAATACTAAGTCAATTTTGTGGAGGGGGAGGGGATTCATGTACACTATGTATCAAAACAATGATTAATTTTGATTTAAAAAATATTCCCAGTAGTCTTCAGTATCAACCAATAGATATTTATTTTAGTTTTTTAGATTTATCAACCTCAGTGAACAATCGATCATTTTAATAAGTTGAAGACAGGACAAAGATTCTACAAACAATACGCCAAACAGTAATCTCTAACTTTCGATAAACATTTAAACAGACAGAAAAATCTTAAATTGTTATTTTTAGAAGTTTATTGTATACGTATCATAAATCATATCTTGTCAATGTCATCAATTATACATTTTTAAAAAGACATTCACGAATATCCTCCTCTTCTAATGCATAACCCAATTCAATCCTCTTTCAAATAGAAATAACGGTTTTCCGTATAACGACTTGATAAGTTTCGTATTAGACTTGCAGTGGATGGACAGGTCTAGGAGTATAACATAATTGGTTAAAAATGTCCGTTAACAATTTTCTCTATTCCACAGGTGAATGAATCCGCCTCCCAGACAGAAGTTATTGAGTAGTGTTATGCCATTAAACAAGGTGCAAAACCGACACGCTTGGGAGAATCAACAGATACACTGCTCGTATGGCAGGCAGAACGTTTAACATATACAACGGCCGGAACTACAGAGCTTTTGCTAGACAGACAGCAGGCACCACGCCCCGTAAGGCAGCTGCTGTGCTGGTAAACGTATTTCCGAAAATGTGAAACTACTACTTTTGGTACTTATTTAACTGAGGACTACGTTTTTTATGCTATAAAACAAAGACTGAAATGGTATTGTTGTTCAAAATTAAAAGGACGAATAAGGAGCATTATAAAAGAAAGAATTTAACCTTCACATCCATTCGTGTGACCATAAGAAAGGGGAACACGGATTGAAAATGTTTACATTTCAAAGGAGTACAAAATTTCATTTCAATCAGTAATATGTGATTGTTAATGCTTACTGTACATGGATTGAAATTGGCTGGTGTCAAACAGAAAATAAATCTAAGAGATCTGTTATCTGAAAAATTAATTCTGACAGAAATATAGTAAATTAGTAAAAAGGGGGGAAAACATCTGAAAATTTTTAATTTGAAACTCGTGGGTTGCCCTACACAAAATGGATAGCTCAGCATAAGTGCACTGTTAATGAAAATATATGCATTACAAAATGTACTGCAATATAATAAGTTTATTAATGATTATCATTCAATAATTAATAATGAAGTGCTGGCTATAAGAAATGAATTATGGGGTCGCTGATCAAAAGGAGGAGAGATTGCAACAAGGGTGAAATGGGCCAATGGAAATTAATGAGTTTCTTTACATAAATGTATTATAAAGAGCGTTTTTTTTTCCCAGGTATAGAAGTTTAAGTTGGCATTACTTTCCAAGATGGCGACCGATTTAACAGCTGTCAAGTGATTTATTCTCAGTTTGGTTTGGCAATTCATCAAAACGATCATCAAGCAAGGCGTAGATTCGTCGAATGGGCCCAAAACGAGATTGCCGTTGTTCCCGATTTTCATAAGCGAATTTTGTTTAGCGATGAAGCGCACTTCTAGTTGAATGCCTACGTCAACAAACAAAACTGCCTGTTTGGTGCGCTTTATGGGCTGGTGGAATCCTTCTTCAAAAACGATGAAGGCCACAACGTTACAGTCAATGGTGATCGGTATAGAGCCATGATTACTAACTTTTCATTCCTGAATTGAACAATCATGATGTCCAGGAGCTGTGGTTCCAACAAGACGGCGCAACATGTCACACAGCTCGTGCCACAATCGATTTATTGAAAGACACGTTTGGTGACCGCCTAATTTCACGTTTTGGACCTGTGAATTGGCCTCCAAGATCTTGTGATTTAACACCGCTAGACTATTTTCTGTGGGGCTATGTTAAGTCATCGGTCTATGCGGATAAGCCACAAACGCTTGACCAATTGGAAGACAACATTCGCCATGTTATTGCCGATATACGGCCACTAATGTTGGAAAAAGTCATCGAAAATTGGACGTCCAGATTGCACTACATCCGAACCAACCGTGGCAATCATATGCCAGAAATCATATTTAAAATGTAATGCCACAAGATTATCTTTCGAATAAAAAAAATTCATGTCAATCGAATAATACATCGTTGTTTTATTGCAATTTAAAGTTCTATACCTCTAAAAAAACACCCTTTATATGATAACAGGGATGGGAATTCAGTTTAAGATTAAAAAGTCAATTCTGTGGTTAGTACAAAGCTCTCTCGATGAAGTTCATCGCATAGACCAGAGATGGCGAACCAGTGGCATGCGTGCCATCGTTGGCAAGAGACAGAATATTTTGGGCACGCCACCGATCAAAACGGTTTGCATTTTAGTTCAAAATAACAAGGATCACTATGAAGTATTACGACCAAACACGAGTGATCAGTCGAGTTGCTCGGGGGGTTCTCTTTTGTTATTTCTTGCCATGGCTACGTTGTCGACTACTATTGCTAATGATGCAAAGTTTGTCAACGCATAGCATAGTCAATTTTGTTGATACAACTGTATTTTAAATGTGATTTATGTTACATTTACTAGTTTTAACTGTTATTTAACATTGCTAGTTCAGCAAAAAAGGAGTAAGACAGTAAAGGTAACAGAAAATTTTAAACTTGGACCGAGAAATACGGCATGATTAGTAAAGGCGACAAAGTGGCGTGTGCTTTATGTTCTGGAACAGTGGTATGCAAAACATCGTCTGTGAAACGGCATCTTGAAACAAATCACAAATCATTTTGTCAAAACAGAGAAAAACAGCAAAAATAATTAATTGCGTAGAAACCATTTGGAAGATGACTACAATTCAGCGTGCATTCTACTAGAAGTAACATCTTACAATCCCAATATAAGTTATTTTTGTCATCTCTCTCTATATAATATCTGCAACAACAGAAGTCGCACTAATGTTACTTTAACTTGAATTACAGTTATAACTAAAGCATATACTATTATACATCGCAAGATGTATTTTGGGGTAGCAAATAAAGGGTTTTGAGTTGTTAGAATTTAGTTTAATTACTTTCCCAATAATCACAGGTCAAAATTATTTGATGGCGCGTCTCAAACATTTTAGAAAAAATGGCACGTTAATCCATAAAGGTTCTCCACCCCTGGCATAGACCAAAAACAAAAATAATGAACGTTCAATCTAACTTAATGATTCGTTTAAAAGGTTAATGTAAAATGCCACATTTTTTTTAAAATTCACAAGTTATAATAACAATAACCGTTATAATAATAAAACATTCAAACTCCTTCGCATTTTTAAGGAATATAGAAAATGCAGAGTAAATGAGATGGACAAATGTAAGCTACAAAAGAACTTAATTATATCCTTAATTATGCCAGGTATTTATAAATCGTTGGCATTCCTACATTTTATATGAAAAGACAACTTTTCATTTCTTGCAAAAATATGAATGGGCTCAATTCATGAAGTCACATGATAAAAAACAAACACGTGTTTTTCATTGAATTCAAAACTAACAATAAAACTAATTGTACTTGTTGTTCTTTTTGTAAAACTCAGATAAAATTTCAAATTTCATGTTTGGGTAAAGATGTTTAAATGTTAGGAAAAAAATTTCCTTGAAAAAGATTTTTTTTTAATTTAAAAAAAAATCGAATTATATGTTTATACTTTAAAATAAAATGCATTTTGTGCACAATATACTTTTTAAGAGAAAGTTTCTGCAAACAGTAAAACTTGGCAACACCGGATCGCGTTAACTGATTAGCTGGAAACACAAGATAGTTTTTATCGTATGACTATGACGTCGCATGAGTTTTTGAATTGATTGGCTAAAATCACGTGGCTTTCACTATCATGTGACTATGACGTCACATGAATTGAGCCCATTGATGTACATTTCAGATTTTGCGTTGCATTGCCACAGAATACACAGCTGAAAAAATCTCAAATAACTAAAATTATTTATTTAATCTCATTTTTTTAAAAGATAAAAAGGTATAAAAAACATAAGGGATTAACACAACGTGCAAGTTTTTTTACGGCATATGATGCAGCAAATATCTATGGGGCTTTAAAACTAACAAAACTTAGCTTCTCTGATAGAGGAATCTCTTTCAAGCAAGAGAAAAATGCATTAAAATGCGTTTTAACATTGTTTTGAAATCTTTTCTCTAGTTAAAAGTTTTAGAAAGAATCAAGTCAATATTTGATATTAATTCTATAAAAGCCACAGATTTCACTAATATCGTTTCAAAGTTCAGATATGGATATCAAGAAGAACGTTAATTAATAACAAAATTAAAATAAATATATTTTAGAGGTATAATGGCTACACAACAGCAATGATCACTAAGTTCGTTATCATAAAAGAACATCGCCGTTATGAAATTTGCTAAAGCATTTTAATCAATTAATTCAATATAAAATTCTATTTAACCTATATAGACGAAGTAGGTGAAACATTTCTAATATTTGTAAATTAAAGGGTCAGAAATTTGACCACACGAGTCTTTCACTTTGATACCTTTTAATCAAGATGAAATAAACTTCCGGGGTATGTGAGGGAGGAAGAAAAATGTATCTAATTTATAATCCAGACGCATAACCATACAGGGCGACGTTTATTTTCTGCGACAGTCCTCATAATTGGATTGAACGGTTTTCGACAGAACGAAACTTAAAAAATTTCCTTTTCTATCTGCAATGATACGAAACAAATTAATGGAGATGCATCAGGAGAGAGTGCGAAATCCCACAGTAATTTCGCTCTGCATTCAAAATCGGAGGGAAAAAAGAAAAAAAGACAAGGTCATCAAAGTGAAATTAGCTGTCTACAAGAGAATTCTCCCCCCTCCCCAACCTAGACGAAGAAAAAGAACGCGTGCATGATGACAAGGCAAATTGAGCTCTTCAGATTGTTTAAGTGTTGCTAAGCTAGAAAGCGTGTGGATTTCAAAAGACAGCAGATATTCATTTTCTATGCCTTGGATGGGAAAGGATGACAAAATTTTTTAAAAAAATTCCCTGTAGATAGAGTGACAAGCATTTATTCTTGAGTCTGTTTTCTTAATTTGTCACGTAACAGAGACACCGGAATTTGCCCCTTGAAAATGTATCAAGCAACAGAGTTATATCGCAAATGTTAAAAGCCATTAAATTCAGTCTAGTAACTTAAATGATTTGTTTTGATAAAATTTTTACCACCCTACATACAAATGAAACCTTTGCCATAGAGTTTTTATTTTAAAAACACAAAGGGAGATAAGCGTCTGAAAACTGGAATTCGGCTTTTTGTTTCAATCAGTTTTACTAAACAAAAACGTACATATCTTGATACAATCGACAATCAGCCTTTCCTCATCGAGTCACCATCAAAGAGGGATTAAATATTAAATAATTAACTTGACTAACATTTTCTACTAACTGAAAGATCAAACCCATTTTCTACCAATACACTTTTGATATTAAATCATACAGCAGTCAATTTTATAAATTACAAAGGTTTGTGTGTGTTTCCCATTTACTATGGAATGAGACCCAAAACCAATTCTAATTCCTTACGAAAAAAAGTACGTGGCATTTTTAAATAAAAATTCAATAACTTAAAATGTTAATCGCTTCCCTCCCTTCCCCATTATTTTACATAATCCATAACCAGAGGGCAAAACATGCAATTTTCCATGAAGAGGAGTGGAGTCTTCCATTTTCAACTTATATTTAAGAGATGAACAGAATGTCTGTGTAGTATGACAGAAATTTCAAAAATTAATTTTCTGAAAAGGAGGTATAAAATTAAATTTTATTGAAAGTGGTCTGTTTTTAATTTCGGTATGCTGCAATCCTTGTGATTTTATAAGGTGGAGGTTTCAACCTCCACACCCCCTCCTCAATCAACTACTTCACTGTCAACCAATGACGTAACATATACCACCGCAACCTCCCCAATGAGGGGGGCCCAAAGTTTATGGTTTTGCAATACTTTACAACATCCAACTTGGGGTCCAAAATCTAATTTTGAAGGGAGCCCTAATACATATATTCTCAGTTACGCCACTGCTGTAAACAACCATTAAAATGTTTAGAGAATTACAAATATTCACATATAAGTGAAGGCTTAATGAAAATGTATTTTAAAAACCATACTTAACTTTAAACAGTACAATTCGATTACCTACACGAGAGACTATAACAATGAATCATTAAAAGTGAGAAATTCATTGGGTGGGTTATAAATTCATGAATCTGTTCCATTGTTAGCAATTAAAAGAAATTATGTTATGAAAATGCGATGGAAATTAATTCATTTCAATATTTGATAGTCCCGACTATTTTGTTATATTTTGGAAGAAAAAAAAATTCGAAGATAATATTTTCATTACCAAAAAAATTCTATAAAAGAGAAAAAAATGCAATACATCGCAAAAGGTCTTCATTGACAAGTAATCGGTATAACTGTCATTGCTGTTCTGTTTTCCAACATGGCCCACCGTGACAGCATACAATAAAAAAAAATAAACATTTCCGATGAAACATACTACCATATTAGGTTCAACAGCCTCCGCGCCGAGACTTCCCTATCAACTTTAATCAAAATAACCAAGCAGATCACCACTGGAATAGTCTCAAAAAGTTAACTTAAATTCGACTGCAAATCTGAGCAACTTTATCCCCGATTCACCTTCGCGTGATAAAGCGATTAACGATCCCAGGAAACGACAAGGAATAAATTGAATCAGATTAATCAAGTAGCACTACTCCCCGCTATGTCAAACTCGTTCAATCAGCAAGAATAAATTCTGATGATTAGTGAATTCATTACGAATACAAGTTATTTGAAGAAAAAAAAAGGAGGTTCAACTCGATTAAAGAGCGCTTCAATTTTCTGCCCATCTGTTTTATAGCTTCTAGGTTTATAAATAGCGCGTGAAATGATTTTGAACGATCAGCAATTATTCACATTGTGCTTTATCTTGCCGACAGGCCGCTTTTAAGTATCGGCGGGCTTCGAAGACAGCTTTATGTTCGTGAGAGAAGTTACTTCACTACTTTCAAAGGGCCAGCCAATGTTTTAGTTTTTAAGCTTACGGAATAGAGCGGTTTTGAGTTGTCAGCACAGTCGATGATGCCTCAAAGGTGGAATTTAAGTGAATAGAAATAAATCCTCTTTTTTTCTTTCTTTCTGGGATGTATAAAAATTCCCGAGAGTAATAATCCAAAGTATATCGAGATGCCCCCCTTTGGAGTTCATGGGTCAGTTCAAAATGATAAGATTATAAAAGATGAAACAGATAATACATTCGCATTGTTGCTTGCAAATAAAAATTTTATACATATTTCAATCGAGGCAGATTCCTAGCTTAAATTGCTATTTGATGATTCAACACTCGTTATTGTGCTACCTATTTAAATTTACACCACAATTATGTACTTCCTGTCTCTTCAAACCTCGATATTTTAACGGATGTTTAGGATTTTAATACTTTCTATCCACACAAACATTAATATTTTAAAATATTTACAACACGCAAAAATTACATTTTTTTCTGCTACGTTCACTAGAATCGGAAGATTTTAATGGATTTCCAAAATTAAATCTACGAATGTTTTAAATTTATATATAAAGCCAAGCCACTTACATTGGCCCGATTGGGAACGATTTTTTATTTGCGTCTATGAAGCAACACGAGGGCCACTGCTGATGGACCTCGTAATTCTGAACACACCACGCTCACGGGAGAACTTAGAGCACAGAAAATAGACCGATAAACACTAATCAGTTTAATTTACACGAAATACAATCATTTGGCACAATCTTTAAACCAAATCTTTCAAACCGCAACTGATTTTTAAAAAAATACAAGAGGGGAGAAACTATTAATACACAGGAATTTTTATACATTTACGATACTAGAGCTAGACAATTGTAAACAAAATGAACTCGAAGATAACTTTTTGCAGGACATTAAATCGAAGCGGGGCAACCAAAGCACACATTCGGTTACCCACGAAGAGGACATACAGAATCGATGAAGGAAGATCATGTCAATAAACTCCTTTATACGGGTAGCAGTAATAAAACCGCTTTGAGGGCCTTGCAAATCATTCGAGTAAATACACGATCTTCATACACATCTTCCGCCTCTTTACTGAATAAGTAATTCATTCACACTCTCCGCGATGACTCCAAAATGAGCTTAAGGTCAAGGTGAACTGCCGTTTTTTGTTTTTTATTATTATTATTAGTTTCTTAGTTTTCATTGAATTCATCCAGCGTTCACGCTACTCCCCTCTTTCCCGTTCTTAATCACGATACGTGGGAACCACCACATAAATCGTACGCTTGGTGTAATGTACCATAATCTATTTTTTGAGGATGGCTTTGCCTTAAAAAGTTTAGGACCATTATATAATGGAATGATTTTTCTGATGCGTAAAATATCAAAACATTTAAAAGTCCATGAGATTAGAACACATTCACATCATGTATATCTACGAAAGTTTGGACATATATTCATTAAATATGCAACTTCAACACATACATTGAAAAATATACTGTACAAAGTTGAACACCGGGGATGGGGCGGGATAGTGTAAATATGCGCTACTTGTTACATACTAATTAAGTGGAAAAAAATTAACACTGAAAGATCCTGCTTAGTCATATTCTAAAGTATGCCATTTCAGTTTAGGGCTTGTGATTTTAAACCCAATATTTGAAACTTACTTAATTTCAGTTATAAAATGCAAAATTACTTACGCACACCATGGTTGATCCACAATGAAAAGACATTAAGAAACGGTCTTAACATTATCCCTTCTGAGCCAATTGTTACCTTACCATTTTTCAGGCTGAGGACTGAAACCAATGATTGATGAAAAACCAAGTATTCCCGCAATATAATTGTGTATTAATATCAAGTCATTTTTCTGTTTCAGAAAATGCTCCGAATTTAGTCCCCTATAGTCACGACAAAAGCAGCATGAAATCACGTCTAACATTCTTTCAACATTGATTATGTTTTATGAAAGTTTAACAGACTGAAAACGAGATAGCAAAATCATTCCTGTTGCTATTGATAACACATTAAAATTTTAAAAAAATGTTAATAACACTAAAAACATTCGAACAGAAAAAAATCTAGTTTACAGAATTTCTAAAACAGTTTTCAGTGCATAATCGCTTAAAAACATTGACGCCTCTGTTTAATAATGTATTATTTCAATTCGTATCGTTTTTAGTTAAGAAAAAAGAAACAGAAAACTTGTAACGTTATACGCCTGTGTGTTCTGGTTTACTATCAAATACATACTTTATTTTGATCTGCATGGAAGGAACTTTCTGAAATGATTATAAATAAACCCCATATAACCTGTAATGAATACTGATAATACTTAATAATACTGATATTTCGAGATACAAGATAAAAAAGTTAAAAACAAAAATACGATAAAGAATTCTTCAGTTATTCAAGAATCAATATTACGCTTTCAACGTAATATATCTTTGTGTCTAAATATCTATCTGGAATTGTTCCTTAAGTATTTTAGAAGTCCCCGCTATGTCATTTTCTGGGATGTTATCCAGATACACTGTCACTGCCCTTTGAATGTTGGAAGGAACCCATTCTTTTCGTGTGTCCTTGAATTTTCAGAATTGAAAAATTCTGGAAGGTTTCGATTTAAATGAAAAACAAAGAGTAACTTATGACTTACGCAGGAACACGGAAAACAAATGTCTGGAAAGGGCTGGAATAAAGACAAGAAAGAATTTTGAGGTTCAAATTAATATGAACACAATTGAGTATTACCGCCTGAATTGACCATGCTTTTCCATTCAGTTTCTAATTCTATAAAATGCACCATGAAAGAAAGCATGTCCAAAATTATCCAGTTTTGGAACACAAAAATCGATGAATTCGATAACACACAAGCTTTTATATTTGATCTTTTTAAACTCAAATTTGATTAGGGGTAAATTTTTTTTTATTATTCCAACGCGTTACGGATCAACTTTCAACATAAAAAACTTATTCAAAGACGGCGGCGTCAGATGAGATAATTATGAAATGAGAGAGATTTCAGCATCAGACATCGAAAGAAATTAAATTCAAATACGTAGAAAAATGCAATAATCAATCGTAACTTAAGCTTTACAGAAGTTTTGCAAACTCCAAGAGCAAGGATATTGATTTTTTTTTTTAAAAAAAAGGGGGGGAATGGTAAAAGAAATCGATTGCCTTCATTCGAATAAATACCACTGTAGATTTAATGAAGGTTATTGGCGAAGGAAAACATTAATCAAAATTCTTGGGTATTTTTTTTTAATATATAGCATGAATGAAAGTTTCTTAAAAGTCGCCTTCAGGCCGTCTTCGACAAATGTATGAGAGCCTGAACTAACGCAAAGCTCATTTTCAGACAGAAAAACTTCTCAATTTTCTTTAAAATTTCCAATATTGTAATTCATACATCGATTTTTAATATAACGTTTTTGAAATTACAAAACATTTTATAAATACTTATATTTTTTATTTTAACACGTTAAGGGATATAGCTCATTCAACATTACGGTATAGGAGGGAAAAGGTGAACACACATTTTTAGAGCAGAAAAAATAGATAAATTCGGATCAAGATGAGGAGTATGAAAGAATAAGCTACTTTTTTGAATAGCGTGAAGCCAGAATGTAATATTAATGTTTCAGTTCTTTTGTATCTGGAAAAAATATTCCAAATTCGGGTCCTATTCTTTAATATTAAGCGAATACAGCCATGAGACTTGTCATCAACGCTTTTTATGTCTAAAACTTCAAAACGATTATATTCTTAACCACCAAAGTTCAAGTTCGATTACTAACTGGACATCCAAAACACTTTAAAATAAAACCACCCAATTTACTGGTTATTTTAATTTTATGAGGATAAATTGAAAGCAGCATTCAAATGCTGATTTGAAAGAAATAAATTGAACAGCCCAAGATTCTACGTACCAGACCTTCAATAGCAATTACTGATGAGGCCCGAAGGATCATCTACGTCACAATCATTATTTCAATTGGTCAACTTTTCAAAAACGGCAGAGTTGTTACACGTGAGAGACAGAAAACAGAGAGGTTCAAATATCCATCAACACAAGGATCTCTCTCGGAAGAAATCGTCAGTTAATATCACTCTGCCCATAAACTACATAAAAAAAAGACAACTAATTTCAATTTGCGGCGGAATGCACAATGTGTGTCGTGTCTTCACTTCTCAGAAGGAAGTAGGAAATCGATCGAATCGTCGCTTATAACAAAAGACGCATTTTTTTTCTGCAGAGATAACATTGAAAGCGAATAATGCAAATTTCAGAAACGGATGGTACATTAGCATTGTGTGTGTGTAAAAGATGAAATAAAAGATACTTTTCAATTCAATTTCGAATGAATGAGAAAGAGGTGGAATTATAGCGCGTGAAATATTTTGGTAATCTAAGCTTTGAAAATTGCCCTGGCCGATATTTTACTATCCCAAAACATGCCATTTGAATGCTATAAAACAGGTTATTAAAAAAAAAAACGTTTTATTTTCCTACAAATGCAAAATACTGGTAATTTCGAAACTTTTGACGCATCTTTAGAACACATACAAGCAAACACGATTACCTTTTTAATTCACTGTATTTGCTAAACGGTCTTTAATATCAAATGTTTCATAGCATATAAAAATTTAAAAACCACAATATTTCTGCAATAAAAAAATTGTAAAATATTTATAATCTACATTCAATCATTTTTCGCATCATTAATAAAAAAAAATATTATCCAATCATTCATAAATGTCTGTTTTCGGGACTCTCATTACAGTGTATCCATAACCAGCATACCGGGAGGCGGATGGGAGGGGGGAGGGGTTGAGGGCTGACACATCTGACACACAGGGCTGACACATGCAGGCGAAAGGGTTTTGTCATCTATTCCACGTTACCTCACGATGTATTTAAAAACCTGATGAGACATTCATTTCCGGCGGATTTCGCGAAAAGCTTTTTTTTTTTTGTTATATTATGATGAGAAGACTTATTTTAAAATTTAAGAGGGTGTGTTATATCAAGCATGGGTTAAGTTATTAGGTTTTAAAAGAAGGTTAAGTGCCTGCTACAGATTGCAACCCCGTCGAACAAGGTGGTACTTTTGGATGCAAAATTTGTATCATATACAAAAGATTTCACCACTAGATTTCGAAACTACTTTTTTTACGTATATTTATAGACTGAACACAACATTAATGGCTTGGGTTCCACTTATGTCACAAAGTATCTGATTTTTCGAATACTTGATTTTTGATGAGAATGGAATAATGTATTTATTTAGAAGTGTGCCGCAATGTACCACTAAGCACACTTATTCCTACCTACTAAAAATGCAATCCGTCACATTTCACAAGTCTTACAGATAGGATTACAAACTCCGCAGGCATTCTTTAAAACTATCTGCGATCTTAATCTAGTGATCTTGTTTTCCTTTGTACTAAAATGATTCTTGTTATGAAGGTGAATTCATTAATTGCTACACGAGGATTATTGGCGATGGGCATTGTAATTTTGAACTATTTATTAAGCAATAAGCAAAGTATGGTCTAAGTCAGGAGTGGGCAAATAGCGGCCCGTAAAAGACGGTTAAATAGGATACATGTCTTATTAAATTGATTCTTGCATTATATGAGCTTGCAGCTGTAGATGATATGAAATTAGCACAATAAATTGACAAAAAGTCACTATTTCATTTAACTTAACGTTAATTGATTTTCATGGTATCCTTCGTTTCTACAATGTGGTCCTCGAGCCAAAATAATTGCCCACTCTTGGTCTGTCAGCGGTTTTTAAACTGTGGTCCGCAGAGTCTAATGTAACGTTGAGATTTCCCTCTTTTGCAGACTCTGAAAGGCCTCTTGGAAAAATTGAAAGATGTGATATACTAGACTAGATTAATAAATAGTCCCCAATGAAGAAACTCTACTAGAACTTGTATTTTGATCAAAAGTATTAAGTCGGGGAGGGATGTTCAAAATCTTGGGGGTGCGCGATGTCACCCTGATACATAAGGGGGCACGGTGATCAAAAGTTTAAGGACCACTGATCTATGCAATTTTATTAAAATTTAAAACATTTCCTCCTAGAGTCGCATGTTTTCCAACAATACCATGTCAATTTTTAATATAATACACACCTCTCTTTCTTATATATATATTAGAATGAAATTATCAGGAAATATATGGTTATTGGAAAAAGTCTATGTATCAATTTTTTTTTTAAGAAGCAAGAAGCAAAGTGCGGTATACTATTTTCAAACTAAACATAAATAAAAATAAAAGCTAACAAATCATGATTCAAACATTCTATAATAACCTTTACGTGAAGTTTCTTTCTCCGCAAAGCGTCAAAATATACCGAAAAAACAGTGACGTAACTCTCTCAGCGACTATTACAGCTACTTTTAAGACCAAGGAGAAAACATTTGCATGAAAAGATATTCATCTATTGGCATGATTCGAGAGGAAACTCGAAACAAAGACATACTGAAGAGAGAAAAAAAAAATTTAACAATTTTCCTTCAACAATCGCAAAATATTGTCAATGCGTGATGAATTTGCAATTGTGGCACGCAAAAATTGCGCATAAAGTCCCGTTGTTAGGCACCTTTTTGGAAGAAAACAGACCTTTAATGGACAGTCATGACACAGTTATTTTAATTTTTTTTTATTCGCGGTGGAAGTCACATTCCAGTGAAGGTCAAGAATACAAATAAGAAGGACCGCATAAAATCTTCAAAGGCTTTTTACATTTGAAATCTTTTATTCAAACAGTAAATGATCAGGCACATTTTTAGAAGTCAAACTTGGCATAATCACAGCCACTAAATCAATTTTTGAAACACATTTCTAGGATATTGGTGAATTGTGTAATATATTCCTCCAGGATGTAGCCCTCCCCCTTTAAGTTCTATATCGAAATATCTATTATCTTTGAGCTTTAAACATCGATAAACTTTAAAAAAAAAAAAACCTTTTTTTTTTGTATGAGACAAGAGAAACAAGAATTATAAGCAACAAACTTTGAAATTTTAAGCTACAGTTACGTAATGTCATTTAACAGCTGGGACTTCTCTCTCATTTCAAAAATTCCATATCATACAATTATTTTACCAACACTGAATTTCGAATTTACAAACCTGTATTGTCAACGAACCTCATAATTCTAAATCTCGAGCGAGAGAACGTCATCAGAGCTGGTACTCAACAATCCAAACTGCCATATCCCACCAATAGGGAAAACATAGGATCTACAGATTTACTGTGCATTAGTTCCTCAACATAGCGGGTTTTCAGAGGCACCGGGACGCGAACCCATGATCATTCGGCTATCGTGGCTCGCACTGAACTTCGACGCTCGAATCTTTTTCAAACATCCCTAGTTATATTGCACGTAGAGCCTTCAAGGAATAAGTACTCACACCCTCCCCGCTTGACTGGCTATCAATGGATGCAAAATTATCCTAGTAAAACACACACACACACACAGGTCCCCCTCTCATTAACTTATAATCTAAATTTTACTTTTAAAAACTTTCCATAGTGTCGATATTATTTTATTATTTTGAAACATATTTCTTCCCCCCTCCCCACACACACCACCTCGTTCTATTTTTAAAATCTCTTTCCGTATGTTTCAACATTTCTCGCACTCGGCAACAGTTGAAGGAAAAAATTTCCCCTTAAAAATATTAACACAAAAATGTTCAAAATCCATTCTCTCTTTAAAAAAATGTCAGAAGGTATTTTTTCAACGATTCTGCAAAACAATTGACTTTATACAGACCAGCATTGAAATACAGCAAGAAATAAAGTACAATCAGTCGTGAATTAATTGGCGGTTGTGGCCCTGAGTGCAGATGAAAATACATTCTCTTAAAAGATAGATTGAAAATAAAAATACATGTTGCTTATATTTAATACTCTGCCATATTTTACTAGACTGCGTTTTATTGCGTTGCACTTTTTTTTTTCGATAAAAATCTGGTTGAAGTTAGGGTTTTGTGAGGTCAATCAGAAGTTTAGGTCCAGTTGTTCCTGCCTTTAAATCCATTTCTGCAGAAGATAAAATATAAAACGCTAGATTAATTTTAATTAATTAGAAAGTTAACAGAGAAACAGTCATTTTTTAAAAATAAATTTATTGAATTTCTCTTTCAAGATGGGATACCAAAAATTATAACACTCTTTTACACATGGATTCTCTTACCCCCAAAGATTTTAAAACATTTCTTCAATAACAAAAACATTTTCTAAACATAAATAAGAAATTTATAATATTCATTCGACCAAAACAGAATGAATTTATGTCCTTCATGTTCCTCGCCAAATGTATAGAATGCAAAACAATATCCTATCACTTCTCTGAAGGGAAAAGTTATTTACAACGTGCAATTTCATCACATTAAAACACACAGTCTTTGAAGTCATTCACTTGCAAAGTAATCTATATTATGAAAGACTAAAGTAACGGTGAAATTCTGAAACGACACAAAATTTACAAGACATATTTACATGAGGCAAGAACTACAGGAAAAACTGATGCATAAATGCCATTCACCCAACAAGAAATTGCAAGAGGGAAAGAAAAAAAAACCCAAAACTGTGAATAAATTTTTCAAAAATCGTTTTTCTCCCGTGGGTTTATTGACTGGATATCTTATTTTCCTGGATATCAATGTTCAACGATTCGATGAAGTCATTACCACTTCTCTTTCCACAGCAGTAAACATTTGAATCGGTTCCCGGAGGGGGAGAGAAAGGCATATAGACAGGGAAAGTATAAATCCCCATTTGGGTCAAAGCATAGGATCATCATCGCGTACCTGATATGAAAGGATAATTTTCACAGGTAAAGATAAAGGAAAATGGGTGTGGTTGAACGGAATGAATGTCTTGAGAGAGGCAAATGAACGAATTCGCAAGTTCTTTCGAAACAGGAAATCACAAAACAATCAAGCGGACCTGACGATTTCTGGGCAGAGTTTAATGTGATTCGAAGTAGTTCTATTTATAACATGGTCATATAGTTGGACTACTTTATATTTCAAAATTCAGTGAAATATCAGAGTAAAAAATAAAAAAAAATCAGCAAATCGGAAAGCAACTAAAAAAATTTTTTTAAACAAAACAGTGCTAAGAGCGGATGCACAGTTGAACACTAAGATGCCGAATAAAACGTTATTTTTCATTAAAAATTTATATAGACTTTAAATTTTAACAAATTACCTATCGAGGTCATACACAAGAATAGGATTTTAAATTAATGACTAGTATAGAACTGAAAAACAAAAGGGATGGGCCAAATATTTGTTATTAATAATTAATTTTATTACTTAATGCTAAATATTTATGAAATAAATTGTTTTTACATTTTTTGTTCCGAATAATCGACGAAATCGGAAGAATATGTTTGGCGGCGTATTGGGGTATGAGACCCTTGACCCTTGAAAAATTTCTGTGTATGTCACTGTAGTCCACATATGATTTATTGAACGGTGTGAATTATATATATTGCCTACTTTTAATTTAAAACCCATTTTTAATGAAATACTTTAAAAAAATTAATCAATATTGGATTACCAATCTCTATCAACTTATTTTCTGAATACTTTTTCATGTTTAGTTCATTAGTCCCAAAAAATAAAAAAAAATTGAATATGTATATATTAGCAAAATGCACTTCATAATTTTCATATGCACCTTATTAAGAAAATAAAGGAAGGAATATTCTATCATGTCGTATTTAAGCAAATTTAAAAGCATTTTCAATTAGAAAATTAAATTCAATAACTATGTTTTGTAACTTAATAAATTTAGCCTCAATTACTTAGTTAATGCGGAAGAAAAAGAATCTTAAAAGTGGAAGTGAATATAATAACATTAAGGACAAAGGGAAACCGGATGGTAATTTGCAGAAGAAAACAAAAACGGTAAAAGGTCATTTTGACTTTTCTAAGTCGAAAGAATTTGCATTAAAAAGAAAACCCTAGAGAATTTTCGTGCGAACGGACTGTCCTTCCCCATTTCTTACACATCTGTTTACCAACTTCAAAACGGAAATGGAATGTTCCGCTAGATCCGCATTTCGCTTTTGATGAACGAACATGAGAAAATAAGTAAACAAATACAGAAACATCATAAATAACACTTCAAATAAGGCGATGGGAAATTTTGGTTCCATCCAGTTGAAAGCAGAACTGGAATAAGGTTGCATAAAAAAAAAAAAAAAAAAAAAAAAAAAACTTAAGAAACGAAAACTACAGCGTTTTGAATTTATGTTTTTTAAACTTGGAGAGTAAATTCTGAATTCATAATATTCATGGAATTTATTCAATCCTTATTTAAAAATAAAAGAAGCGAATACGTTAAAAGTGGCGTTAATTCAAGTTATTTTTAAACTTCAACCTTAAATTTCAATAACAATTTTGTAACATACATTAAAGAGGGCAATTTTTATTATTTTATTGAATAACTTTTTGTATCTAACTATTAGAAAAGTGGTTTCAATAAGTAAAAAAAAAAATCGTGAAGAAATTCAGTTACACAAGAAAATCGATTGATAGAAAGAGTTCAAAAATATTGTGATAAGTGAACAATTCAATGATAAGGATCAAAAGATAACCTTTTTTAAAAAAAATAAATATACCATTACAGCAACACAATGTACACAAGATAACATATCAAAAACGAACATCATTTAGCGAAAATTCAATGGAATGAGATGGAGTAAATTACTTAATCTTAAAATCGTGAAATTTTTATCAACAAATGTGACTGGAAAGAACTGGATTATTAAAAAGAAAATTTTGCTTTGATAATATGTACAACAAAGAGGATTCGAGGTTGGTAGTATAATGCACTGAACCCACAATATGACATTCAATAAATATAAGCTATTCGCTTGTATTTAAAATGCAATGCAATAACAAAAGCAATAAAATTTTTAAAAAGTCAAGAATTAAAAGTAGATGTCTAAACTGAGAATTAAAAATTCGTAGAATTAATGTACGTGTAAATAAAGCCATTTTACGACTATGATTGCTTATTAAAGTCATACATTAAAGCAACACGAGCTTTAGGCGATAGATCTCGTAATTTTGAATCATGGTTAAGAGACAAGAATGATACCCGAGCTAGCACTCCACTCTCCAAAACTCCACACCAAACCAACGCAAGGGGGGGGGGCACTTCACTACATAGCTTTCTTTAGTGGTATCAAGATTCGAGTGAGTGAGTGTTTTATTAATGTCGCCCTACAAAGCTGAACGAGGGCTATTAGCGACGAACCTCGAAATTTTGAACTATGGTCAAGTGACGAGGACGACACCGCAGCTGGTACCCTTTCTCCTAATTTCTACACCAACGGGAGGACGTTTGAGCCTCGACAGATTTAAAATGCAGCCCCCTCTACAAGGCTAGTCTTCAGTGGCACTAGACTCGGAACTCATGACAAGCCGGCCTCTGAGTCCGTTACCTTGACCACTAGGCTACTGCGGACACGCACCAGAACTTGAACCAGACTCAATAGAAACAACGCTAGCTGCAAGTTCAGGAATCATTAGAATACCACGACATTTGAATAAACTGAATGAAAGTGAAGAAATTTTGTTCAAAAATATAAAAGTTATGATAATATAGAGAGGGGAAGATGGTGTGACCACCTGTACAAATTCCTATAAGATACAATTTCAAGAACTCTAAAATTAATTGGAAATAATGTAATGCGCTAAGTTTTTAACCATTTTGTTTAAGAATACACACACACAGTAACCTACAAATCTCAAATATACCAAAAAAATGCTTTGCATTTTCCTGTGGCCCATATCATTGTGCATCTTGCCACCAAATTTCAGATCTGATAACAAATTAATTTTTCAGATATTTGAAGTTTTCTGTGCTTAGGTTTTGGTATCATTTTAAAGCACTTTCCACTCTTAAATTGAATTAATCAAAAATATTTTTGAGCACAATCAAGTAACTCTTTTAGTGTGAAATGGTTATTAATTTCAATTGTCATTACTAAAATCATTTCTGTTTGATTATATTTTGATATTTTTGTGAGATCTCATAATTACTTAAGATTGATTTCACACAAGGTCGATTTTTTAAAAAGAAAATAAAGCTTTAAAAAAAATAGAAGCTTTTTTATTAATTTTTTCCTGTTGAGAAAATGTCACGACCAAAATTTTCTCGGGTTGCTACGAGAAACAGTATTTGGAAGAGATGGAATACTACCGAAAATGATGTATCTAAAAATCAGCCCTTCACTAACACTGTAATAAAACTTCCGAATACTACTATACTGATTACAAGTATTCCAGATAAAACTGAATACTTCCATGATGTACCAAACTACATTATAGCAAACATATAGAGAACAATAATTATGGTATTTGAATTCTTGTTGGGCGACTTTAAAACCTTGCTAAATTGCCCCAAATTAAAACTGAAAAAATTAAATTCTTAGTACAAAATTGGTGATTTTTAGCCTAAGTTATATCATTATTATGTTGTACATAAATGCTTTGTGTTTCAAAACTTTTGTGAAAATGTTAGGTTAAGATTATAAGCTGAATAATCTGTCGTCGTACCAAAGGCTATCAATATTATGCAAAAATATACTTTGAATAAGAAAAAATGCTTTCAGTCACATTTAATAAAAGTAGTGTTTTAATGTAGAAAATACATTGGGAAATAACATTAAATAAATAGAGCTTTACAGGCATTATAAGTTTTCGTTTTATGCCTTTACAAACTTTAAACAATAGCTGGTCAAACTGACTTTTTACTTACAGAATCAGCTTAATAATGTAATCTAAATATAAAAAAAACAGACTATTTTTACTGTTACTGTCTCCAAAAAATTTTTTTGAAAAAGGGTGCTGTGCAGCCTTAAGTGAAAATCTTTAAAATGCACTTTACATTCATTCACACAAAATCAACAATCGCTTCTTTTTAATGTGATATTTTATTTAAATTATTCACCAAACAGCTTATATAAGCTCTCAAAAGGAAATTTATTGAACCACGGCTATTGGATTTTAAGATGGAACACATGTGCATTTATTTGAATGAAAAAAAGAATTCAGAATAGTTTTAAAAACGAGTAACCACTAGAATCAAAAACAACCTTGTAAACATCAATCCTTAACAAGGAATTCTACAAAATCAAACCAATTTTTTCTCAACCTCCCCCTACCAGTGCCAAGAACTTCTGGCATTTTGCCACCTTATTCAATCGCGGCACCAAGACTCATTCGAATATGTTTTTACAGGATAAATATCATTGTGATTCTATGCATAAGTATTGCCTTGTCACTCAGTGACCTCACGTACGACCCTCCATTGAATCATTTTCACTAAACATCCCACTTTACACACTAATGCGATGAAGGGGGGAAAGGGAGAATCGCAGATATCAAAAGGCATAGAAAAAATACGTTGCCTGACCTTCCTGAAACAAATAAGGACCTTCAACAACAATAAAAAAGGCACCTTTTTTCTAGAACTGGATTGGCCCCAGGCCTACAATGGTCCCAGTCTTCCGTCACAGGATTACACATTACGTCAAAAGCTCGAACAGCGAACGACATTGTTGTGGATTAGGGGGATGTTAGTAGTAAAACTTTCCTACACACGGTTGATCCCACATAATGGAAAGGAGGGAAAATTAAGCTTTTATGAGAGTTTTGATCTATCTACCTCCAATGATAAAAATTTGTTTTACTTCAAAAAACCATTAAAGACAGAAGGTGCTATCTTATTATCATTGACATATAAGCAACATTGTAAGACATAACTATTATGATAAAATTTTTATTCATATGGAAATAAAATCTTTCCGGGGAAAAGAAAAATCATAATTATTCGTACCTAAGGTCAAATGAAGTGAAATGACTTCTTCAAAAAAATGCATATAGCAAGGAACTTAGTATAAACGTCGAGTGTCACTTTTGAAAATAACTGTTGTTGTGGCTAATGCCACCTGTCTGACGTAGTCAGAACGAGGCCCACGAAATTCATCGTGGCATGGGCAAGAGGTACGCCTGAAAAATAACTTAACACATCAAATGTGAAAATATTTCGAAGAAGTAAAACATTCTTTGAAAAATGCATGAAACTTAAAACTCTCATAATAAATTACGTATTAGAAGTAATTTTCTTCACCACTGGTTTGGAAATGCGATCGTTAATCAACTATTGCCTCACTACTGCTACAAAACGGACAATTGGAAATTGAAATTTCAAGTTATAGATATAACTTGCCGGTGTGACGTAGCTGTGAATTTCCCGTCACACAGCTGTTAATCGGCTTCTTTGTGGCAATGGTCATCACACCTCCACCCAAAAAATATTGCGCGGTCTTGTCTTGGACATCATCCCGGCAACCTTTGACACCACGAGGGACCCCACTCCATCCCTGACCGGATGTAACTCTAAGCTAAAGACGCCAACCTCTGTCGTCCCCTAGACCCTAGCGAGGGCAAAGAGAGAACGGGAAATGGTCTGAAAACTTCGCTAAGACCGGACACCAAAGAAACTCCTCCCTCACAAGCTATATTATTTGAACTGTTATAATCTATTTAATAAGTTAAATAACTTCAATGTATAATCTGTAAATAATAGCTGTGGCGTAAATAAACTAAATATTTAAATTAATCAATATCGCGCTACCGTTATTTATTTCAAAAATCACGAATGCTTTCACTAGTAGATAAGTATTTATAAACGTAACACTATAAAGCAACACGAGTGTCATTGGCAACGGACCTCATAATTTTTGAACCACGGGCAAGTGACAAGGGTGACATCTGATAATCTCATCTTCAAACTACCTACCACATTACGTCAACGAGAGGACTTTATGCCAAGACAGATTTAGTGTGCATCAGCCCCTCTACACGTTGGGTTCAGTGACACTAGGGTTCGAACTTATGATATGCCGTCCACAAGCTCGTGACTATGATCACCAGGCTGCCAAGGCCACCAAAGCATTCACTAGATAACAGTGAGCAAAAGGTGATTTTAACATCATGCAGAATCAATCCAATTAGGCTTTGAAGCCGATAGAGAATCAACTTCGTCATACGAAAATTCAAAATTACGATGGCTTACATTTATTGCACAAATGTTTAAGGTTCCCAACCTTTCATTCATAGTTTTAGAGTAACATACTCAAAATCCACTCACGAATATATTCTTGAACAACCATATAATGTGCTCCAAATGCAAACCATCCAAGAAATTTCCTTTATGGTATTGAATGTAAATCTTGGGCCGTTGCATTTTTTTTAGATAAATTACTTGCTATAAATTTCTTCAATTGAATACTTTTAAAGCACAATCTTCCATTCAATATGAAACAATTCATCGTTATTTTTAATGTAATTCGTTAAAGGGTTTTGAAAACTTACTCTGCAGATTACACGGAAAAGGAAAAAAATTTAAAGAATAAAATTTATAAAAGAAATTTAAAAATGCGAAAATTAATGCTTTGAGTTACCCTTTTATCAGCAGAGACAATTTGTGTGTTTCATAATACATAAAAAAAACATACGACGGACACTTGGAACAAGACACTGGCATCATTTCCATTAAAACATTTGCGAGCAGATAGGAAAATGCATTTGACACTCGCGAATATATATCGTAGCTTTTCTCAAGCTACTCAACCTCATGGAATACTTCCATTCGACATGATTGACAGATAAAAATGGACAAAATTATTTCGAATGCAAGACAGATTTATTATACGCCGACATATTTCAAGACAAATTCATTACTTACAAGGCAACTGATACTAGAAAAATGTGACATTTCACCATGGTGTAAATATTTTATCTGGATTGATGGTTTGAGAAAATGTATTAATTGGAACGAAAGGACGTAAAATACAATGTTTTGTTAATTTGTTTCATATGGCTGACTGCGTGTTATAACTTTTCTTCCAGCGCCCTGTTACCACAGTTAAATTAGACTGGACGATTAGAGATTAAAGTAATTATTCGAAAATAATGGAACGCTGTGTTGCCACTCCCCACATAATTTTAAAAAAGTCACTACATTCCCATTTCAAAGAATACTGATTTCGTTCCATTTATATAAAAAAGTAGAATCCCGATAACTGGGTATAATAGACATTCCAGCAGTCCAGATAACTCGGCTACATCCTTGTAAGCAAAAGAAGAAGAAAAAACCCATGTAGCCTATTTTTGCAAAGTCGGCCACTTATAATATTGATTATAGTCAGCTTTATGCCTTCATTAAGTATTTTACTGAGGTGAATCTGATCAGGTAAATTACTGTATAATATGTATTCATTAATTCACATGTAGCAAACGTGCTATGCCTTCATAAAGTACGAACTTTTCCTTTGTTTAAGGGTGTTTGGGCAGTTTATTTTCTGTTGTATTCTCAAACAGTACAATGTTTTCCGAGAAAACACTCGTACTTAATCCCATTCTCGATAACTCGTCATTATTACAAACCTGACCATCCTTCAGTCCACATTAGACCAAGTTTTCGGGACTCTACTGTATTTTTAACACTATCAGCAAAAAGAAGTAAACCAGTAAAATAATTTTTACATCCTTCTGTTTTCTTTCATGACTGGAAGCTGTTCAATTTATACTTCCACATTCATTAATTTCCTTCAAGCGAAACGCTTTCCGAATTAAACAAGAATCATCTTTAAAGCTTAATTAACATCCACATTGTAGAGGTATTATCAGCTAAGAGAATTACTTCTAAGAGACAAAAGCCGACATTTTATTTCCGCATAATTGAAATGTTCTATTAAACTACCCGGATACATTAAAACATTTAAGCTATTCCCACGAGTTTCAGCAGAAGCTTATAATCTTGGCTCAAACAGAACGGTACTGCAAGCCTTACAGAAACTAGAGAAAGGATTTATAAGACTTGTTTTCAAAACATCCGTTTTACAAATACTGGTGATGCTCTCTTCCAGCAATTTACTCTCTGCGTATGACCTAGTTTTAAAATAAACTATAATCGTTTTTGTGACTTTGCTTCTCAAGAAAGCCACAGCCAAGAATAATATAGTTTACGTGATATCCCTTCAGATTTTTTTTATGGGTTGTACATAAACCTGAAATCACTTAGAAATCATTTTCATTGAAGTGCAAGAGTCGATTCACAACTCAATGAGCACTTATTTTTAGTATATCCTGATAAACTAACTCGTTTATTAAAATAATTTCCATAGTACAATATGAAGCGAGAAAACTAGCCAGAAATTTAAAAGAATTAACATATATTGCAATGAAAACAAAAAAGAATAAAATGAATTAAAATAATTCATATTCATATTTTTTTTCTAATACATTAATACTTTCAGAGTGAATGCGATTCTCCACTTAAAAAAAGTAACATAACAGATCAGCAGCCGCCCAGCCAGTATGGTGGTTTGTAATCGAGTGGGCCCCGAATAAGGCACTGATGTATCTTCGGGAAAAGTACTTTCGCCTGAAATGGATTTCCGTCTCGAATGGAAAGCAGCGCACCCCTTCTGTTGTATGCTAGGATCATCGTTTCTAACCAAGTCTATATTCTTCTGTAATTGTATTGCATGTTTCTGTTCAACTATTTCATGTCTTTCGAATGTATCTCAGGATGAAATACACAACAACAGTTCAGCAATTTAGTAATCCAATTTTTTTTTATTTGAATCAGTATCGATTAAGCATTGTATTTTTCGGAGCTTTATCAATTAGCTATCGATAATACTTTCAAAAAAAAGTCATGGAATACTGAAGGAGATACGATACAATTATCTGTGAACAGTGACGTCTTAAGACTTCCTGAGGCCCTATGCAAAATTAAAACCCCGCCTGTGACTCTTTTTAAAGTGTCCAGCATACAGTTGTCAAATACTCGAACAAACGATTTCGTAACCA
The DNA here is from genome assembly GCA_019973935.1 of Trichonephila clavipes. Classification (NCBI taxonomy): domain Eukaryota; kingdom Metazoa; phylum Arthropoda; class Arachnida; order Araneae; family Nephilidae; genus Trichonephila; species Trichonephila clavipes. The sequence goes on from BMAU01018774.1 coordinate 468,212, forward strand.
ATAAAGAAGCGTGATTCACAATCTCACAGACCTAGGGACAAACCGATTATCGCCTTCGACTAAATGAACAATGATGGTAGGCCTAGAATGCAGTCTTGTCACTGTTGTCAGTTGGTATACAGTTCGAAATTCTCAGTTTTTTGGAGAATACGTCCAGGTGAGTGTGAGAGTCAGTGGCACAACGGAGAATATTAGGGTCTCATGCAAAGTCACGTTTAGGGAAGCCAGATCTTACTAAGTCAGGCTTTGGGCCCCTATAATCCTGGGCCACCCGCGACGCAGGAGTGTATGTTACGCCACAGGTGAGAGTTATATTAATGATGCATTCTAAAGCCACACGAGAGCTATTGGAGACGGCTTTCGTAATTTAGAACCGCGGTCAAGTGACGGACGACACTTGAGCTGGCATTCCCTCACCCAACTACCAAACCACCTCAACGAGAGTAGGTTGAGCCTCGACTGATTTAACGTGCACCGGTCCCTTGTCCAGGACAGGTCTCCAGTGGCATCAGGACTAAAAACAGCGTAACTTCGGCCTGGAGTTCATGACCATAAACGAGAATAATCAAACAAAATCGTAAAAATTTGACAGCGATTATCTACGAAATAAAACCCTAAACTGAATCAATCATTAAGCCTTTCAAAAAGAAAACACACGAAGAGATTATCTTATCTTATGAGATGAAATTACTAATAATATATATCTGACGAGTTTGTCCTAAAATATACAAAATGTGATGATGTAATCAATCAGCAGGAAATCATCGAGACCATTACGAGTTTGATAGCAGACGCCCACAATGAATGCTCTCGTATTTCCTCCCGACTCCAGACGTATTCCTTCAAGTCGATCTAATTTGATTAAGCAGGGGATGAATCACGGAATGTTTACTAAGGGTGGTCTCTGGAATCGTAATTAAAGCTAAGAGCACAAGGAGAGAGAAGGAGAACATGTGGCCCATTTAGGATAACTTAATGCATCCTGTGATTCAGGCGGCCACCCTCCGCGACGTTCCAATCGGACTGTGGGAACCGATTAATGAATGATAAGGCATCGTGATTTATACGACTACTGCCGTGAATGAGTCGAAATAAATGTTTTAAAAAACCGTAACATTCCAAGCTAATTAGATTTAAAATCTGATAAGACTTAATTAAAGGGGGGACGTTTTGAGTAATGGGCCACTTCGGGTACAGGAAATACAAGAAATTAAACATACTGGAGAAGGATATGGAACGATGTTTTAAATTCCGTAAGGTAACCGACTACTTTCAGAACCGTCATTTTAAAAAAGCGAACAAATTGATAGTTTGATATTTTGAGTCGGTTGAATTAGAATATACAAATAAAGTTGTTTTATGTATATTATTACAAGAAATTATACTCAGGAACATTGAAAATAGCGACCAAAGAAAGCATCGGATTGAAATGAAATTTAATACACATAATGACACAGATGAGAGATTCACTTGATCTCAAAAACAAGACAATTAAACAAATACAGGGTGTGCAAAGACACACATACTGGGCAACTTCAATAGCGCGTTGGACCTCCAGCTGCAATATATGCCGCCACACGGTCCGGCATTGAGTTGATTAGACACCTTATTTTGTCCTGAGGCAGATGGGCCCACAAATCTTGAACAGCCAACTCTAAATCATGTACAGAGTGACACGATGGCATCTGCCGTTTTAGCTGATCCCACACGTGCTCTACAGGGTACAAATCGGGGGAGCGGGCCGGCCATGGAAGTGTCAGAAAATGACGTAGGAAGTCTTGAGCAACTCTTACTGTATGCGGACGAACATTATCTTGCTGGAAAATTGCCCCTGGGAGACCATTTAGGAAAGGTCCTACATGGGGTCGAAGAATATCATCAACGCAACGTTGGCCCGTTAAGGTTCCACGCACCACAATTAAAGTGGACCGGCTATCATAGGCTATGGCCCCCCAGACCATTACACTAGCTATGCGGGCAGTGTGACATAAAACAGTATGGGGGGAATTGTACCGCTCACCAGGGCGCCTCCACACCCGTACACGGTTATCATCTGTCCCCCAAACAAACCGGGATCCATTACTAAACAACCTTTTGCCAATCTGTGACAATCCACATTGATCTGGCTTGGCACCACTGTAGACGCAGTTGCCGATGTTCCGGTGTTAAAGGGAGTGCACGGAAAGGGCGCTTGGATTTAAGATTTGCTTCTGCAAGGTGTCTGGAAATTGTTTGTGGAACAATTACTACGCCTACGTCTGCTCGTATCGTTGAACGAGTCACTGTGGGGTCCACAAGTGCTTGCCGCACGATCCTTCGATCCTCTCTCTTCCCTGTCTTCCTGGTCGCTCCAGACCCGGGTTTCCGCGTGTGGGTACCTTCTCGTGTCCACTGCTCCCAACAATTTCTAACGGCACAGTCCGAACGATCCACCTGGCCAGTAACACGGTGCGTCGACCAGCCTGCAATTTTCATCCCGATGATCAGGCCTCTCTCAAACTCGCTTAACTGTGAGAAATGTCTTCTGGCACGTTTACCTGGCATGTTTCGCTTACCAAAGTCTTCCTACAATCGGCGGGTAATAGTCACGTTTATGAATCTTCGAATTTGCGCTGGCTTATAAAGCACCCTCTTCCTGATTGTAGCGCCTCCTCGGCGTGTATGAGCATGCGTAGTACTTATTTGCAAAGTTTCGCGATTGTACTTAGCTTCCTTCTCGAGTCGCTATTTTCAATGTTCCTGAGTGTATTTGGCAAAAAATAAAGAAATGTTTTATTTTCAAAACACGCTCTTTATGAAAAATATTTGTAATAATATTTTGTTTATATATAGCTAGGACTTATATACCGGAGAAGAACAAAAAATTTTGAAATATAGAATTTAGAAATTAATTTATTTTATTTTATTAGATCAGTAGACAAATTTCAACATAATAAAAAAAAACATTATTTCAAACGACCGTAACTCTAAAAATAATGTGAATTTTTCAAATCTTTCAATTGGGCCCTGGTATAGAAGCATTTTTCATAAAAAGAGAATGTTTTGGAAATATGTCATTCTTTCTTCACTTTTTTCCCAAAACAATTGCATTTGAATAATTTTTTCTCCTAATAATATTCGTAAAACAACTTTATATGAATATTTAATTCAACTGAGAGTAAATATGAAAAAAAATATTCATTTATACGCTTTTACAAAAACATGGCAGTAAAGATTAATTACCAAGAGCAAATTATATAAATATAACAGTTTATACACAATACCTGAAACAATTAAACATTAAGAACGTAAGAGAATCGGGATTTTATATATATATATATATATATATATATATATATATATATATATCGACAATTTCTGTAATAAATTTGTAACGCGTTAATTGGCAGAAACGAGGAATACATATTTGAAAACTGAACAGTTAATAGATATTAACTATCCGAAAATATAAGCATCAAAAAATCCAAAATCATGTAATTTTTAAATCATTATTAAATAAGTTTACAAAAAAATTAACAATCTACATACATATTTGCAAATATAATTAGTTAATGTAAGAAAAAACGTTAGCTCTAATTTCACTTTGTTTTTGTTTCCACAATTTTTTCCAGAGGAAAATTTACATGAGAAGCAAAACTAAAAAATTTCAATTCTTAGTAGAACAACCAACGCTTAATCATTTTAACTCATTAATTTAGGCAGTGGCGTAACGTACACCCCAGCAACCCCTGCCCCTCCCCCCTCCACACACAACACTGCGGGGACGGGCAAGATTCTAGGGGTTCAAAGCCTGACTGACGCCAAGTGTGTATTTAACCAATTTATAAAGTATTTAAGGCAAAACCTGATTTTGCTGGGGATCTCTAATAATCTCCGTTACGCCACTAAATTGAGGTAATTTCTTCCTACAAGAGCACATTAATTTTTTTTTTCTTAAGACAAATCTAACTACTTAAAAATCAATGCAGGTATGTATTCCCATAGGTATAGTTTATTCTTATCAAAAACGCATAATGTAATACAACCCTGGCATATTTTGAAAAGCAATGATATTTTATCTAAAACAAAACAAGAGCTCTTTCTTTTAAATATACTAATTGACATTCTCTCCAATTATACGCTTAATTGGATTCTCTTCAAATTGGTTTAAAATTAAGATTAACTCATTTTTCAATTTGATTTTAACACAATACGCTTGGTGGAACAAACAGTCCTACTACGAACTAGAATTAAAGAAATTCGATGAATCAGCAACCAAGAGGTGTCACAAAGAATTCGTAGAAAGAAATTAAGGAAGAGTATCGACAGGACTTTTCGCTCAAGCAAGGTAATTATTGCTAATACGGGAGAATCATCTTGGTCTTTTTCCCTCCCTCTAAGAATTATAAATGACAATTGGAAAAGAATATCATTAACTCCTTAAACTTTTGTATGAATAATGGGTTTGGAAATCAATCCATTTCATTTACTGTAAAAGTATTTCAAGAGGACTCATTACCTCCTTAGAACACATTTCTTTTTCTAAAATTTGTGTATTTAAGAATTTTTTTAGAATGTCATAGTGTGTTTATATTAAAACCTCAGATGAAATTTTGCATACATTGTCAAGATAAATTTTTGAAAAATATTTCAAAAATTTAAAAAAAATTTTATTCCTTATTTGTCTAAATTAATATATTTTTTGTAATATTCTTAAGAGGTCGTTTTAAATTATTTTGAAGATCAATTCAACACCTTAAATATCCTTGGAGGAGAAAGAATTATATAAGCTAATGTCCAGCATATATAGAATTTTACTGGAAATTGATCCCTAATTTGTTGCATACACTTAATACAACGAAAAAAAATAAGATGGAATTTATGCACACTCATGGAAAGAGTAACATTTTAAATGAAGTACTGTATCGAAAAAATACTAACTGGAGGAAACAAATTATCAATTTATAAATCTGTAAAGAAATTATATATTTCAAGTAAAATTTTAAAAAATTAGCCATATATTCTTAGAAGTAAAAGCATTTCCGTATAATTTCGGGGTACACATATTTAATATCAATATAATATTATATTCATGCGAAAAACATAATAGGAATATAAATTATGAAATTCATACATTAGTGCAAAGCAGCATAATCAATATTTAGGACACACACGATTTCAATATTTTTAAAATCTCGGATTTAAAATTTCTTTAAGCCGAAAGTAATATTGTTATGATAACTTTTAGGTTTCCATCCATAAACTTAAAAGAAAAATAAAATAAAACAACAGAATTAAAGCATATCATTTTTAGACTTGCACCATTTTAACCAAAAAATCTACACAAACCAACTAACTTCTCGACCTATTATTCGAAAAAATTCCTTCTCTCGTATTCATTTATTCAAATCTGCTTTTAAATTAATTTTCAAAGTACTGTTCTAATTTAATACCCGGCGTACACAGTTTATACAATCAAAGTTGCATGTGCAACCCCTTAGGTGCTGTGCTTGGCTTTATTTCTAAATTTTCTTAATCTTCTATAAACATTTTTCGCTTCTATCGAAAATTTTACTCTCGTATATGTTACACTTAAGGTTTTAAGTAGTAAAGATTATGTTTCTCATGTCAACAAAATTTGATACTAACGTATAAAATATCATTTTCTGATACATATTTATCCTTCCTAATATTAAAGCATTATAATACAGCATTATTAAATCGTACAGTTTGATTTTTCCCCCTCTAGTATTGTATCATAACACAATAGGATGTTTGTAAAGGGCAAACATTCAATTACGACATGTGATGAGGATGCTGCACAAGGTCGATAAAAATCTAACGTGGTCATATAATTCGAAAATTTTGCAATTCACTTATATTCAATGAGGCGCAACCTTAATTATTTCACGTGACAGTATCGGTAGAATAGAAAACAAGCAATATTGTGGATAATAATTTCCTAAACTTTGTTTGGCAGTTGCACACTTTTGCTTTCATTGAATTAATAATATCGGTACATCCAAGAAAGCACATGGGGAAAAAAAAAAATAAAGGTACATGGGATGATTACAACAACAAAAATACCTTCAAAATCTCAATGGTTGGTCCACTGGTGGATGAGTGAATGTTTATCAACGTCGCACGAGGGCTATTGGCGATGCTCCTTGTAATTTCGAACCAGGATCAAGTGACGAGGATGACATTTCAGCAGGCACCCATCTCTAAACTGCCACGAGAGAATTTCAGCCTCGATAGATTTAAGGCAGTCTTCGGTTAATGTTAAAGAATAGAACACGAATTTGGAACATTTTTTTCAAATATAAAAGAAATGAAAAATTAATATGATATTCTGGTTTCACTATCCTTTAGAGAGTAGCATTTTTTTTATCAAACTTCCCATTTTCAACTGAGTTTAATCTTTTTTTCTTCTGGTATAAAATGTGTTTCGCGTTTTTCCTCCTACATCGTAATGTTAAATGGGCTATGCCTTCAAGCATTAAAACGAAAAAGAAAGTATTCATGGAATATTTTGAAATTTTTAAATACACTATATTGTTAACAAAAGTATGTTATAAAATAAAGTATGAAATGCAAAATTTCCATGAAAATTGAGGCATTTTTCTGTCTGAAAATGTGTTTCGCGTTTAGTTCAAGCTCTCGTACTCTTACCCGAAGATAGCCTTAAGGTGCATCAACATTTTTAAACGCGATGGGTGTTCAAAGCTTAATGACTCGAGACTTCTAGCCACGATTTTGTGGCCTTGAGCACTAGGCTACCATGGCCACTCTATTGGAGGAGTTAGAAAGCTATGTAACAGAGATAAAATGATAGCTTTTATAGCAGATCATGGCTCAAAAATTTTTGACCATACAACGTCGGAGTATATAACGCTTAAAGATAAGAAAATAAAGAAAACCTCAGCTTAACCACCTTGACCACATTTCTAAATGACTTTGAAAAAAGTCCAAATTATGGATAATCAGAATTTCAAAAAGGTAGCTAATTTAACGGTCACTCGACCGAAATAATTATTAAAATGTCGGTTTAAAAAAAAAACTTACTTTATGACAGTCTAAGTTAAAAAAGATTTCTAAAATTCCCACGTCTACGGAGTATGAAACGGAAAAAGTTTTAAACAGTAAAATAATAATTTAAAAGTAATTTATTCGTTTTACTTTTCATTGCATTGCAAATAACATTGAGCAAAAACAGGCAAAAAAAATTTTTTTTTAACAAATTTTCTCAAAACTTTAGGGAAATAAATTCTCAACAATCAAATGGATTTTAAGAAATGTAATGTACTAGATTTTAGCCCATGTTGAGAATACCACATAAAAACGAAATTTTACCAATCCCTAGAATAAGACATTCGAATAAAAAATTCTTAGGGTATTTCGCCAGAAACGATTTCGAGTAGGAAATGAGACGTTCCTTCCATAATAACTTTACCAAGAAGTCGAGAAGTCATTTCATCTTTTTTTTGACGTGGGGGTGGGGGAATAGTTGCTCTCCTAACACGCAAAGGGTCATTGGGATGACGGATCGAGTCGAGAGAAAGAAAAAACGAAGAGTATGAATGAGATAGCAAGTCCACTTGAGAAAATAGGACAGCAAAACTTTACTTTTATCAAGAGGTCAGCTATCACGCGAAATGACAGGACGCTCACTTTTCAAAAGACAAATGTTGTTCTTTAGAGCTACTGCACGAAACAAAAAAGAAATATTATTCCTAATGCGGATTTAATCCTTTCACTATTTACAACACGAAGGAATAAAGAGCTACAAGTTTTTCAGGTTTATCCTTCATTTAAAAAGGATGAATAAACAAGTATATACAACAAAATTTGTTTTACAGTTACAAATAGTTATGAAAAGTAAAAACATTGTACACGGAGTGAGTGGATGGATATTAACGTTGCACTGTTCAGCTATACTTGAGGGCTTTTGGCGAAGGACCTCGTAATTTTGAACCATGGTCAAGTAACGAGGACAATATCTGAGCTGGCACCCCCCTCTCCTAACGTCAATACCAACGGGAAGACGTTTGAGCCTCGACATATTTAACGTGCCTCGGCCTCTCTACACGACGGGTCTTCAATGGTACTTAGCTCAAATTCAAGACACGCCGGCTACGAGTCCGTCATCTTGACCACTAGGCTACCGCGGCCACACACGGTACACAGAAGCCTGTGTGAGTGAGTTTATTCGTGTCGCCCTTTTAAGCAACACGAGGATTAATATTGGTGACGGATCTCGTAATTCTGATCTATAGTCAAGTGATCAGGACGACACCTGAGCTGGCAACCCTTTTACAAGTAACCAAACCTCGTCAACGGAAGGACTTTGGGCCTAGACAGATTTAACTTTTATCAACACCTCTACACGGCAGGTCTTTAGCGGTACAAGGGCTCGAACTCATGGCACAGAAGTTTGTATACCATTTTGTTCCTCGAATATTACTTCCGGTTACTGAAATGTTAAAAAGAATTTCAAAATCTAAGAGAGAAATCCATGAATTGTAGACGTCGAGTATCACATTGAAGTTTTAATAGGAAAAATTAATATGACTATCTGGCTTCACTATCCTTTAGAGAGCAGCATTTTTTTTTTATCATACTTCCCATTTTTAACAGAGTTGATTCATTTTTTCTTGTATAAAATGTGTTTCGCATTTTGTATTCTATACTATAATGTTAAATGGGCTTTACCTTCACGTATTAAGACAAAAAAGAAAGTATTCACGGAATACTTTGAAATTTTTAAAAACACTATATTGTTAACAGAGGTCCGAGTAATAATATCGCAAATTTCCATGGAAATTGGGTCATTTTTCTGTCTGAAAATGTGCTTCGCGTTTAGTTAGAGCTCTCGTACTTACTGTTTCTTTTGATTCGAAATTATGTCGCACCAGAGCTTCCGTGTCGAGCATATTATTTTCAACCACGATCAAATGAGAATCTTTTCCGAGTTAACTTACCTTCTCTTAGCATTCAAATCACGTGAGAATTTTGAGGATCATCCACTACATCACGGGTTTTGGACTTCGAAAGTCAGTTTCTACAACCAGGAAACTGCAGATTCTGGTTATAAATAAACTAAATAGTACATGGCTTCAGAAACAAAAGTGGCATACACAAGTTCAAATAGAACGGAGTGCCTCACAAAAAAAGGGCCTCCTCCCCCAGAGTGAAACTCGCGACTTGTGTATGAAAAAAAAATATCTTTTTTTTTTACCACTGTGGAAAAGATGTATATTTAGATTTGCTCTCTTAATCCTATATTCGAATTCGATAATATTTTTAACTATAGCAGTCTAGCGTGATAAAAACAAACATCATAAAATTTTAATAAATAATTCGAAAACCTCTTCAATAAAAACACACTGATAAATGAAAATGGTCAAAAAAATAATTTAAATACAGTCGGACCTCTATATAACGAAGTCGCTAAATCCCGGAAAAATGTTCGTTATATGGAAAATTCGTTATACAGAGGTTCATCTTTTGATATTCTTTAAAAACCACATAAAACGAATTTTAAATTCGTAAACACTATAAATTAAAATAAGTAATTATTCACACCTTTTTTAAAATTAATATATTTTTATTTTACACATATTACCTATAAAAAAAAAGATAAAAACTGTAAGGAAAACAAGAAAAAAGAACGTCGAAGAATGCACTGTATTTTCAATATTAAGAAAATAATTTTATATTAAAATTAATGAATTTTAAGGACATTTTCTGATTTAAAGCACACAAGTAATATTAAACATACATTATTTTGTAACTAGAACACGGGGACAAGGGACAACTCCACTGAGTGAGAAAGAGGACATTGAAGATGTTTCTAGAGAAAATGGGGGATTACAGTTGCCCATCTTGGATGAAACGTCCAGAACTATTGGTCACACAGCGCGTTAATAAAACCTAATGAAACCAGTTCAAGATTTATGTGTGACCACAATTAAATTTGTAAGAGAGAGAATAACTTGAAATGTCAAAAACTTTAAAAATAATGAGAAAAAAAATTGAATCACAAAGGAAAAAGTTCGTTACATAGAAAATGCACTTCGCTATAGAACGGTTATTTTACTAAGAAAATCGTGAAATGTTCCAGGAAAAAGTTCGCTGCATAGAAAAATTCGCAATATAGAGGTTCGACTGTACTTAACATTTCCTAAAGCTTTAAGATCTAAATCATGCGTAATAGTTAACTCGTTATGGTTTTATTTTAACAACTTTAAACTAGTTCAAGGAACATGATCGCGCGTAAATTTAAAACATAAAGATAAAAATGTCTACACTTCCGTTTCAATTTTCACCTGTGCACTAAAATAGCGCGAACAAATTACAATGGACGGTAAAGATATCCATCACATCGAATCTTAATACCATTAACAAAGCCATGCACATACAGATCATAATTTTAATGCCTTTGTTTTTCATTTAAATGGTTTCTACGTTATTAATGGGTCTAAATATGGATTGCTGTTTGACACCTTTTCACGTACTTAGGTCAATGAAATGTAAAATGTTACACATATTCACACATTTCTTCCTCACTCCAAAGCGACAAAAGAGTGCAGTGGTAGTCATTAGTATGCTAAGTATATCCATTTCAATGTAAAATAATAACATTCTTTCAACTTCCTCAACACGAACTTCGGAGAAATGAAAGTAAATTTTAATGAGAAATTAGAAAAGAGGGATCAGATCTCAGTGGTGCCGTCTACGTTTTGAGGAAAATGCGAATTGATAAAAAAAATTTCCATCCTATCTTCCAAATAAAACTAACATATGTTAATATGCACATATTTATAAACAATACTACAAAAAAATCTCAGCCACCTAGAAACAACACGAGAATATACGGCCTATTTAACTAGCGAAATCTAGTTAAGATATTAAATTTCCGTAATTTTCATTCGTTGATTTTTCAATGAATTGCTCGATATACATCCACGAATCCACACAAAAATAACCATTTCACAAATTGTGATTGCATTTTTTTAAGTAAAATAACTTTTTTATGTATGGGTAATTATTTTAATTTGGGTTTTATGTCTCTAGCATTTGCAACACTTTATTGGATCATGTTGGTCGTTCATTTATTGAACACATTAAATTTTCTTAAGATTAGATATGTGTATTATTATGAAGGCTTAAAAACCCTAACATCTGAAAAATAGCGCGTACAACATTTTTAGCAATAAAAACATTTATTGATAAAGTTAAACGGGAAATATTTCGCTTGAAAATGTCTTTATGAAGGCGATATACTAGAGTTAAAACTACCAGATTATATACAGAATTCCGCACATATACTACAAATATTAAAATTGAGGAATATAACAGCTGATCAAGTAGCATTACATTTTTTACTATTTTAAACCACAATGCCAGAAAACAAGTCTGTCTTCGTTTAGCATTAAAGCATAGGACCCGAATTTGGAATATTGTTTTCAGATATAAAAGAACTGAAGCGTTAACATTGTATTCTGGCTACGCTATACTACTGAAAAAAAACTCGTATTTCACATCATACCACTTATTTTTATTCGAATTTATTCATTTTTTCTAGTGTAAAATGTGTTTTGCATTTTTTAAATGAGCTATCCTTTTGCCATGTTAAAAAAAAGAAAACATAATCATCGATGGAATATTTTAAAATTTTAAAAACGTTATTTATAAACAAATTTATGAATAACAACGTTGCAAATTTTCAAGAAAATTGAGACATTCCGTTTGAAAATGTGCTTCACGTTTAATTGAGGCTCTCTTAGATTCGGCGAGGACAGCCTTAAAGCGTAAAAAATCACAGTCTTATCAATAACGTTACTATATATAAAGGGTGTTTTTTTTAGAGGTATAAAACTTTAAATTGCAATAAAACAACGATGTATTATTCGATTGACATGAATTTTTTTTTATTCGAAAGATAATCTTGTGGCATTACATTTTAAATATGATCAAGCAAGGCGTAGATTCGTAGAATGGGACCAAAACGAGATTGCCGTTGTTCCCGATTTTCATAAGCGAATTTTGTTTAGCGATGAAGTGCACTCCTGGTTGAATGGCTACGTCAATAAACAAAACTGCCGCATTTAGAGTGAAGCTAATCCACAAGTATATGTCGAAACACCGTTACATCCAGAAAAACGGACTGTTTGGTGCGCTTTATGGGCTGGTGGAATCCTTCTTCAAAAACGATGAAGGCCACAACGTTACAGTCAATGGTGATCGGTATAGAGCCATGATTACTAACCTTTTCATTCCTGAATTGAACAATCATGATGTCCAGGAGCTGTGGTTCCAACAAGACGGCGCAACATGTCACACAGCTCGTGCCATAATCAATTTATTGAAAGACACGTTTGGTGACCGCCTAATTTAACGTTTTGGACCTGTGAATTGGCCTCCAAGATCTTGTGATTTAACACCGCTAGACTATTTTCTGTGGGGCTATGTAAAGTCATTGGTCTATGCGGATAAGCCACAAACGCTTGACCATTTGGAAGACAACATTCGCCGTGTTATTGCCTATATACGGCCACAAATGTTGGAAAAAGTCATCGAAAATTGGACGTCCAGATTGGACTACATCCGAGCCAGCCGTGGCAGTCCTATGCCAGAAATCATATTTAAAATGTAATGCCACAAGATTATCTTTCGAATAAAAAAAAATTCATGTCAATCGAATAATACATCGTTGTTTTATTGCAATTTAAAGTTATATACCTCTAAAAAACACCCTTTATATATATATATATATATATATATATATATATATATATATATATATATATATATATATATATATATATATATATATATATATATATATTCGATGCTTAAAATTTTATTAACTCATCCGAAAATTGAAAACTATACCTTATATGGTAAAATCATGAAAATAAATAATTCCCGTTTAAAGTTCAGTACCGAGTTAAAAAAAAATTATATATTCCTTTCACATACTTATCCAACAGAAGGCTTTTTAGTTGAAATAATTTATCTTTTAAACAATCACTTTTCATGATTAATTATTTTCCACAGAGTGACCTCAAATGCCACAAAACAGGACAACAGTTTATGTATTCTTTTTGATAACTTCGGAGTCGCCATTTAGACGAGCCGTAATTTTATTTTTATTTTTTTAACTGGTGCATCATCGTTACAACGCGAGAACTTGAAGCGTATCGAATATCAATCTCATCACCAGCTTAGAATTTCAGATCTTCCACATCATACGGTGCCAAAGCGGAAGGAATAACTTAATGCCGACAAGTGAAATCCCTATTTCTCGAAGAAAAGGCACAACAGAGGGAAATTCATCCGAAAATAAAACATCCCCTACCAAGATGCATGCGTGAGAATGGAAACAAGCGAGGACGAAAATAAGAGGGATACCCAGGGAAAAAAATCACACAAAAAGAGTTTCTTTCACATTCATTGTTACAAAAAAATCCCAAGAAAAATGTTTCACGACAAATTGTTGTTCAAACTTTACGCACCATAATATAGGTGTACGCGTTATAACGTCATTTGATGATTAGATTTTTTTATGACAACTGAAAATAAACATTTTATTTTCATGAAGGTTACGGCTACAGTTATATCCACTATTTGAACAGGTGAATAATAAAATAAGTGATTGGGATATAAATAAATCGAATGTAATATTCTATTTTTACAATTAGAAAAAAAAATACATAATATTATTCACCCTAAAAGTGTGTTCCTAGTTATATGATTATTCCTCAAGGGAAAAAATACTTTGCAGTTATACAAGTATTTTTTCATATCGACAAAGGCAATTGTAACCTATGGAATCAGAGGAAAAACATGTTAAGCAAAAATAATACATGTCCTTCCTAAGTGGCGCACACAAGAAGGGGTACAAAAAGGGTCCACTCTTCCATTTTTTTTTCCTCAATTGATTTTAATCCTATGTAAAAAGAATGTAAAATATATAATTTATTAAAATTATATTAAATTAATGTTAACTATTTATTCAATAATTTATTTTTTGTTTTATTCCCTTTCTGCCTCGCTTTAAAGTCTCAACTAACAAAATATTGGTTATTCGTAATAGACGTTGAGAGCAATATTTTATTCGATTCTTAATTTTAAAGAGAAAAAAAATGGAAGAAAGGGATCTCCAGTGAAGAGAGGAATAGAAAATTAGACTGCAGTGAAAAATACAAATAAGATTCTTTTTTTTTTTTAGGTGAGCAGAAATTGTCCATCGAAACTGACGTCACGCGTGTGGCTTAGCAAGCTACTCAAGCACCGTAAATGATGCAATGCTTGTCCAAGTACTCTGTTCCCGTAGTTCCATGTGATGTATGTCCCAACAGCTTCAAATATAATATTGTACGCAAAATTCGCGTTTTAGAGTGTCCAATAGCTAAAAATCAAAACCAAGTTCCTTAAAAAGCTTTCTAGAAAGATCATCCTTTGTATTTAATGTCAATTATTCTGAAATGGGATACCTTCATACACAGTGAAGTTGTGATGTTTCACAAAATAGTATGCTAAGCAAACTAGTGAAGGTACTTTTGTCTAGATTTGTTCAATATGCAACGAATGAAATTTCCAACTAACCACAAAGGATATGCTCTATGTCCAAATACATCCATACGGAAAGGGATAATATAAAGTAAAACAAAAAAGTTATTTCTAAACAAAACAGTCTTTCATCTGATACTAAAGACAACAGAGAATCTTTCTTCTGAAGCTTTAAAGCAGAAACATAACTTACATTTATAAAGTGGGTTGCAAAAATTAATACTACTAGACATTCTAGTATCAACTGTAAAAACAGAATTAACAAATTAATTGCAATTCGATTAGTCTCTCTCTCTCTCTCTCTCAATCATTGAACTAACACCTTTGAAGTACACTGTTAATTATGGAATACTCATTTCCACTAAAAATAAAAACTACATCACTCATCATCGAAGCACCACCTTCGATACAATTGATTACTGAGCTTTTAAAAATTCAAAATGTATTGGAGCAAAAAATTATCTTTTGGAACTTTTTCAAAAATGCTGAAAAATTGTAAAATAAAACTACGCCTATCCAATGAAATGCTATCCAACTATAGCGTGAGTGAGTGTTTGTTAACGTTGCTCTGTACAGCAATTCCAGTGCTATTGGCGGGTCGAACAAAGTAATTTTGAGCCATCGCCAAATGACGAGGACGACACCTGAGCTGGCACCCCACTAACTTCCACGCTACAGCAACGGAAAGGCTTTGAGCCTCGATTTAACGTGTAAGACAGGTTTTCAGTTGCACTGGGGCTCAAAATTACGACTCGCTGCCACGAGTCCGTTACCATGACCACTAGGCAAGCGCGGTCACCGACTGCTAATTTTCTCAACAGAAATTATGTAGATAAAACAGATCTAATTAACAGCTTAAAGCCATAAAACTATGAAGATGTCACGCTTTTTTTAAAGAAAAGATGAAAAGATTAGTTTTTATAATATATATTCAAACTGTGCCCATTAATAAATCAATTCAAATACTAACTACAAAATCATTCGATTTTTCAGCATCATCCAAACACCATTTTTATTATGAATTAGTATAACCAGATTGAAAACTGAAAGCAACCTATAATATAATAATTGATTAAATTTATTATGGTTAATACCAAGAGAAAAAGTAATATCTTGGAAAATGTAAAATAACTACTCTTGAGAATATAATCAATACAATAAAGTACTTTTTTTAGACATACTTTCAAAAGAAATTTAAACATGAAATTAAAACATCCACTTAAACCAGCACCTAATAAATGATGTGATTTACACCCAGAATCTTACAAAAAAAGAAAAAGCAATTACCACACATTTATCGGTCTGAGTGCTGTTGAGAAAGAAGGCCATAAAAAGCAAATGACGATAATAATTGAATTTCGCCAAGAAAGCCAAACAAATGCATTTGATCTCGTTTTATATGCGACAACGTACTTTTTTTATGAGGATCAAATTCTTTTTGATTTCGCATGTAAAGTTTAATGCGGTGTAAAGGTCTAAGTGCTATCTTCATGGAGTTGTTTTGGCTTCAGTTTCTAGCTAAATGTACATTTGTGGTCACTTCAAATGCGGCTTTATGTTCCAACGTAGAACTCTTTCCCTCTTCCTCATAATATGTTTGATTTTAAAATGTATAAGGAAAGCTTTGTTTGAAAAAAATAATCGAGCTTCTTGCGAAATTGAATTTAAGTGGGTTTCATTTATAGTAAGGGAAAATATTAAGAAAAAGATATCTTGTTGCCTTGGGGTTCTTCAAAACAAATTAAACTTATCCAAAAGATAACGTTTACAACAGACAAATTACATTTTACGTCTCATTCAACAATTTTTTCCGTTATCTGCAAGCGTTTAATGAACTATGCCTTGCGGGTAGGTATTATGTGAATTTAATTACACACAAAATCAGGATCACGCGATATAATGCTTGAATTTAGAATACTGAATACAAAATTTGAATTTTATACGATAAACCGTAAAATTCAAATCAATCATGGAAATATACAAAAAGGTTTTAAACATTTTTTTAAAAATAATTAATTGAATGACGATAGAATTTTGAATTGTCCGGCGTATAACGCGCACATAAACTTTCAAGCTGCATTTTTCAATTTTTAGGTACATTCGTCGTATAACGCGCACCCCCTTTTTAACGAAAAAACCTGAAATGTACATATGCGATGCAATGTTCTGAAGTCATTGATTCGAGATATTATCCTTGGGCTTTTGAAAAAATGGTACACTTCTTGAACTACCAACTCTTTAGGTTCATAAAGTCTTTTAAATAATCAGTATTTCAATATACGTCGAAATCGACTTTTAATTTTTTCATGCTCATCGTATCTTTATTTTGAAAGATGTCACCCGAAAATTTCAATCTTATTTTTTGTGTTTAAGTGCGCGTTATACGGTAATTCGCATGAGTATTTTCCATCTCAAGGTTGCGGAATGTTCATTATTGCTCACTCGGGGGCTGACATTGTACTAGTGGAATTCTGGGTATGAGTCTTGGTGCAACTGAAGATCTACCGTGTAGAGGAAAAGTTAATGTACGTTAGTTATATCAGTCCAGGCTTCCCATTTGCCTGGTGTGGAAGTACGGTGCCAACTCCGGTATCGTTATCGTCATTATGCCGAGGCTCAAAACAACGAGCCTCACGGTAAATAATCCTTGTATTGCTTTGAAATGCAATTTTAATAATTACTCAGAAAGAGTATAACTTTGTATTGATTATGTACTCGATGTTGATACTCAAAGCAAATCGCCTCTCGAACACACACATTTCCTCGTATCTCCCGAAGTCGCAAGATATGTGAAGTAATACTGCAGCAATATAGAGAATGTTCTTATGTATCTTTAAAAAATTTCAGATTTTAGCAAAAGCTAGCAATTTTAGGAAAATTATTTTATCCGGAGCGGTAGAACGAAAAAAAATTACAGCCAAAAAAAAATTAAAAACACGTTTTTATAGTGAATCGAAATAAAAATAAGATCCCATATTTTTCGTTGCATATTTTCTAAGCCTAATCAAATGCTATTTTCAGTTTTTAATACGTCTTTATAATGACAAGGTTTTCTAGATTATTATAATATCTCTCAA
Source organism: Trichonephila clavipes (assembly GCA_019973935.1). Taxonomy (NCBI): domain Eukaryota; kingdom Metazoa; phylum Arthropoda; class Arachnida; order Araneae; family Nephilidae; genus Trichonephila; species Trichonephila clavipes. Next base: position 485,845 of record BMAU01018774.1, read on the forward strand.
TTACCTTCTTGATATGCTTCTCAACGCTGGACATCGTGTTAACAGCCAACAGAATTATTTCGCTTCTTTATACAATTAAACCCAACATAGTCCGTCGAGTTCAACAAAAAATTCCCAAGAGCCTATCGTTCTTGGAACCGCCAGCAGACCAAGCAAGCCCTGTCCGTCGGGATAAAAACAAAGGAACTCGCTTCCCTTAACACCAAATTCAGTTCAGCGCTCTCGCTCTCGAAAACTCTCTCCTGAGCCCTCACCACCTTGCTGGAAGTTCGACCTACTCCCTAAAAAAAACAGTAACCCACACCATAAGATGCTGAGAACAGCGCCAAACATTCCATAATCTACAGCCAACAGTAGCCAGACACTGCAATTATCCTAATGCAAACAAATTAAAGTACGTTCAGACACAAATAGTTTAGTCCTCTTCAAACGCGATAAATGAACCATTTTCCAACATTTTTATAAAGATGTAATTCAAAGCAACTTACAAGTAGACCTAAATCAATAACACAAAAAAATATCCATTTCTTCACGAGACGTTTGAAGTTTCATGTTAGTCCACCACCAACTTATGTAAATTAATAAAAGTGTGAAACCTGTGCGTGTGTACCTTGACGACTGAAAAAATTTAAAAATTCTAATAGTTCAAATCAAGGGCCAAAACTAATACATTTGGAACGGGAAAAAACCTCACCGAAAATAAATTGTATGGGGTTATCAGATTCAAACGCAAATACACAATTTATCTTCCAAGACAAATTATCAACTGCAATTTTGTAGGAAGGAAATCTTTTTGATATCGGTTTCAGAAGATCGTTATTTAGGACAGAACTAATACAATCAAATATTTTGACGTTTCTAAGAACAATTGGGGCACAGTTTTTCTAAGACTTTCCCAATATCTCACGGAGAGAAAACATTCGGGTTTTCCGCAAGATAACATTATCTATCTCGAGAGCAAATATTAATCACATTTCTTCGACATCTGGCTTTTGTCACCTACAAACCAGATTAAGTCAAGGTCAATTACGTAAAAAAAATTATATCAATAAACGCGTTGCACATCTTTCCATCAGGAATGCGTTGATTTGTGAACAATTCCTTTTCCATTTTTAAATCTACACATGGTAGGTCAGTAACTTAAGTATTCGCACGTTTTACTTCCATTTCTACAACGGAGTTCTATGGAGCGGTCTCAATGGAGCAGTGCCGATTTAGGCTCATTTCGGGCCCTGGGCGCCGAAGATCTACAGGCCCTTGGCACTCGAGGATCGAAATTTATAACCAGGAAATATGGTTAAGTCATGCTAATTCGGACCCCTAGGCACCCGATGGAAAACCGGCACTGCAATAGAGTGGTCCTCAACCCCCTGGGCAGCGAACCGGTGGCGGTCCGTGGATCAAATGGTACCGCGGAACGCAAAGAACATTAAATTACTTCCATTTTATTTTTTGCGGTGTATTTCTTTCGGGTTTGAGCCACTTTCCATGGAAATCACTTAATATTCAGCGGGAGCCGGTTAAATTATCAAACATTGACCGGTCCAAAAAGAAAAAAAGATGGACGGCCCCTGGGGGTCCTTGGCAAATTAGAATAAATTTGGGGGGAGTGGACAACGGTGGGGAGTCCACGAAAGGTTAAATACAGAGAAAATAATTTTCATTATTATAAAAATTAAAATAAATTAGTTATGATTTTTAGATGTTACAAATTTTAGAGTAAAATTTTTTTTACACATAGACAGATAGAAATACAAGTAATGATAAGCATTGCATGGTGGAAATCGGTCAATCAAAGTGCAGCCGTGGTCTATACAGATTTAAATAGGAACGGAATCTCGCCGTTGCATGCAATAATTTGTCTAAAATATGCCAGTATAAAAGAATTATACATTTAACCAAGTTTGGCTTAGTTCTGAGCATGATCCCGATATGTGAAGTGAATGCGGCCAATTTTTTCTTAGTTTTTAACAGAAAACAGTATTTTTTTTGTATTGTAATGAGGATAACTATCTTATTGGTTCACCCACCTCATTGGGTAGGGGGGTAAGTGTTTCTACATTTAAATGTAAAAGTTATAATTTGAATGAATACTACTTCAAACATCGCAATGTTTTATTCATACTTTAACTTCACGTCAACATTTACCATTCAGAACATCTAAGTTAAATTTATATTTTTTCTGTTATGCATTGAAATTAATTTCATTTGTGGGCTCATGGCGAATTTTTTGGTACAAAAAGAGTATCATGGGCACAGTAAATTTGGGAACCGCTGATCTAAAGGAATACTAACTATTTTCCCACATACAGAAGTCATTTAAAAGGGAAAAAAATATAAGATCAACTTTAAATCACTATAACATGAAAGATGAACATCTATAAACAAGATTAAAGCTTGGCGAGTAACAGTTCACACGAAGCCATATTAATAGAAACCGTACCATGTTTTCAACAATGTCAAGAATTGACAAAAACTTCCCAGGACATTTTTACAAAAACGGTAAAAAAAAAAACCCAACTCAAACAAAATATCTTCTCGAAAACAAAGCGGGGGATTGTATTACAGCAACGCGTGCTTCCAGGATTCCGAAACAAGTCACACAGAAAAAAAGTTCCTCTTGGCTGTTGTCCCAACTGGCAGTCACAGGGACCAAAAAGGTGACATTCAAAAAATGAAAGAACAAATAAATTGTAAATTTGAGCTTTTCTTCCACCATCTAGCCACATTTTCCCACAGTTCAGGATTCGCGTCTCAAGGGCCGACCCAACTTGACTCAGAGTGACAATGAAAGCATTACTGTTCCGTGTTCCACCCAAAACACCCCGATCTTAAAATGCAACATTAATTACACTGAAGACATTCATGAAGCACGATGTTTAGATCGCATCGAGGCCACCCATGCGTCATTTTTCATTTTCAACATTTCGTGATAAAAGATATTAAGCGTCATTAAAAGAATTTAGTTAGTTTTCAATTTTTAGTGGTAAAAAAAATTTGTACAACTGTGTGTTTGTTTAGTTGTTCAGGGGTATTACTAATAATTCCAATAAAACTCTGAAGGGGGGCAAATTAACCATTTTCATCGCATTTCCAAGTTAAAATCGATTTAAATACTAACATAAACAAATTATTCCGATTAGTTTTTCGCGCCACTGTTCTATTAGAATTGCTCAATTTTCAAAAAACGAAATGGCCTACTTTTCTAAAAATTAAAATTTTATTTAAACGTCAATGAATTTTAACGTAATCGAAGACGCAATAAAAAAAACTCAAAATAAGTAGTAATAATGTTAATGTCCAAGATTCATCTTGATGTGGCTATGGTATATATATATATAATCATTTTACTAGCTATTTTTTAAAAATTTCAGAAAATTACATATAAATTTTCTTAGTAAGTACGATGAATTTCTTTTTATTAATCTGTTACAAATAAACAGAAAGCAATATTATCATGCAATGAAGTATAAAAATCTATAAATAAAGCGAACAAGAACAACTTCGCTTAGTTATGTAAAACATGTGACATTTTTTTTATGCAACTTTATTTTACGATTAAAACGCTTTACAAAAGCATAAAAATATTTTAAATTAAAGCACTTTTCATGCTTCTAATGAGCAACTAAATTAAAATATTTTATTACACTCAATAGTTTAAATTTTTTCCCATAACGAAGGAGATAAAAAACTTCAGATTTAAAAACTCAATATCGGATTTGTCCAGCTCTTCCACATATTTTATGTCACAAGCATTACTTCGAACTAATTTGAAAGAATTGAAAAAAAAAAATTAATGAATTAAAGTACTCTGAAAACTAACTGGAATACTAAATATTTGACTTTTAAGCATATGACAGAATCGGAAGTATTAAAATTCAGAGTAAATTTTGTTCTCATTTTTTTAGCCATTATTTGGACTTCAAGTTACATTAATTACATTAAAATTAAGGCAATAAATACATCCATCAATGAATTTTAAAAAATACTTAACTTTTGAGAAAAATTGACTTCATTTAAATAACCAAATAAGCACTTAAATATAAATTTTTTCATCATATTTCTGAATATATTAGTTCAATATAAGCAAAAAAACTACTTCAGATTCAGAGATTTTGTGAATAAATGCTTCAACGCTATAAACCAGTGGTTTTCAACCCCCGGTCCACGGACCGGTACCAGTCGATGGATTAAATGGTACCGGGCCGCCCAAGGAGCATTAAATTATTTCGATTTTATTTACTGTGGTGTATTTCTCTCAAATTTGTGTGACTTTCACTTTATATTCATTTTTTGGTATAATTGTATTTTATTTTAAAGGTAAGTTTAAATACAATTTGATTAATATCGAATCAAAACAGTCTAAAAGAGGTTCCCAAACTTTTTTGCCTCATAGACCCCTTGACAGGTTTTTCGGCTTAGGGTAGACCCCTACTAACCTAATATTAAATTTTTGTAAATTCATCAACTTAAATGTTTTTGATAGCAGATATATATATATAAAGAGTGTTTTTTTTCCAGGTATAGAAGTTTAAGTTGGCATTACTTTCCAAGATGGCGACCGATTTAACAGCTGTCAAGTGATTTATTCTCAGTTTTGTTTGGCAATTCATCAAAACGATCATCAAGCAAGGCGTAGATTCGTCGAATGGGCCCAAAACGAGATTGCCGTTGTTCCCGATTTTCATAAGCGAATTTTGTTTAGCGATGAAGCGCATTTCTGGTTGAATGACTACGTCAACAAACAAAACTGCCGCATTTCGAGTGAAGCTAATCCACAAGTGTATGTCGAAACACCGTTACATCCAGAAAAACCGACTGTTTGGTGCGCTTTATGGGCTGGTGGAATCCTTCTTCAAAAACGATGAAGGCCACAACGTTACAGTCAATGGTGATCGGTATAGAGCCATGATTTCTCACTTTTTCATTCCTGAATTGAACAATCATGATGTCCAGGAGCTGTGGTTCCAACAAGACGGCGCAACATGTCACACAGCTCGTGCCACAATCGATTTATTGAAAGACACGTTTGGTGACCGCCTAATTTCACGTTTTGGACCTGTGAATTGGCCTCCAAGATGTTGTGATTTAACACCGCTAGACTATTTTCTGTGGGGCTATGTAAAATCATTGGTCTAGGCGGATAAGCCACAAACGCTTGACCATTTGGAAGACAACATTCGCCGTGTTATTGCCGATATACGGCCACAAATGTTGGAAAAAGTCATCGAAAATTGGACGTCCAGATTGGACTACATCCGAGCCATCCGTGGCAGTCATATGCCAGAAATCATATTTAAAATGTAATGCCACAAGATTATATTTCGAATAAAAAAAATGCATGTCAATCGATTAATACATCGTTGTTTTATTGCAATTTAAAGTTCTTTACCTCTAAAAAAACACCCTTTATATAGCTACTTACTTTAAAAGATTTAACTCTTTAACTGCAATGAGGTATAGTGTAAAAACTTCAGAAAAGACATTTTAATTAATTAATTAAATTAAAATTTAATTAATACATAAAATAACTGAGCATCAAACAAATGCTTTTAGTGGGAGGGATGAATCTTGGTATGCAATAACATGTATTCAACATTTGATACCAATCTTGTCAGGTTTAACCCTAAATATCTCCTCGGTTAATAGTGTCTAGTCTTTTCTTCTTTCTTTTGGAGATAGGCAAGCACACTGTAACTCTTTCTCAACCGAAAAAACAATTAAAAACTTTCTCACGATATTCCATAATATGGAATAAATAACAGGTATGTCTTTTTAAAGCCGAAATTATTGACACCCGTCTCTAAAATTTACTTCAAGATCTTCGTTACTGCCTAATTCTTGAAATCTGACATTTTTTTTACAAAGTGACCATATGAATTCAATGCCTATTGGGCTATTACGATAGTCAAAACATTCTCAAACCTAACTTCAAAATCTAAAATAAGGGTATTTAAATGTTAGACGTAGGTTGAAACGTCTCTTTTCCTGGTAGATTGTCTGCGACAATTCAGAAACTGGAAAAATTTGCGACGTTCATTATTACACTCCTTTTGCATAATTCTGGCAAGAAAGGCTGGAATGTGGTCCTTGTTTTAATAAAATTTATGCTTTCGCCTTGTAACTGCAAACTAAACTCATTCAATTTAGTAAATAAATGTGTTAAATATGTAAGTTTGGTTCCCACTTGATGAAATTTCCTTTTAAAATTAAAGTCACGATCTGGTTTAAAGACAGCCACAATCGAAGACCCCCCATTTACACCTCATGGACCCAGATTATTTTTTCGATGACGTGGACCCCTTGCAGGTCGTCATAGACCCCTGGGGGTCTATATAGACCACTTTGGGAATCACTGGTCTAAAATATAAACACTCAACATCCCCCCCCTCCCCTTCCCTCAGTGGGCCGCGGTAAAAAAAAAATCAAACTTTGGCCAGTCCGCGGCGATAAAAAGGTTGGAGAGCACTGCTATAAACCACTCCTACAATATCCCGAACCGGTATAAATATTTGTGCACATTTAATAAAGGGTGTTTTTTAGAGGTATAGAACTTTAAATTGCAATAAAACAACGATGTATTATTCGATTGTCATGAATTTTTTTTTATTCGAAAGATAATCTTGTGGCATTACATTTTAAATATGATCAAGCAAGGCGTAGATTCGTAGAATGGGCCCAAACCGAGGTTGCCGTTGTTCCCGATTTTCATAAGCGAATTTTGTTTAGCGATGAAGCGCTTGAATGGCTACGTCAACAAACAAAAGTGCCGCATTTGGAGTGAAGCTAATCCACAAGTGTATGTCGAAACACCGTTACATCCAGAAAAACTGACTGTTTGGTGCGCTTTATGGGCTGGTGGAATCCTTCTTCAAAAACGATGAAGGCCACAACGTTACAGTCAATGGTGATCGGTATAGAGCCCTGATTACTAACTTTTTCATTCCTGAATTGAACAATCATGATGTCCAGGAGCTGTGGTTCCAACAAGACGGCGCAACATGTCACACAGCTCGTGCCACAATCGAGTTATTGAAAGACACGTTTGGTGACTGCCTAATTTCACGTTTTGGACCTGTGAATTGGCCTCCAAGATCTTGTGATTTAACACCGCTAGACTATTTTCTGTGGGGCTATCTAAAGGCATTGGTCTATGCGGATAAGCCATAAACGCTTGACCATTTGTAAGACAACATTCACCGTGTTATTGACGATATACGGCCACAAATGTTGGAAAAAGTCATCGAAAATTGGACGTCCAGATTGGACTACATCCGAGCCAGCCGTGGCAGTCCTATGCCAGACATCATATTTAAAATGTAATGCCACAAGATTATCTTTCGAATAAAAAAAATTCATGTCAATCGAATAATACATCGTTGTTTTATTGCAATTTAAAGTTCTATACCTCTAAAAAAAACATCCTTTATTTCGAAAAAGTACATTAAAATGAAAATCATGGCGCATAATAAGTGCGAACACGGAAACATTAAATCGCAGCAAGATAAAATCCCGAAATATTTTTCTCATGTCACGCTTGGCGTAATATAAGTAAGGAATTGTCTAAAAAAGAAGCGCAGGAATCGTTAAAAATTCATGATCAAAAATTATATTAAAGTAGAAGTTCACATAAATCCCGCGGAAGTGAAAAGTTTCCCAAACTACAATAATAAAGTTATCCCACAGGATAGAAAAAAACCCACTTAGAATCGGGTTTTATTCGGAAGTCAGTAAGATTTGTCCTCTGCATGCAACACATTCCACAGCCAGTGTTACTTCTCTACTTGGAATTTCTCGTGCACTAATGGAGTTCTTCAAACTTTTGGAAATACAATGCCGAAATATCAAGGAGAAAAAAAAATTCTTTTCTGGATAATGAAACAAGATTCTTGTGTCCTAAAATAAATACCAACAGTTATTTTTTTTTAAATAGAGAACACGATTTGGAATTTATCGATTCTTCTTCAATCTAATTACTTTACATCCACAAAGGAAGAACGAAATTCCGAAGCTCTCCACAGTTTGTTTTTTTCTCCAGAATTAAACACATTTGGTCTTAAAACTGCGGAGCACAGAGTGATTGTTTATCAACATCTCACTTCAAAGCAACAAGGGCTTCATAATTTAGAACTATAGTCAGGTGATGTGAACGACTGAACCGGGTCCCACACTCTCCAAACCCACACCACTAGTGCCGGTTTAAGCTGATTTCGGGCCCTGGGTGCAGAAGATATACAGGCCCCCTTGGCACTGGCGTATACAAGGAAAATCTGATTAAGTCCAGCTTATCCGGGTCCTTCCAGGTCACGGGCCTACATCCTAAGCACCCAATGAATAAACCTGCAATGCACACCAAGCCGTGGACTTTGAGCCTAGATCTAATGTGCATCAGCCCCTCTACACCAGTGCTCCGCAACCTTTTTATCGCCGCGGACCGGTCAACGTTTGTTAGTTTTACCGCGGCCCGCAGAGGGGGAGGATGTCGATTGTTTATATTTTAGATTGTTTTGATTTAATAATTCTAATTTAATTGTATTTAATCGTGACTTCTCTAAATAAAGTATAGCTACATCAAAAAAATGAATATAAAGTGATTTAACAAGGAATATTAAGTGATTTTCATAAAAAGTAACCCAAACCTAAGAAAACTATACCACAGTAAAAAAAAAAAAAAAGAGAAATAATTTAATGTTTCTTGTGCGAACCGGTAGTATTTGATCCATGGATCGGCACCAGTCCACAGACCGGGGGTTGCGGAACACTGCTCTACACCACGGGTCTGTAGTGGAAACCGTACTCGAACCCAAGACTGGACAGAATCCAAGAGTTAGCAGCCACGACCACTCGAATACCGGAAAGGACAGAATAAATCATTTGTAGAATTTACTAAATTCATCTATTTACGATAGAAAACTATTTATATATCAAAAAGTTTTTATTTAATATGGCAATGTCAGACAACGTAAGCCCAGTTCTATCAAACAACAATTGAAATACAAAGAGATATTTTATGAAAAATAGTGAATGTATCTTGCGTGCGAGAGTTATACATTTTTTCATCCATTCCATTAAGCACAATTTAAAATATAGCATATATTTCTGTAATGTTACCAATGATCTCATTATGTTCTGAAGTCCAAAATAAATGTGTGAAGAATAAATCTTAATAGCTAGAATTTGAATGAATGTTTATATTAAGGTCACACTTATGAAGCAACACTAGGTTTCTCTGCGAAGGACCTCGTAATTTTGAACTCTGTACATGAAGCGACATGAACTTGCGCTTCTCTCCAAACTACCACATAACGTTTGACAAGAAGACTGACCTCAACCCCTCGAGAGGGCAAATCAGAGGCGCTAGGGCTCGAACTCGAAGCCGGCGCGTCATAACCCCTAGGCTGCCGCGAACACTTAGGTTAAAGTAAAATGAGCCTTTAGTCGTGACGCGTACGCTTCTATGTGAATTTTTGCAAATGCTATGCATAATTTGAATCATTTTCATATGTATTACAATGATTAAATACGACAGTTCATTTGTATGAGACTATACATACTCAGCATTGATTTTTTATAATTATTAACTCATTATATGAAACACTATAATTTTGTAGTAAATTCATTTTCAAATAGCATTGCTCACAAGTTTTATTCTGAATGAAACTAATCTAAAACCTCGTAGCAAAAATAATCTAAAACCTAGTAGCAAAAATAATCTAAAACCTAGTAGCAAAAATAATCTAAAACCTAGTAGCAAAAATAAATAATCTAAAACCTAGTAGCAAAAATAAATAATCTAAAACCTAGTAGCAAAAATAAATAATCTAAAACCTAGTAGCAAAAATAAATAATCTAAAACCTAGTAGCAAAAATAAATAATCTAAAACCTAGTAGCAAAAATAAAAACTGCTACATTTCGGTTTTCAAGAATCAGGATGCGGAAAACCAAAAATGAAATTAGTCTTGGCAAATCGGTAACAAATTTTAAATACGGTAGCTCTACTAACAGAAAAAGATAGTCTACTTTTCCTCCATAAGTTTGTCACGTGTCGAATAGTTTAAAATTAAAAATTGCAAATTAGGTTGCAATATAATCTAAGTACAAATCTCTTGAAACATATTTCCTGTTTTCATTATGCAATGTGTTTTTCGCTCACTCTTCAAAAGGGGAAAAAACGGTCCCGAAACAACCAGGCACATTTTAATTCGAACGTTAATTAATGTGTTTCACGATTCTTTCGTGGAAAGAGACATTAAAAAGATTAACTAGGTCAGAGAATTTAAGCTTTTCACATGAAAATAAAGAATATCGCAGAACAGTGCAAAGAAATGGGAATAAGAAAATTCTGAAAAATCAGCGAGATCGCAAAATGTCCAATTTTATACTAACAATAATAGAATGGCATTATGGAAATGAATTGACGGCGGAAAAAAGGCTTTAAATAGCGCACAAGGCTTGCTGCTTTGCAATTGCTGCAGATACCCTTTTAACATAAAGTTGAATTATGTGCATTGGTAATAAGTAGGTGTTCACTAACCTAGCACAGAAACGCAACGCGAGGGCTTCTGGCAACGGTGAACCTCGTAATTTTGAACCACGGTCTGGTGCTGAGGACAACTCAACTAGTAGCTCCCACCCCGAATTTTTACAACACTTCAACTGGACGACTGAGCCATGACAAATTAACGTGTATCAGCTTCTCTACAAGGCGAGTCTTCAGTGGCACCAGGACTCGAAACTTATGAATCGTAGCCAGAGTTCCTGACCAATCTGCCACCATGGTCACCTTCGATGAGGGAAGTATGTGGCACTAGGGCTCTCACTCATGATACGCCTACCACAAGTCCGTGAGCTAGGCTACCACGGTCGCACCAAATGTAATGGAATCAATTTTAATGATGTTAACAAATTGGGAATTATTTGTTGGTTGATTTGGATTAACGCCGCTCTGGAGATAGACGAGGGCTACAGGTGAATGGATTTAATAATTTGGCATGATTGAAAATCATATCCAAATAATGCCTCATACTAACTTCACATGCGAGAATTCTATTTCTGTTTCGTTTGCAGCAGCCCCCTCATTTTCCATGACAGTCTTCCATAGAATCAGGTCTCTAACCCACAACACAACTTAAACGCTACCACCATGAAGTTCACAATTAGACTGCTGTGGCCTGGTAAACGTAAGCGAAAATTTTGTTTTAAGATACTTAAAGGAAATCGACGAACTACATGATTAATTAAAAATAAATACGGTAACGTCAACTGATGGAGTTATTTTCTTCCTTCTTTTTAAAATCCAAGTAAAAGTAAATAAATGCATTTTCCATTCTAAATATAGTCAGCTTAAATTAACAGGAGCTGTTAAATCCTTTCTCACGATTCAAATATAAAGGAACGGTATGTGCTTCTTAAATGCATAAGACAAATAAAACACCTACGAATTTTAAGCGATAATGTGTTTAAGGTTGGACGGTAAAAATTCGTTATCTGTTTCAATATTATTTAAGGCGTTTTCGAGATTGGATGCTTCGCACAAAAATTTATCAGGCGATTTCGGCGGATTTGAAAAACAAGTTTATCGAAGTGACATAAAACGGTGAAGAAAGGAAACGAAAATGGAACAAACTGTTTTTCGATAAGATTTTTTTTTAAAAAATGAGGAATCTCTCTGACAAAAATCTAGATTTTGACCTTTACAAGTGCTTTATTCAGAAAAATTCAAAATAAAAAGACGAACTAAAAGCATACATCAAAACTTATTAGATCTGTCGTTAAGATAAACGAGAAACAAGTAATATAAAAAAAAATTAAGTCAATTCCTACTTATATCAACAAAGAAAAATTTTATTTTAGCTACTTTTTATTAAATAGTTATAATATAAATAATGCATATGACAGAATCACAACATTAAGTGGTAATTAATTTTTATTAATTATCATTAAAGTATCGTATTGTCATTCAAAACAATCGTGTATATAAATTTCAGTTCAAATGAATACTTTAACACGCGAGAAAAAAACCTTTTCAAGTTTTGACACAAGTCGCCAAAAATGATGCCAACGTGGTTGTATTTGTAATTCTTTAAATAATTAGTTTTAATCAATTAATTTTTATTCTATTATTGTATTGTCATCCAAAATAATCCTGTATATAAAATTTCAGCTCAATTGAGCGCTTTAAAATGTATTTTATTAACGATTGAAAATTCCACCAAGATGAATAAATAAATAACTATACAGAGATTGTGGACTAATAGTAGGAATTGAAAAAAGCTTTATTTTTAGTGTACTTATCTGCAAACATCGGAATCAATAACCCTCGATTTAAAAAAAACTACACGTTACTTAAAATTAATAAAGGGGTGTCTTATAAATTACTCGCCAAGAAAGTTGAAGAAAAACGTTAACATTGAAGTTTTAGAATTTTTTCTCCGAGTATTCTCATTTTTTCCCCGATCAAGTCTCACTTAGATTTCTTCGTATATAATCCCCAAAGTTGAAAATGCTAAATTGTATTTCTGAAAATCTAATGGTTTTAACAATAAAATAAATTTAATAATTTTCTTGTTACAAGTTACCTAGGGTTGAAATAGGAGTATGCTAATAAAATATAGACTTAAAATTTGACTAATGAAATATTAAATAAAATGCGCACAAATAAGTACGACGCGCAATTTCGAAACAATTAAGAAGCTAACTATTTTTACAAAAGCTTACCGCTAAATGGATAAATAACATTTTATAAACAGTCGAATGCTTTGATAATACAACATTTGTGGAGTAACCTGATATGTTATCTCATTTCACAAATTATGAAGGTGAAAGATAAATGTAAATCGAATCTATCAGTTTAATGTGATTTTCAAACTTAATTCTGAAATGTGTTTAAAAAAAAAACGAATGATACATAAAAAAAACACCTAGAAGCGTTACTCACCGAAGTGATTAATTAATACATTCGAAGTACGAGATCTCTTACCTAAAAAGAAAGAAGTCCACATATTAGATTACAGTATTTACACTGGCCTCAAAAAGTTAAGGTACAACCGGGTTTTTGTGTCTAATTTGCAAATGAATGAATGTAGAAACAAAAAATTTGGAGGATATGTGCATTAAATAGTTTTTTATTGAATGCGTCATAGAAATTTGTATAAGTGTATTGCAAAATGATTTATAACAAAAAAGCAATCTCTGCGGAAAAGTCCATTCTTGGAGAAAACAGCACATCACAGTGTTATGTGGTAAAATGGCATAAAAACAATACAAAAATGGGTTCTAATAAGGAATGTGTCCACCCCTAACTTGAATGCATTGGCGGCATCGATTTCCCATGCTGTTTATTAAGTTGTCGGACACCGGAATAGGAAGCGAAGACCAGACACAGAGTAAGCCTTGTTTCAGCTCATGTAACGACCTTGGAGGAGGATTTAAAGCAGCAACCTCTGCCAAGATAGTCCCAAAGATGTTCTATCGGATTCAGGTCTGGAGATCTAGCTGGCCATTCTATTCGTTCCAAACCGTGATCCTCCAGATACTCCTCAACAATCCCAGCTCGGTGAGGTCGTGCATTATCATCCATCAGAATGAAGTCGTTACCAATAGCAGCAGCATATGGGCGGACATATGGATCAAGGATCTCATCCCGATATCTAAGAACAGTTACGGTTCCTCCATGGAACACATGCAGGTCAGTGTGGCCACCGAGCGAGATCCCTGCCCAAACCAGGATTCCACCACCTCTATAACTGTGTCTTTCAACAGTGTTGGATTGATGGTATCTAGTGCGCTGTTCCCTCCAGATCAGTAGACGCCCAGAATCACTCTCCATTGTAAATCTGGACTCATCTGTGAACAGCACAGAAGCCCATTGTTGCTGCGTCCAAGAAACATGTTCTCTTGCCCAGCATAAGCGGTTCCTTCGCTGTCGTCCGTTGAGGGGAACGCACACAACTGGTCTTCTTGCATACAGACCTGCATTGTGAAAACGATTTCGCACCGTAGTAGCGGAGATTCTTCTTCCTGATGCTTGAAAGTGGTCTGCAACGAGCTGCGGCACAGTAGTGGTTCTTCTCCTTCGTGCCGAAAGAGCTAGAAAACGGTCTTCTGCAGGTGTTGTAGCTCGTGGTCGGCCTGGAACAGGTCTTCTGACACAGAATCTTCGGATTGGTATTGATCCCAAAGTCGCTGAACAACACTACGAGACACATTGAGACGTCTAGCAACATCAGCCTGCGACAATCCCATTTCCATCCATCCAACTGCCCGCCACCTTAACGAATTGGGTAAACGACGTCTCTGAGACATTTTCTAAACTCTATTGACTATTGTCACCGAAACTGCCAACAACTATTGAAAATCAACACAACTTACACACAAAAGTACGAAAGCTTGATATTTGCATATTTTTCTCTCACTCATAAATATACGTTCTTTTCTATAAAATAAAAGTTGTAGCAATCGTTTTTGCATTAATGTTTTTTAAAGTTCGTTATTATCATTCATGTAAACTATGCATTTTATTGTTACTGCCATTTCTTTTATTGTGAGCTTCGAAAAACATGTTGTACCTTAACTTTTTGAGGCCAGTGTAGATTAAACATAATCAAACAGTAATACAAAAAGTTATATAAACCAAATACACGGTAAATATATTATTATACAAATAATACGATCAGGATTTGAAAATTTTCCAAATGAAGATAAAAAAATTTTCAAGTATAAATTTATGAAACTAAATCAAATTGCGTAATTAAAAGTCGTTAGGCTTCATAAAATCCTGCATGAACAAAATTACCAGTATGATTTTTTAAAAAAAACATTTGTCGGAAAATAAAAAAAATCTTAATTTGGTCTATCGCAGTGGTCTTCAAACTTTTTCAACTCACGGAACCCTTAGAACTTAAAGGTGTGTTCTCGTGGAACTCCTAGAACAAGAGTGTTTTCATAGAACTCCATTCCACACTTACGTACTTAGAAGAATAGTTACAGGTACTTCACATGCAAAGGCAATTTTTAAAAAAAGTATTGCATTTATTATTAAAAATTCTAATCCAATTTTTTTTAAATAATTTTTTCATTAATAATATTAATTTGTGATCCAAGTGTCATCTACCCATGCATTATATTTAGTATCCGGGATATGTGCTTTCTTTTTTTCCACACAAACTGTCGAAGTCTACGTCTAATGAAATTAAATGCAATCACATTATATATTTTGAGTTTCATTTGTTTTTGTCGCCACTCACATTGAGAAATATATTTCCCTTAAACACAATGTTCTTGAACGGCATTAAAATATTTATTAGATGTGCGAGAAATACTGTGTATTTTGCATGAATTTGCAAAATAAAACTTAGGAGCTGTTCTTGCATAAATTTAGATTTTAACATCGATCGAATCTGCTGATATTATGGTAAGTTTTGTTTCCTTTCCTTCCTTCTAGGGGTCCCCTACACACACAAATGCAAAAAGGTGCATGTTCCATTAGGAAACTATTAAGTTTTGCAAGAAATTGTGCTAACTAATGTGTATAAAATTATCTCGTGGAACCCGAAATGTTAAAGAATAGAATTTTTACTCTAGTAAGAAGTATTTAAATATAACAATAAAACGTTTTATTATTTTATTAATAATACAAGTTTAAAAAATGTTGCAAAATAAAGTTATATATAAATAAAATTTACAGTTTTAATTAATAGGATGAGCTTTAGATACTAGTAATTATACAAACCTCAAAGAGAACGTGAATTTATTTTACATACATATTTATAAGTTTATTTTCAACTTTTTTTATTGTGACTCGTGGAACCCTTGGGTATGCCTTGTGGAACCCCAGGGTTCCGTGGAACACCGTTTGAAGACCACTGGTCTACCGAATCAGAACTTATAAGACAAAATACAAATTATCACTAAAAAAATTGACAGATCGTCTTTTGACTCACTGGTTAAATAATTTCATCAATTACAAGAGCTATATACAAACACAATAAATATACAAAAATGAGCTACTATTATTGCGCGCATTTTTTTTTGACGAATAAATATCCAAAAAAGAAGCATTTTAAAATTAAAATTTATGACATCGATGGTATACATTTTAATTAAGACAACCAATTTGTATAGTTTTGTTTTCTGCTTGAGCTTACATGTATATAACGTATCTGACACAAAATATCAAGGCGTTTCTTAACAAAGAAACTATACACACTGTTCGGTATTTTTATCTCCTTTCCAATTCGCGCATATCAAATCTATGTAAAAAAACTAAATTTGACATTTCCATACTTTTATTTTGGCGATATTTTTTCCGTAGAAGCATCGTTTAATGTTTCTAAAGCGTTACGATACCTGCTCTAAAAATATTCCTCTTTTTCAAAAATATATCCAAGTTCAATAATATCTCAAGGGCTATACTTATAGTAATAAATAACTAAACAATAAGGAGCTATAATTATTCCCAAGGATTTTTATTCGTAATGAAAAAATTCGTGTTTCTCCATATTAATATATTTTATATAGTAGCTATGATTCTCCATAGTGCCTTACAATTAATATCTCCATGGTAAACATGAATTTATGTTTAAAGCGAACTATGGTTTCAAATTAAAAAAGGAACTTTTTTAACATTTAAAACTTCATTTCACTCTTCAGATCCACCAGGAAAAACTCGTCACGTTTATTGCGTACAGGAAAACGTGCGCATGATAGATAACATGTTCCCAAGACGACTTTTTAGAAACAAGAACAAAATCACTTGAAACATGAGTTTTAAAGAAAGAAAAACAGCAATAAGATCACAATAACTGCGCCAAACAGCTCCGAGCATTTTACCAACCTCAATCTGAACCACCCTCACCCCCTGAACAATAATAAAAACAGGGAAAACTGGAACTACAGAAGGATGCTCCGCTGATCACTAATTGAAGCACTCAAAAAGAAAAGACTCTTGCCGGCAATGCTTTGACGGAACTGTAGCGGATGCCGTTCTATATTCTCCCCAACCGCCAAGTTCACGCACATAATTATGGCAAGCGTTTTGTCTGACCGAATGCTCTTGTTTACGATAATCGCTTTAGAGGTGCATGCATAATTAGACGGAGTTCAGGTAATTATATTCCACCGTTTTCATTAAAGTGACAGATGGAAACGGGTGAGGAAGCTATCCGTGATCCGATCGAGGAATATTTGCAAACTACAGGAGAAATTACAATGTTTGGGAGAAGATTCAACTGATTTGTTTTTATTGAGAAAAATTATTTGGATCGATCAGTATGAACAAAATAACTACAATGGGATTTGATAAATGATACACCAATGTAATTGCGCGCGATCATAATTCAGCGCCAGTTATGATGATCCATCACACTACAAATGGATTTAGAACACTTATACGGATGATTGTCATCGCAACTCGTTATATAAAAAACGACGACATCCGTAAAGCATTAAAAATTAAAAGTTTTAAATCTCATATTCAATATATTGCTCTAAAATTTCTTTGATTCTCCCCTGCACACAAATAACATAAATATGCTTTTTAATCTTCCTAATTACACCCCAAATATTAACTCTAAAAGACCAAGAAGAATACTTCTTGACTCTTATAATCCGCACACCTATAATCACTATTTTTTATATATCTCTAAATATTTTTTTTCATTTTGGCTTCCTCTATAGGACAAGTCCCACCCTTTTCTATATATTTCAATTTTAAGACCCCACGGGCAGAAAATGAGAATCACTGTCTTCAGCTATCATGCACCAATGAGAGAGCAGCCTTTCAGCTCTCCTCGAACTTTTTTTACAACATGCATGAACATTAACCAAACGATTGGCTCGACAAATCAGGAAGCAATCAGCATGATAACGAGAACTTAATTCAATATCTATTTTCATCGCCGGATATGGGATTGGGGCCGCAAGCGGCCCATATGACCAGATGGTTTAGAAGGAATGCATGGAAATTCAAGAGATACAGGCGTTAATCTTACAACTAAAACCTTCACAAAATGAACAAGTTTTTACATATCGATTTTTAAGCAGTAATTGGAGAAATATAGAACAGCGGTTGTTAAACTGCGGTCCGCGAAGGTCTCATTTAATGTTAAGATTTTCTTTCTATAAAGGAAGGAATATATCTATAAAGATTTTGAAAGACATCGTGGGAAAATGTATCAAACTAGACTAGATCAATAAATTGTCCCCAAATAAAAATATTTACTAGAACATGGATTTCAATCAAGAATATCAATTCAATTTTTATTTATTTATTGTATGCAGCTACATAGTACGAGTATTAACTAAAACGTAATATTTTCAAAAAAATTTATAAAAACACATGTGTAGAGATTTAAGAACTGAATTCACATTAGGCACCAATACGATAACGAAATGGTGCATGTATTATTTATTTTTGTTCTTACGTTATTTATTTGAAACTAGTAATACTTTTATATACATATACAATTAAATGTGTTTACTGTTTTCTTAAGAGGAAGAAAAAAAAAAATGTTAAAAATAGTCTGTATAAATAGCAGAGACAGTCTAGGACTATTGAGGAACCTTTTTAAATCACACAGGTGGGAGTCAGGAAAAGTGTTCAAAATTTTGGGGACAGCGATATCAGGATGATACATAAGGGGAGGGCGATGGAAAGTTTAAGAACCGCCGATATAAAGGATTTGGTATTAGAGATTCATTATTGTATTCAAGAACAACTTGTGGAGTTCAATATCTCATTAAGAAATTGATTCCCTTCACAAAATTCAAATACAATCCAAACCAAGCTGGATAAAATCGTAATCGACTAGATAATTCTTGTTTACTATATATGTGCGGCATTCATAGAATAGATAGTAGCTCAGTTACTACTTTAAAATGGTCTATTAATATTCGGTAAAGATAATACATATCATTAATAGATTTTACAAAACTACATAGCTAGTGCATAAAAATTTCACGATTTTTTGTAATAGAAATTGCGTGATCATTTAATCTTTTGCCGATTCTTCAAAACAATCGGTGATGCAGCCCTCATCTCCAAATAGAAGCATATATTTTCATAGTAATGGTTCCAGCAAATGATATGCCAGCATGTCATTTCTCCATTTGAGGCCTCATTCATACCAATCTTAAATAAACTTAGTAATAATGGACCATGAAACAAAGCATGAGAATAGTTGAAACTCAAGGAATTGAAGTTCATATTTTTAAGTAACAGATGCCCCTCCCCCTCTTCGTTTTTGACAAGAGTCTGAAATATCTCCCAAGAAAAAAATATTTAGTTTTATTAAAAGAATAATAATTTAGAATTAATTATTCACCTCCCCTTCCCCTCACCATTGACATTGTACTGAATCCATTGTTGCGACTGACGTCACATTTCACAACTTTGACCTAAGTAAAAGTGACCACAACGATACCTGAAATGACACTACACCACCGGTTCTTAAACTTTCTATAGATATTCCCTTTATCAGTCCGCATCGCGGACCTCCCCCCAAGATTTTGTGCACCCTTCCTTGATTCCTAACTCATGGTTAAGTGATTTACAGGTTCAAAACTCCTAATACTGCTTCTGTTACTTATACAGACTTTTAAGTTTTTTTCCCTTTAAGAACATCTAATTAACAGCAAAATTAAAACTACTACAAAATACTAATTCTGAGTTAATTAAAATTAAAATTTTTTAATGAAAAGGGAATGTGCTTTCTTTTATACAAGTGCTGTGTACATCAGGCCTAATATTTGAAATCTGCAGTCTCATTTCCCAGTTCTACACTTTCCAGACTGTTTCTGTATTTATATTTTTCACATAAATAGTCTTGAAAGACATCAGAGCGTTCGTGGACAACTCTGGGGCACTTATTTTCCGTAAGTTATCCAAAAGTTTGGAAGAGATTTATTCTTGTAAAGCTAATTTCAAAGCTCCATCTATTGAAATTTCTATCAGCTATTCAATTGATATGAGCCCATCCTGTTCCAACAGATGTACTGTAAATGAATCTCTAATCCAGCTATTTTTTCTTTCAGGCTTATTTTCTAGTAATTTTTTTCTTTTCAATGAGACCTTAGACTCTAGAAAAGCTCTGAGGTAACCCCAGGGGTCCAAGGACCACAGTTTAAGAACTGCTGTTCAACATCATGCCGAAGCACGAGGACTTCTGAGCCTGGATAAATTGAAATGTAAACGAGTTATTTCGAAGCAAATTTTTCAAACGTAACATGACATTTGACGCTATACAAAATGTTACCTTATTCGCTTTGGTTGCTATTTCACAAAAAATTTTAGTATAATCAAAAGCACTATTTTGCTCAAGGTCTTAAATTCAAGATTATTTTCAATTTACCGTTAATTCATATAGCCATCTTCAAAGTAATGAAAACAATACAGCTCAGTTTAAAAAATGACAACTCAAAAGGACATAATCAAATAATATGACTAACTTTAAAAAATTGAATGATGAAACAGTCGGTGATTATGCTATGGATTTTCCACTGAAAATTTTAATCAAATACAACCTAATGTGAGGAGAGAGAAGCGACACATTCCTAAAAACTATCAAAACGCAATATTCGGGCCACTTCGCAACCCTCCTTGTCCAGTTAGAACGGGGGCAGAAGACCATTGGTTAAGTTACATCATCTGGGTGGCCTACAGACATTTTAAGAGGAATACGGTTATGTCACGTCATTCTTCGTAGCGCAATGACCTTTTGGCGCCTGTTCGGAAAACGATTTTCTTTTGTCTCCTTACGGCAGTGATTCGCGTGCAGTTTGAAAATCTATCACAATAATTTCGGAAAACACAATCTCACGCAAGGGCGAGGTTTCACTTACCACCCCTCCCCTTCCCCTCACCATCCCTTCAATCCTTGCTCACCGCTGAATAGGTGGATGTAGGTATTTTAAAATAAGTTTTTCTGCTATTTAACAAGTCATAAACAAAATTTCTTAAATTAAAAGATGAATAAACGAAGGCTTAATAAACTGGTGTAGAAAAGTGTGATTAATTTAAAAATAATTTAACTTTAGAAAATTTTAAAATTTCCCACATTTCAGAAAATTTAAAGGTTGCATAGTATTTACTTATTGATTTTGATCCAAAACATTTAGGTGTTCAAATAATATACTCATAGGTATAAAAGAAATGCATGATGGCAAGACATTTAATATTAAAATATCTAAATGGACTAAAATCCACGAAGGTTACACTATAAATAAAATCAGATGTTTTCCCTTGAATTCAAAAACAACATTAATAGGCTACTATTTGTTATTGTACTTTCAAAATTAAAGATACACTTTCAATTTCATAATTGTTAAAGATGTCCAGCTATCAAAGATTTTTTTTTACAAGTTTCTCAAAATAAATATATGGGTATTTTT